>OY728140.1:713631311-714238978 GCA_963277665.1 Viscum album
AATTAGTGTAGTTTAAGGTAAAAATAATGATTTAATAAAATGAGATGAGCTTGAAACATGTCATACCCTCATTGGTTGTGTCATGTCCGACCAGGAAAAGCCATGGGTCAACTTGGGGACCCCATGGATTTACTTTGGTTGGGAAATGACATAAATAACTTTTTATGTAATGTAAAAGTAAAAATGACACAAACATAATATGTTTTACAAAAACAATTTTTACATGGGGATATAAAGATCAGATTTTTTATTATAATTAGTCATTGGAAAGCTAAACATATTTCCTACATCATAGTGTTTTTTTATAATTTTTAGACTTTAAATAAATTAAATTATTTATGACATCATGATGATGCAACGATGACCTCATTATTTAACGATTTATATAAAATGGAATGATAATGTAAAATCTACAACCTACACATGGAAAAAACCAATTGTATGAGTGGATTTATAACCCTTATCACCTTATCCTAGATCTATATCAATGTGGGACCCTTTAAATCCGAAACTCATTTTCAAATAAAGTAAGATTTCTTTACTTTCCAAAAGTGCCCCTCCTCTCCTCTTATAAAAGGCCCCCACCTCTACCTCCTTACCCACACTCCCAAAGCCTTTGGCTCAGCCAACCCCTGCCCAATTTGTCTCTCCACTTCCCTCTATTACTGCTTGAAGCCTCACTTTGTGCAGAATTCTTTCCAAGGAAGCCTTTGAGCTCAAACCAAGGGGAGTTACCTGATTTTAAGGTAATGTCTTTTTTTGAGTCCTTTTGTTTTATTTTGCTTCTCCAACCCCCTAAACTCTTTTTATTCTTTTATTTTATAACAAATACAGTAAACTAAATATACTAGGATGTTTTTATAAGAAGTATTCGAGCTACACTTACACACACCTACATCTAATGGTTAAAGAACATACTGTTTCCGTGGATGGCGAATTTCTTCCTCACGAAACGATGATTGTTCAACACGCATATAACACCTTCAAAGGTGGCCATTAAGATGTCAATATATTTATATATGATATATAATATGTTTATGTTTTACATAATCTTCTGTATTTTTCATTTGTGTCTTACCTTTATGGCTTCCATTATGGGTATACGCGATATCTTCATTTTAGGAAGTGCAGACTACCACCCCCTCAAAGTGATGTGATTCGTTAATGACATACGTGGGACGTATAAAGGATGGATTTAATGTTATTATATATGATGTTATACTGGAATTATAATATAACTCTATATCATTATTATTTCTTTCCATTAAAGTATGAGATAGAAATGAAAGTAGCGTTCATGCGTACGTACGGCTTATCGTCTCCATGAACGGTGCATTTCATTTCTTATCCCCAAATGTAATGTACTATTATAAGTACATGTATATAATGGATATATATGATGAATGATACATACAAATGATGAATATAATTCTGGAATTAAAATATACATACCTCCCATTTAGTTTTAATTCCATTAATATGACAATGAAATGAAAGTAGCGTTCATGCGTACGTACGGCTTACCGTCTCCATGAACGGTGCATTTCATTTCTTACCTCTAAATGATTATGTAATATTATAAATACATGTATATTCTAAATATATATGATATATATGATATCCAAATCAGGAATTTCATTCTGGATATAAAGAACCTTTGACCACACGAACAACATTTAATTGTAAGAAGTCCACTTTCGACTTAAGAACCAAATATCGACAAAAGAAACATTATTAACTTAAATGATTACATAATGTTTATAACATGGAAATAAGTGATATAAAAGGAATAATGAACTTGAAAAAGGTTCTTAAGAAAATATAAATTAACTCAAATTTATTATTCAGGACGTTAAAGAATGATCGAGTCAAGTCGGACCCGAGGTAAGTGATCTTACTCCTCTCTTTCTTTTTAAGTACACTCTTTTATGTCATTCCTTTTAAAGCTCATATTTATTGTTATTGGGATGTTCTTTTATATTAATCATACTGTAATTTTTATGTTCATGTGATGAGAGACCCTATTCTCTCTCATCAATCCATTTTGGATGTTTTGAGTGGCGCCGATAGGCTGCCGAATTTTCGTAAGAGATCTAACCTCTCTCTTTCTTTTAAATTACTCTCCCTTATGTCACTTCTTTTAAGCTCCTATTTGTTATGTTGGGGGATGTTATTTTATATTCCTCTTTCTGAAAACATTATGTTGATGTAATGAGAGACCCTATTTCCTCTCATCAATACATTTTGGAAGTTTTATGTGGCGCCGTTAGGCTGCCGAGTTTTCGTAAGAGATTTTTCATCTCACTTTTATTCTCGTGAGATTTATGCTGCATTTGCCACATTTTCCATTGAGTGGTTTATGTACTTCCCACTATTACACTCTTTTTGTAATATAATTCCATTTATGGGTATTTACATATTCATTGTATGACACTTCTTCAATGGGGTGTACTCTTCGAAAGTTACCCAAGTCGGTAAGGGAACCTTTCACCCTTCTCTTTTTAAAAGACTTTGTTAGTTATGTCTTTTAATTCACATACTATTATGTTGGGATATGTTCTTATATATCATGATTGATGTAAATTTTATGTCCAAGTGATGAGATTCCCTTTTTATCTCTCATCAACTCATTTTCTGAATTTTTGAAGTGACGCCGTTAGGCTGTCAAATTTTTGCAGGGGAACTTCTTAGCCCAAATTTGATTCTTTGGGATAAACTTATACTCCTTGAATATGTCGTTCTATGAATATGTTTGAATAACCAACCTCTGATTGTTTTACACTTAATATCCACTTATATTTGGTGTATTCGTTTGTCACACATAATTATGCAATTGATTTATCCTTAAACCAAGGATATCGTCTTTGTAAGGGACTTCGTCTCAATCTCCTTTCATTGAGGCATATTTCTTTTTATACACAACTTTCATTTATATGGTTTATAAACCCCTTTTACTTTTACTTTTATACAAAAGGAATCTTTTTCTACAAAGCGTTTTACTAAACGACAAAAAGGATTGTTTTTTTTAAACATACGCGGTGACAACGACCTTTTCCGCCGCCGCGAGTATTATTTGGTCATTGGATTCCTCAACAAGCCGTAATGATTTTAAAATAAAATAAATACCATATACTCTTTTATGTATTTTGGTATTGAAAATGGTTTTGATAAAGGATTCTATTATGTCAATATATTTATGATATATTGTGATTGAAATGTGGAAATGTTATCATTCCTTTATATTGGTTTTCTGTTTTATGATTTTATATTGGTACTTGGACATTTTAATGGGTGGTTACGTTATAAACCATATGATGGGTGGTTCTGTGAATACCAGGATGGGTGGTTACGTTATAACCTCCAATGCATTGAGTATGGAAGTCGGCCGTATGGCTATTCCATTAAGTATGTATGGAAATTGGTCGTATGGCTATTCCATTATGTGATATGTGTGGAAGTTGACCGTATGGTTATTCCACTTAAGTATGTTTATGTCCCAAGTTACCTTTATATATGTTATGTGTTCTTTATATGGGTTTTATGGTAATACTTTGGTTACAAAAAGGTAAGTAATGATACTTTTTTTCAGTTAAGAGTTTTTACTACTTCATGAAGGTGAAAAGTATTACTTTGATAAAGTATACATGGTTTACTTGTTGTTTTGAAAAACTAACAGTTTTCATTCTTTGTGTATCCCTTACTGAGCTTTTGATGCTCATACCAAGTTTTTGAAATGTTTTTCACAAGGCTTAGGGTGGAATAGGGTCAACGATTGGATCAAGGGAAATTCATGCTACCTAAAACATGGAACTATACATGTCTCTTTTTAAGAGTTTTTATTTTTTGGAAATTTAGTAGAAGCGACTACTTTGTAATCTTTTGAGATGTAATAGTTATGTACTAATTCTCTAAAACTCTAAACCTGAAAAGATCCTCAATGTGAATTTTTCATTTAATTCAATATTAAGTAAGTTTTAAGGCTGGGGCCTTATAAAACCTCCATACCTTAATAAAAATAATGATCCATTGTTAGTTTAACAATAAATTGATTCCCTCAAAAATGTAAGTCAAGTTTTGGATAGTATTGGAAATGATAAGGTTATTTGGTAAGTGTGTTGTTTATGGAGAGATAATGACCAATGGTGGTCAATGGTCAAAAACAATAAGAAATCAGATGAGATAGGGTAAATGTAATGGGATATGTTTGTACTGATATTCTATGATAAATTATTTCCTCCTAAGTAATTAGTGGATTTATAAAGGATATTTTAAAATTTAGAACAAATGTAAGAGGAAAAAAATTATATGTCAGGCTCACTTGAAAATATTTTCAAGGTATGTTATGGATTACATATGTACTCAAGAAAGAAAGATGTATTGTATCATTTATGGGATAATTTTAGTCCTTGTAAGGGTGTTACTATCTTAAACACTTTCAATATATTATGAAATATTACAACTGTCATAAAAGTGGAGAGGGAATGATGCAAGTATTATATTTATAAATGAATGGAATAGGAATAGAGAAAAATTGATTTATCTATATAGAAAAATGTTGAAAAGGGAAAGAATGGAATAGTATAATTTTTAGTATGTGATAATTGTGGAAGGAAAAACACTGGTACATTTCTAAATAAATGGGATTTTGTTTTCGATTGTGTATAAAAGGTCCATCTAACTCATGAATGTAAGGGAAAGAAAGGAGTCACTAATATATTATTCTTCAACTATAAATATATGGGGAAATATTCAAAACTAATTCCACAAAATCCATGGTAATATACCTCATAATATACCTAGGGGATGTATATGATTATAAATCTAACATTTATGTTCCTAATTATTTTATAGCATGTACATTGGTTATAAACTCAAAAATAAAGAACTATTTATTTTATTTCATCCATATAAACTCTTTTATATCTATTGAGAATATAGAATAATCCCTTAACAGTATTATAGTGGAGTTTTCAATCAAGAAACATAGTTATAATCCTATTATAATGAGTATTTAATAAGCGGACAGGGTTAATAAAACAAATATTCCTTAGATATAAACTTTTTTTATATATTTATAGTTGTCTTTGATTTAATCCTTTTTACTTTTTTTAGGTTTCAAATTTGGTCAAGAATATTTTTAAGTTTTTTTAGTATTAGTTATTTAATAAATTATTTAAGATAAAACTTGGTATTTATTGATGTGGTTTTAAATATTAGTGTCTTACTTCTTCATTAGAGGGTTTATTCATATTTAATATTATCTTCACCTATGTCAACCATTTTGATTTTAGTAAGTGGGTATAGATATGATAAATAATGTTTCTTTAATTTTATGAATATTATGATCCAATAAAAGTAAATTTTCATTCTTAAGATATGAAAAATCATCATAATTATTAATTATAAGGAATATTAGATTAAAAAGGTTTGGAAAACTGATCCAAACAGAGTCAAAGGATTTAATTATTCCTAAATAATGGATGGAAATAAAGTAGATATATTTTTACATATTCTATATTTTATGGTAAAATAATCCCTAAACCTAAATAAATATGATGAAAAATCTACCAATTTTTATGTTTGAAATGTCACTCAACTATTAAGGTATAATTTCATAAACACATTATGGGTCTTATAATGGTACATAAATGGTTTCAAAAATATTCAGTGAAAAATATATTTTACCAAGTAGTGACTTAGGAATTACTTATCATGATAAATCAACATTTTCTATTATACCTATTACAATATACATTAATTTTTATAAGGAAAAAGATAATACTTCTAAGACAAAATTTATTTAATGCTGGGAGAATATGATACCCTATTATTTATAAATATAATTCGACTTTATATAAATAATATGTTTGATATCATATCTCAAGAGCAATACCAAACTAAAATAAACTATGATATATTTTCCTAAAATAAAACATTACCATGAAATTATATAAAATAATGTATTATATACCATGGTAGATTAAATCAATGAAAAGTTAAAAAATTAAAAGGGGATAATATTTGTAAATGAATATTTTAAAAACATGGAGATCCTTGGAATTATCTTAACCACTTAGAATATCCATAAGTATAGTTAAACCTACAATAAGAAATACAATTATTAAAGAACAAATAATTATGAGGAATGGGAAGTGTGACATAAGAAGTGAGAATAGAATGAATGAATTTAACAGGGCTGCATATTGGAATGAATATGACTATTATTAATATATTTATTAGAAATATAATCATAGGAAGTATTGTCATTAGATATATGTTCCATGGATATACATGTATCTAATAAGTATACTCAAATTGTGTATTATTAGTAAAAATAATTAAAATTGTTTTTTGTAAAAAATAAATAGCAAATAAATAATATTTAATTAAAATATTTTATTGATTAAAAATTAAATTATTAAATAATGATATGATAAAATTCCAATTAATATTTTAACATCAATTTATTAATATAATAATATCATTTGTACATAAATAGTGTATTTTAATTATAATTTATTTAAGATCATTTAATATAAAATAATTATTTTTGAAAGAACAATTTTTCTAAACGTATAGTGTATTTTTTATTTTTAAAATAAATCAATACTAAAGAATTTATCAATAAATTTTATAGATAATATAAATTATAAAATAAAATAAATATCATATTGTAGATATTACTATGAAACTAAAAAAGAATAAATGGTGTTAAATTATATTTTTAATAAAAATAATATATGAAAATTAATTTAATTTTTACCTAATAGGAAATATGAATGAGAACAATTAATATTTTTAAAAGTCATTTTAAAATTTATTTTTTTTAATAAATTTTACCTATCAAATTAAAAAAAGTCATCAATTCATTTATTTTATTTTTAATAAATTTAATTAATTTTTAGATTAATCATAAAAACAGTTTCTTAGGATGGGTTTTGGATTTTTTTAAATTTTTATTTTTATATAAATAGTCAAAATAATATTTTTTTGTACAAATAGCCTAAATTTTATGATATCATTAGGATATTAGAATGAATAAAAAAATTATAAAATATTTTCCATATATAAATATGTATCTAATAAATAAAATTATACATTTAAAGTACTATGTTTAATTTAGAAAAATATCATTATAATTTTTCATCCTAAGCAGTATTTTTCTAAATTCAGTTTATATAAATTATACACCTTTTAATTTAAAATCAAGTTTTATCTATTTTTGAAATTTAATAATATAAACATATTTTCATATTTTGATTATTAATATACAAATTATTTATAAAGGTTAATTTAAATATTGGTCAATAATATAAATTACCAAGGTTAAAAAATTAGTTATCATGGTAAAAGTTAATTATGGTAAAATTTTAAAATATGTTGAAAAGGCCAAAAATTTATGAAAACATATATCCAAATGTGTGGAGTAGGTTTATATTTAACTAATAATCATATAAACTCCATTATTGTAATTTTTTGAACTTACATGCCTTAAATAGTGACTTTTCCTTTTGTATTATTAAAAAAAAAGCCACCCCCTCACTTATGAAAGGAGACTTCTACAACCACTTTATAAAAACTATAAAAATTAATATTTATCTTAATATTAATCCCATTATACTTCCCCTATATCCGAAAAACATGTTTATTAAACCTTCTATCCAAAGAAAATCCATAAAATCTAAATTTCAAGGAGGCCCTCCAAGAGATAGTTCCAATTCTCAGAGTACAAATCACTTATTAAATTTTTTATTCTTTATTTTTCTATAAAAAATATTATAATAATTATAATATAATGAAATAATTATTATTTGAAAATAAATTGTTTTATGTTAATATTATAACCATCATCCACCCTTCTTAATTATTTAAAAAAAATGAGACGATCATTCAAGCATACGTACAAACAACCACCTCCATCAAGCAACATATTTCATTTTTCTTGAACACCTTACATGGATGATTATAAAAGGTTATTGAGTTTATAAATATTATATCTATGAAAATTATATGATTATAAAATAATAACCCATTTTATACCTTCCTCCTATTATATAAAAAATGAAAAAGACTTTTGTGTGTATGTGTGAACTACAGCCTCAATGGAAAATGTGTTTCATTCACTGCCTTACGTGGATGTCTATAAACATGTATTTATTGAGTTTCCATGATATATAGGAGTAATTAATTTCTTCAATAATATTTTATTATGATAAAACAAGAATAATGTTCAATATAAAATAATATGTCAATAACAACAAATCACCCGAAAGAAGATCGTCATGGATTCCATTTTCAAAAACCATACCCATGAGTTCCTTTCCTTTTTCTAAGGTGCCACAGACCCCCCCTAAAAAAGTTTTTAATTTTTTTTATCAAAAAAACAATCCATGAGGAAATAAAAAGGAGAAAAATAAATTTTGAAGGATTGAAATAGTGGAGTCCCAAATCATCCGATCAAACCAAATTGATTCCCTTATTAAGGAAGGACCCAAGGCTAAAGTAGATGGTGATTTTTTCACATTGAATCGCATTGGATGATAGTATTTCAATGACCATATTACCTTAATTCCATTAAGAAAAATGTTTGTGAAATTATTCAAATTATTCTTTAACCTTTTTATCACATATATTATTGCCCATGGGGTGGTCTTTTATCTTTGAGCACATTGTAGATAAGTAAGGAGTCGGTCTCCACTACAGCAAGGATAATATTTATCCAATTGATTAGCATTAAAATCATGACCATTGTTTGTGCTTTAACAAAGACGGAGTCACCTCTATAAAAATATACTGCAAAGACTGATATGATTATGACCCTCTTAGCCCTGATCACTCCTCCACATCAGATGATACTCATAAGGAAGAACCCATATCTGTCTTTTTTGAGGCACTAGTGAGGGGGTTTCTATTATAACCATTGTCACTGACTTAGATTAATTCCCATATTAGAAGGAGAACCTGATTTCATGAGAGCATTGACAGATTGATATTCCTCACTTCCGTTTCATAGCATGAAAATATCCACAATGATATTATTAGTTTTGAAGATAATTCTAGTCTGGTTCCCTATTGATCCCCTATGACGTACCTCATTCCTTAGTCACCAGATTGACTAGAATCCCATCACTAAGATGATTGCCCTACCTTCCTTTCTATTCCCCGATGACCAGGCCCCTAAAAACTCCTATTTAGTAAATCCTCAGTTGATGACCCCTGAGAATACCAACATGAAAACCCACCCAAAAAATTTCCAAACTAAGTATGTAAAAGGACATGCAAAAAATAAGGAACTGATTGATTTGGTCTTATGATTCATGCAATAGAGACATAGAGATACTAAGATAACTCTCATTCATATAATATATCCCTCGGTAGGTAGTGATTTTTTTAACATACCATTCCTAAAAATTGAACGCCATTGGTAACTCCCTGCACTACATAGTCTCCCCCCAAGCATCCATGTAATCTAAGTCCATATAAAATCTAATAATATCATTAGTTGAGAAAATTACTAATACAGAACTCATGAAGAGTAGCCTATCTAGATCATTGTTTGATACTATGTTGTCAATTTTAAATAATTTTTTCTCATTGAGGAGTGACTGCAAAAAAGAGGGGTGACCAAAAGACTCACTAAAGGTAATTTTTGGTGCTGGAAATATAGGGAACAACAATCTATTTCCCAACAAGTTTTTTTACTAGAATGTAATGTCTTCCTTAACAATTATTCAAGGGTTATGTTGTTGAAGAATTACCATGTACGACTGGATCATCTTCAAGATTTTTTATGTCCTTTATCTATGTGTGGTCATGTAAATCCCATACTTATCCTATATAAGCTTTCCCCACAAATACTTTTCCTCAATGTACTCCAATTCTAACTTTTCATGCATCCTCATCATGGTCCTGGATACACTCTTGATGTTGATACCTCCCACCATGATATATGTGGATAGCCTTTTCCACTATACTCAATGGTATTTTCCTGCCATTTATCCCTACCATAAGAAATAAATCATCTGACTCACAATATGGGATGCCACAATTTGGGGTACATTTAATGTAGAAAGAATGTGCATCGAGGTTAAAGATAACACATTGTTCACCGATTTTATTCTCCCTCTGAAGTACAATTTCTTATCCATCTAATTCAAAATGTGACATCTTATTCTATTAATTACATAGTAAAATTTATGGATACTATGTTTATTTGGGGACATGTTTGAACCCAAATTCATCATTAGGAATTTTACTCTATGCATATCTAATCAGTGTTCCGATCTCCTTATCCTGTTGGTTGTTCATTTACTTGTAGTATAAAATAATATCTTAATCCCGATTAATCACTTTACCACTCCAATAAAAATATCCTCTATAATATATTTTATCTCCTAAACTAATATCCTACTTCCATTAAATTATAAAATGGTATAATATATGAACATAAAGTGGAAAATAACCCTAGATAGGTGCATGTCACGGTAATCTAGGATATTTCCCAAATGCATGCCTCGATTGATGTATTACCTCATCTCACCCTAAGAGAGGATAAATAAATATGGGGATAATGGGTCCCCTTTTCTTAATCCCAAGACCACAATAAAAAATCAAATTTCTTTCCCATGAAGGTGGTGGATAACAAAGCCGAGATAATGGATGAAAATAAAATACTAATAACACATGAAGAGAACCCTATGCTAGATAGGACCCAAATAATTAAATTCCATTAAAACTTATCAAAATCTTTGTTAATATCCAACATTATGTATAAATTGAATCCAAATATATTTTTGTTGATATCGCTAATCACTTCTTGGGTTAGTCTGATTACTCCTTGGATTGTTCACCCATTAATGAACCTGTATTGTTATTTGGAAATCCAGCTTGGAAAAAATTCCATAAATCTCTTTTTGAGTAGGCATTCCAAAACCTTATACAATAAATTAGACATAATTATTGGCTGATAATGAATTATGCACATGGATTTTTCAAATTGGGCACCATAACTAACTTTTTTTCACATTCCACACATGGTTAATTTCCTCCAAGGATAAAGTCCTTCACCGCTATCTCCATATCTATCTTAACCACCTCCCTTAAGTCTCTATGTCAGAACCCTAGGATCCTATCGGGGCCAAGTTCAATATCTAAGTATTGAGTTCATAATGCATTTTCACCTCTTCCTCATCTAGAATATTCATATACCATTTATTATCACTCTCAATCACCCTAAGCGGGATGGCCTCAAATAATTTTATTGTGCCTCTTGGATAACCTCTTGGAATTCATGGATTCAGACATGCTAGTAGAGTTTTTAAAAGTTGATCCACACATTCCACTAGATTATCCTTATCATTTGTGAAATTCTCATCCTTTTTGAGTATATTAGGACTCTTGATCATTCATTTTTCTTTAACGCGTGTGTGGGTGTAGATAGAAATATTATCAACTTACTGAATCCATTTAGTCCTTGATTTTTGGAGGGCTAAACATTATCATCACAATAACAAGTCTAATAGTGAGTTCTTATTTATTATGATCTCCTAAAATAATGAGTTATGCCAATGTGTTCCATAATTTCCTCTATCTGATACATGTATATGATGATTGGTTCAAGATCTTTCCCATGACGGGGTGTTTTCTCCATGCTTGTAGATTTACACTAAAGCGCCAGATATTATTTTGTATAATTACCCAAGGGTTCCCTAAAAATGAATGAGAAAATGAATCACAAACCATCTCATGGAACTGAGGTTCCACCACCCACTCTTAGGAATATATGATGCACTCCTCTCTGATTGATCTTGATGTCAAGACTACTTGAAAAGATGAGTGGTCTAATAAACCTCGTTCTAGATGAGATACATTAATGTCGTGAAATAAGGACATAGCATGCCGATTCACAAGCCACCTATTAAAATGTAACAAGGTTTAGTTCCCTCCTATTTGATAGTTACACCAATTAATGTGATCCCTTATAAATATCATGTCTATTAAAATATTTTTGGCCATAAATGAAATGAAATCCAAACTAGATTTGCGAAAAAAACTCATACTTCTTGATTTTCCATTAGGTTCGGCACTATATTGAAATATATACCCACTATCCAAGGAGTTCACAGTAGCATGAAGGATCTAGGTCCATCCAAAACTCAACCCTCACTTGGGCATCACACTGACATTATAAAAAAGAGAAGATGATGTAATGTGGCCCCACTTTGATTTTAGTAGTCATGAACTGATCTGAAGAATTTAGAAAGAAAAATGAGATATTACACTTCCAAAATAGCTATATGTGTGAGTTAGGAGGGTTACTATGCAAGAAAACAAATCACTATAATACTTCATGAATACTCCCTAATTTTACTAGAATCTATTTCACTTCCATAACTCCCACCATAGAGATAGAATTATTATGAATTTTTTGGATAAGGAAATCTGATTTCACTCGGGCGCAAATCCCACATGTGTTCCATACCAGAAGAATTAACATTAAAATCATATTTTTATGGATAAGGCCTCAGACCCATGGCCTTGTATTAATTGGGACTACATTGAAACCTACTTAGATTCTGGTCGATATTTGGTGTAAACAACTCTATGAATTTTCAGACACGTGACCTCCAGAGACTCAACATCTAGCTCTTCCACATGCACCTAATTACCCTGGACTATATCCAGAGAGATACTTGATACCTTAGAAGGGTTGGAGCTTACTGTTGGATAAGATAATTAGATAATATTTCTATCCTGGATATCATACTCCTCAGAAGAACTTTCCCTAATTCATAAGAATGGAATCACTCGAGGAACATTCAATAATCCACACCCTGAAAGAAATAAATGAGGGAAGGATTCATACCTTTTATTCACAATAATAATTCAGAGCATGATGTCACCACATATTCCTGTTGACTGGTCAGACTCTAGCTTTGTTTTTCTGATGATTCTTCTGATACATCGATAGTGCATGACCTTGGAGGTGACACTTTGAGCAGAACCTCAAAGCCACTAGATAAACCAGGCATTACTATCGCTTCTCTATTACTTCAATGAATAGGAGAAACTCTTCTTGGAGATTATATGAGATATAAATCTAAAATAAAAACCATTTCTACTACCACCTCTTCCACACTAAGTGTCTAGTCATCCATGAAGAGAAAGAAACCCAGGGAGTCATCGATCCCTCTCAGAAATCCTGAATTCATAAATGGAAAAGGTAATCCTAGAAGTGAATCCCACGCTAAAAATTAAAAATAATATCTTTCTAAATGAACATACATCAACCAATAAATCAAAGGGAATCTACATCACCGTATAGATTTGGGGCTTTTTGTCTAAGGGGACATAAAGTCTTCCTAAGAGGCCATAATTATGTTAAAAGAAATATGATTCAACACCGATACACTGGTCAGAAGATCAAATCCCCAAGATTTGATGAAATTATAAAATAAATGGAAGGAAGGTTTGTCTAACCCAAACCTAGAAACTAATTCCCATTTCAGGATGGGTGTTTCCTATTTTAATGATCATGTAGAAGTTTCTAAAATAGGGAGGCCACCAGCCCTAGAGAAAGACACATCCTCAGGAACCTCCGAAAGGCCCCACTAATCTCATTTTGAGGAGGGGGGTTCTGCCACAATTTATCCTATTTAAGAGGGTTCCTTACTCAAAAAAAATCCTATGGTGGATTCCAACCATTGATCCTGATTACTAGAATAGGGAGGCTGAGGAACCTGGCCAGTTTCAAATGTTGGAGATCCATGTTGGCCACATGACCTCAAGCACGCTTACTCATACGCCAAAGGCTGCTGACTAGAAGTGAGGAATTATGGTGTGTCTATATGGAGACTATGACCTATTGATCAGAGTGTATACAAATAGTAAATAATTTTTATAAGGAGAAAAAATTGTAATAAATAATCAACAGAAAAATAATAAATCATCTAGATAATAAATAGGTAGAAGCAAAATCAATACAAGGTCAAAACTTTATGATTATTCCATAATTGTATACAGAAAGGTAATTACATGGGGTACATGGGTCCATACATATAAAACATGATAAAAATAATATAAAAAAATACAAAAAATTTCGTGTACTTGAATCACGAGCATAGTCTCGGTCCTCTACTCTTATACTCCATCCTAAAAATGTAAATAAAACATCAGAATATATGAGCTTCCATTTTTCTATCCTTGCCGCATTGAAGAGTGTTTGAGTAGCATAGGTGGCTTAAAAAGGGTGTGACAAATACTCATTAGGTCACTATCAATTTGCTCTATAACTATCTAGTCTATGCATATAAAATGAGGAGTGTGAAGGTAATGATAAGTGTAAATAAATAAATAAATATGACATTTTAAGTTCCTCATTGGATGCCTGACTGACACTACCTATTATTTCCTAATACGAATATCTATAAACCAAAGTATACATGTAGATATGTATTATTATAGTGGAATATATATATATATATATATATATGAGTGTGTGTGCGTGTGTGTAAAAACCTAATATGTCTGTAGGCATGCGATCGAACCCAAGCATGCTCATTGTCTCTGTGGATGCATCCTTAAACATAGAAATAAGGAATAATGTGTTCTTAATATAATGGAATATTGAGACCATCCAAGGAAATATGTAAGGAGTAATCCAAGTATCACTCCATGAGCACAATAATTATTTATCACTATATAATTATGTCTAAGGTGATCTGTAAGTGGACCCTAAGTATCACTCCCAGTATGACCTAAAGGCATAACCATATAAGAACATTCGTGTCATTCCACATTGAGAACCAAGTATTTCTTGTGGCATTGTATAGAAACATTACCAACCAATATCATCCAATACAATCCACTTTGGGACAAGGTATAATTAATGGGTAATGTACATATAACATCTTCCGAATCAGCACTCTCGAGATATTCGAGAAACCAAGTATCGCACCCTACACATTAAGATTTAATAAAAATTATAATACAAAAATATCTATGAGCCCATCAAAGGAATCCTTAAGTCAGAACCCTTGTATTACCCTTGGCCTAATGAAAAGGTATGTGTTTAGCCAGCATAAAAACTAATAGTAGTAGTATAATTATTTCTTGATTTATTTCACAAGCCTCTATTCATTGTTTAAATCAATTCAAGGTATGAGTATCTTAGGCCTTGAAGGAAGGTACACCCATCAAGGTGTCTCGCATCAGGGTGGCCTCCTTACGATATTAATTCACTATTTTATAAGACTATATTATCAATGGAAAACCCATTTAATTTAATTTCTTAAACATTTGGGAGGATTCACCAGAAGTGTCTGGTGCATGGAAAATGGATCCTGAGAAATATAATGATAATTTTTGGGAAAAGAGACAGACCTCCAACCTTAGGTTGGTAGATGACCCATCATCTAGTGAAGACTTTTAAATTGGTCTAGAGAAGAATAATTTGAAAAAATAGATGAAAGATCTAAAAATATGGAATATTATCTCAAATAGAAATAGAGTCAAATATAGTGGAATGAATTGGGAATGTATGAAAGATTATTTAATCTCTTACTGAAACACATATAATGAGATTAATGGTGCATCTGTTGGTGTCTGGATGAGGAAGAACAAAGGGAACCTATATAAGGAATCAGAGATATCCTACAGGAAAAGATGTGTTTTGTGGGAGTAGAAGAAAAGAGGAAACTAGGGCTCATCCCATTTAGAAAAAACCCATGACACATTCCCAACATGAATATTTTCACTCCATGAAATTCTTGGGTTTCCCCCCTTCAGAAAAAACCAATACATGTCCTAAACAGGGTCTTTCTATATCTATTCACCTTGTGAATTAAATTCATGGTATGAATTGAATTAATTACTTGTAAAAAATCATGGGGAATATATTGATCATTTCACATTATGAATTTTTTATATTGCTAGTCGCTATCCCTCTGTTATCTTCTTCCCAAAAGAAAAACAACTGCCCTAAAGGTGTTATTACCTAGTCTAAGAAAAAAAGTCAATCTTAACAATGATTTTCTAAAAATAAAATAATATATACATCTCTAATAGGAGGAGATGTTACAACCTCCCCTTCTTAAAAAAATCATCCCCAAGATTCCCTTCTGAGGGTAGTAAAGTATCATTTGAGAAATTTTTTGGCCACTAACCACATATATCAACCTCTCCCACCTAGGAATCATCCTACACATGGTTATACTTCTATAGCACATGGACTAGAGGAACTAACCTACCTTGGAGCTCCTTCATGCTCTGATCAATGATACATACATGATGCTCCTCATAGGATGAATCGAACTCCAACTCAATGTCCTTAAGACAAAATAATAATATGTTATGAGTAATAACAGTGAATATGTGATACATGGAAAACATCGTGCATGGTTATGTACCTCTAAGGTAAAGACAACCGATGTACTACTAGTTTGACTGTATCAAGGATATCAAAAGTCCCAACTTAACAAAGTGATAAATTAAAAAATATATGAATCTTTCTGTGGCCTAGTATAGGAGAAACTCACAGAAAAACCAAGTGTCTAACCTCTAACTCTAGAGTCCAGCAGCAATTATCGATATAATAAAACTATGTTGATTGATTTATATCCATATGAATATGAATACCTTTTACCCTCTCTGATGTCTCCAAAATGAGATGAGGTCCTAGTGATGATACTTCACCAACCTTTAACCCGCATCGGGGTGAATGGAATGGTCTACCAAAAAGGGCCTCATAAGGATCCATATAAATAGTTTCCTAAAATCTGTTATTGTATGAAAAATCTACTAGAGTTTGGTTCTTCTACCACTGACCTCCAAGATCATGGGCACATTCTTAGATCATGTCCTCTAAAAGTTTTATCAAATGCTTAGACTGACCATCGGTCTGAGGGTGATATTTTGTACTCAGGATCACCTTTGTACATAGTGAATTTTTCAATCCATTCTATAACCGCGATGTAAATCATGAATCTCTATTTGATGTGATCGAATAGGGAGAACCATGAAGGCATTCAATATCATGAATATAAAGCCTCCCAATCTATTCAACTGATATAGTTTACTAGATAGGTAGGAAGTTTGTGATCTTGGTCATCCTATTAATGACTAGCCATACAATTTAACAAACTCTAGGGGTTATCCACAAAATTTTCATGAAATCTAAGGTGATGTCACCACATTTCCACTCATAAATAGATAGAATTTGTATAAGTCTAGTAGGCCACTAGTTCTCTACCTTCACCCACTTTTTTCTAGAAAATCGTGTGAAACATCATAGAATATTCCTCTTCATACTTGACCATGAATATATAAAATGTATTTATCTATACATCTTGGTAAGTCTAGGATATACTTCCCAAATATAGTTATTAGATTCCCACACCAATTCTTTCCATATGTCTACAGGCACCCAAACACATCTTGGAAACTTCCAAATCTCACCCTCATGAATAATCCAGTCAGGTGGTGGGTCCTCACCTTAGACACTCTTCCTTCGGAATAGACCCTCTGGATCTGAAATATTTCTCATCCCCAAATATTCTGATAGTAAGGGTGTCATTGAAAAGGATACTAAAATACGACTCTGAAAATATTCCCAACCCTCTACATGTATCTTAGAAAATTGGTTCATCAATGTGCACTAACAAATGGATTCTTGTAGTGAATGTTTCTGAATCTTCTTGACTAGTGTTTTTGCTACTACATTTCCACTTTTTCATATATAATAAATCTCAATGTCGAATGAATGAATGTACTCTACCCAACTACATTTTCTGAGATTGAAATCATGCTTTGTGGAAATGTATCTGAGAATATTATGGCCCTGGTAAATGAAAAACTATTATACCAATAGATATTTACCTCAATTGAGTAACACATGAACCATGACTTATAACTAAAGGTCATGCATACTAATTCTGCACAATATGTCTCTTCTGGTGGGACCTGTATGCTATAACCCAACCTCCCTACATTGGAACTGATCTAAGACTAATTTATAACATATCACAACAATATATATAGCTTTTAATCATATCTATAAGAATCTGGATTGGTGTTGAATTTGATGTCCCTTTCAAATACTAATAATCTATATGACATGCATCTGAACATAAAAACATAACACCATTTCCATTCAAGCTCATGAGAGTTTCTTCTAGGCATGAAAAGTCCTGAATGAACTTCCTGTAATAGCCTTCTATCCCAAAGAAACTACATATTTCAAATCCATTATTGGGATTATCCCAATAAAATACAATGATAACATTATTTGGGTTGACAAAAACTCTTTCCTCTTAGATGATGAGACCCAAGATGTGAACCTCTAGATCCAAAAGTGTAATTTGGTGATCTAATCATAAAAATGATTCTCTATCAGTGTATTCAACATGATTTCTTTTTTCAGCATAGTTTTGTATAGTTTTGGGATATACTAAGATGTATTACAGGAATACCACATAAAATGAATCCAAATATTGGAGGAAAACCCGATTCATGAAATCCATGAAAATTAATAGCATGTTTGTAAGGATGAATAACATAACCAGATACTTATACAAGCTATATCTGATCTAGAAAAATGTATGTGGTCTGTCTGATGGGATAAGCCATGCCTGATTGTAGCTCAACCTCAAATAGATTTTAGAGGAATTAATAACTCCTTAGATATGTTTGAATAGGTTGTGGATATATTTTCTTAACCATAAGCAAGCTAAAATAATGATAATCCACACACAATCTATGGGTATTGTCTATATTAATGGAAAAAAGTATAGGTGATCCTCATGGAGAAGTTTTGGGTTAGATAATAATTATATGTTCCAAGTAGTCTACCTACTTTTTTAGTTTTTGAAGATATATATGTTCCAACTTTTAAGGAGGAATAAGCCCTGGTAAGTCACCTAGCACACGCTCAATGGTGAACTCCACCTCTCTCATAGTAGGTAATCCATAAGAGTCATTAAGAAATATATCTCTAAAATGATCAACCGCAGGAGGGAATTACATATTCCTTATTCCCTAGTCACTCATATGGAGACTATCTGTATGGTCTATCAATTTTCCCATCCCATGATGCTCTAGTATCGATTAAATTTCCTAGACATCTCATTCTTCCTTATAGGCATAGGTGATGCCTTCTAGTGATGTAAAAGACACCTTTCAGTGATAAAAATCAACATGGACATTGTATGGAACCACCCAATTCATAAAAAGAATGAAATCAAATCCATCCATATTAAGGAAAAATATATTCCATAGGAAGAGATATCTTCCCACCTCAAGAGGTAAATCCTTTCTCCTGCATATACTCCCTTATGATGTTCCCAAATAAGTATCTAAGGTAATAACACCAAAAACATGTTTCATTTCTAGCCCAACATTCAATAAAATTGTCATATATAAAATGGAGTGTGAACTACCTATATGAAATAAGGAAAAAACAAATGTATAGGCTATTATAATAAAACACATAATTGTAGAATTCCATAGACTTCATTCCTTAGGTGTAGGTTGGACTTCATAGATATGGCCTTATCCATGGCCATGAGATGCAACCTGACTAACATGGGGAGGTCTGATATGCAGTTAAATTATCTATGATGTATAGATACCATGTCCATGATTACCTCCTCATCCTAATTGGATGTTAGTAGTAAAACTCCCTATCTAGCATGGAGCTTCTAGTCTTACACCTAAATATACAGTTGGTAAAGATATCTTCTCACTAGGCACTAGATGGGAATTTTAGCAGAAACACTAAAGGTGACCCATCCATCTAAAATATCTAAACTCAATTTGGTCTATCATTAACTAGTGATTATTATGACCCACCTTACCACACTGGGTACACACCACATAACTTTCATTGCCCACCATCTGACTTGTACTACCTCTATGAGCAGACTAAAAGTGATGTTTCATACCACCAGATGAGTCACATGCCAACATCAAAGATGAACCACCCTAAGTCACAATGAAATCCATCCTTAGGTTATGATAAGTGATGAAGTCCCAGTTCACTATCTCTTAAATGGTGGTCAACCAAAATACATTCACCTGTGATTGGATGGGGTAGAAAACCCCAACCTCAAATTTTTTGGCAGTTGTTAACTCATCACCATTTAGTGTTAGTGTAAAATTACAAAGCTCGATAAAATGTGAGAATAATCTATCATGGACATATAAACCTGTTTTGGGTGCATAAACACCCCATATTAGTTCGGTCTAAGCATCTTTGGAATGAAGAAATCATAGAATAATGTTTTTGAGTCTGCCTAGACCAAACCCTCATGATGATTGGCATGAGAGATTACATCCCACCAACATTTAATAGAGTAGTGAAGCGTATAGTTAGAGTGAATTAATCACTACTTTTGAGGAATCTCCAAATGATAAAAGATCAATAACATGACCTTTATTCATGAATCATCATCCTGAGGACTACCATCCCCAAGAAGGTTGGAGGATGTTGCTTTTGAAATTACCATGTCAACTCTTCCATCGAATGGGTAGGTTGTGGAGCTCCCCATACAAAGTACATGATGACTAATAACCTCTTATGAAACTTAGCATCAAACCCTTGTGGGGTAAGAATAGTAGGTTCCTCTAGTATAACTACCAGAGGTAATACATGTTTCTTAGCTCCTACCATCATCAAAGCATGGTCATCACCACCCTCTTGGACAATGAATTGATGATGTTGTGGCATAATACCTCTATAATTTCCAAAATATTTCCTTTTTTAATATTTAAAAAAAGATAGGGACAATGATAATATAAAATGATATGTAAAAAATCCTTCCTATAAATGATTCACAGCTCTATGCTAGCACCTAAAGCTAGTTCTAGGTGATAATAAATGTCACAAGAGTCCCAAGAGACACTATTTACAATCTACTACTGTTTTCTGGTTAGGTTCAAGGTCACATATAACACTATATGGGTTCCTTTATATGGTGTTTCAATTGTTAGGTATATAGAAAAAACCCTATACTTTTAGATTGACATACCCATTTAAGTGTTACCATTTTATTTAAAAAATTAAATTTATATATGTTAATTATCAATTATATTAATATAGATATCACAGTCCAATTATATGTGTTACATTTCCTAATTTATATTGGCACATAATCTGTATAAATTGAAATTTTTTTGTCATGTAACTATGACCTAACCCTTTGCAACTATTATCTGGATGTAATAGGTCATGTAAAAAAATTTGGTTAAATGATTATCATTCCTAATTTACAAAAGTAAATACCCCATAAACTAAAATTGGGATTCATGTAATCAAATTCATCTAAAAATTTAACCCATGGAACTAGTGTTATATGGCTCAAATACGGTATAATTGGTTAATCATGGTGTCATCATCAATATATGGGTGAAAAAACCATTTATATTGTTACAATCACTTTAATTAACACATTTTTTTATCCCTACAAGGATCCTCAGTAAATTTACATATATAATAATTAATCCACTCAATGTAATCATAGGAAATAGAGAAAATGAATTTAAAATGATATATCAATATAGCATTGCATAATGTATGACATGTGAATCCTCAAGTGCCTATAATGATGGATGACATAATACCTCCTTACCACATTGTTCAAAAGAAAAAGAGGTCCATAAGAATAATATCAATAACAATGTCACTAATCATGTGTGTCAGCTAATGGTGAAATCAGTAAAATTTTAATAGGTGAAAACTAATAACAACAATATCTTAACCCATGTAATTTAGATTTCCCTTTATGTGGGTCAGCTAGTCTAAGGAACCTGCTCATTAACAAATTGTGATGTATTTCTAGTCTCCAGTGTAATATCCAATAAGTACTAAAAATTAAAAAATAATCATAGGATACCAATTTGTAGCATCCCAACCAAGAAGCCACTAAGAGGTGCACCGGTCCAGTTGGCCACATGTCCTCAAGCATGCATCCTCATATTCCAAAAGATACAAATTAGCCATGATGGATTCAGGTGTTGGTGGGAAGATTGTACCCACTTCATCAGAGTGTATCACAATGGTAAATAATAAGTAAAAATCTTTGTAAATAGTAATAAATAAAGAACAGTGGAATAAAAAATAGTCTAGAAAATAAAAATGTGGAATATGAATCAACATCCGATACAAGAATGATTAGCATACCATGATTCTATATAAAAAGGTATGTGCATAGGATATATGTGCATATGTAAATACAACATGTTAAACAAAAAAACAAAATACCAAAAGCTACCTATACTATTATTATGAGCATAGAAATGACCATTTTCTCTCTTACTCCATCCTAATACTAAAAATCAAACATCAGAAGCTGGGTGCTTTCCTCTGTCTATCCCCACAAAAATGAAGTATATTCAGGTACCATATAAATCATGAATAGTGTGTCATATATACTAAGTATGCTACCACCAACGACATCTAAAACTATCCAATCTATTCATATAAAATGAGAAGTTTTTAGGTGAAGTTAAGGGTAAAGCAATAAATAAATGCACATGTCAGTATGACTTCCTTATGGGATAATCAAGCGACCTTACCTACTTCATCCTAAGACGGATATATCTAAACCAAGTTCAAAGTATACATATATAATATACAAGTGGAATGAATATAAATATATATTTATATGTATATGTATATAAATACCTAATAATTTTACATATATAGATGTTTGGAGAAGATAACTAGGTCATCAGAAAATCAATTGTGAAAATGGTCCGAACCATAAAATGTTCTTTGTCTTGGAGAACACATCCTTAAAACTAGTAAAAATGAACCCAATGTTCTTAATATAAAGTAATACAAAGCCTATCCAAGTTGATTTATCTTGAAGGACCCATGTATCTCTCTATTAACAATTTACCTACCAGTCACCGTATGATTCCTTCCATGGTGATCCATTAGTGGAATCTAAGAGTCACTCTTACCATTGACTAAAGGGGTAACCCTCTGATCCCATCCATATAATTCCACATCAAGAAGAAAGTATCACTCAGGGAATGGTATTAAAATATTACCCATATAGACTACGCAAGGTAATCCTCTAGGGAACCAATTATCACTCGTGAGTAAAGTACATAAGGAATTTTGCTGGTGATCCCATCCAATTTATTCTATGAAAGAAGGAAACTATCTCTCCATACTCAATAAAATTTATTTTAAAAAAATTAATTTATACTCCTTTATGAGCCCATACAAGGTATCCTTAATTCAGAACCCGCATATCACCCTTGTTTGGATGTAAACTTATAAGCTTAGCTTGCATGAAAACATATACCATTTAATAAAATTAGTATAATAATTTCTATGGTCATCTAACACACCACTATTGTTGGTTAAAATCAAGTAATGTCATAATACTCTTATAAAATTAAGGAATTAACACCCTTCCGGGTAGATTATATTGGGGTTTTCAACCTAAAATGTTATTTCATGATTTTCTATTACCTTCTCAACATGGTTAAACCATTTAGTCTAATTTATGAAAAATTTGTGATGCATCACCAAAAGATTTTAGAGTGCAGCACAATGGTGCATGGTAAATTCAATGAGGATTTTAGGGAAAATAACTAGACAACCTACCTGAGGTTGGAAGATGAACCATCATTCTTTTTCATCCTTTGAATCAATATAAAATAAAATAATTAATTAAATAGAAAAAAATACTTTAAATGGGGTCATATTATCTCACACTAAAATTGAATCCCAGAAGGATGAATAAATCGAGAAATAAAGGCAATGGATCGAGGATCTTATTGACATGCATCCAATGAGACAAATAGTGGCACAATCCATGTATACATGAGGAATAAACATGGGAAGAAATATTATGTATTGGAGAGATCCTACAGGAGAATAGGTGTTGTGTGGGAGGTGGATAAGAGAGAATATTTGGTTTCTTCCCCTTAAAAAACCAACAACACATTCATGGTGTGAATTTATTTAACTTCACCAAATGATCATGTTTTCAGACCTCTATGAAAAAAATACACCCCGTGAATGGGGTTATTCTAGACTAATTCATGTCATGAATTAAATTCATGACCTGTATTGAATTCATTCCTCGTAAATACTGATGCAGTCTGGAAAGATCATTTCTAATCTTGAATTGAGTCAATGTTGTGAATTTTTTCTACAACCATTCTCTATCCCACTACTATCTTCGTCCAAAAAAACCATTCAAACTAAAGGCATAGTTTAGCACCACAATATTTCATAGCACGTTATGTCTTTAATGTAATTTAATAGCTTATATTGCATACAACACTAACATGGCTTGCGTTATATGCAAGATTGAGTTTATGAAAAACAATATAATAGTATTTTAATTATTTAAATGATATATTTATTTATCAAATAAATATTGTAATATGAATAGTAATTAAAAAAGTAAATGTTTTTTATAATTTTTTCACATAATTAAAACGTATTTGTAATGAAATGTATAAGTTATGTTAAAATTGTTATATATATTAGAAAAACTATTTTCTTAATAGAAATACTTTCAATGTCCTTTTGTGAAAAATAATAAAATTAATTTTGGACACTCCTAAAAATGGAATTTGGTAAAATAGACTTCATTATTTAATTTTTAATAGAAAAATTATCTTAGGTTGAATTTTAGGTCTTATTCTTAATGCATTCAATTTTTTATGAATAGTGAAAAATACTGCATAGTACTTAAAAAATGAATTTTTTATTTAAAAAATTAATTTTAATTAATATTTATCTTAATGTAAAAATTGATAAATAATACATATATTAACCCAATTAAATTAATTTTAGTAATTTTATAATAGAATTAGATATAAAAATTCATTGAACTTCTTTAACATCTTTTAACCCACCATCTAGGCACATTTACCAACCTTTTAAGCACATTTTCAAATTAGCATAAAACATAATTTTACTACTTCTATGAAATGAATTTTGAAAATTAAACAGATATGGTTGTCATCAATATGTAAAATTTGGTTCCATATGATGAAAATAATGTTTTTTGAATAGTAACTTTTGAATTTTATATACCTCGGTTAAAAGTAAATTGGGTAATTAAAGGTAAAAATAATATTATAAGAATATAAAATTACAAAAACACATGTCCTAATTCTATTGGATAAGTCTATTTAAAACAAAATAAATCTTAGGATAAAAATATGTTCTATTTTAATCTACTTTTGTATGATTTGGACATTTATTATATTTTATTTAAAGAAGAGTTAAAAGAGTTAAATTCAAATTTTAATAACTAAACCATTTTTAATATAGGGTTATAAATAATTTTAATTAGACTATAAGAATTATTAAAAATTTGGAAATATCTCCTACATCATGGTATGTTATTTATAATTTTTATACATTAAATAATTAAATTTATTTATGACAGAATGATGATAGAGTAATTACCTTATTAATGAGTGATTAAAATAAATGATTATATAAAAATTAAAATAAATGTGATTTGCAACTTTTGATGCAAAAAACTAATTATAGTAGTGACTATGACATGTCAGTATTGATTAAATGTATTTTTTAGAAGGAATCAAGTTGTTATAACCTTTGCAAAAATCAAGTATTAAATAGTAACAAAATTGCCATAAATGATATTTTAAAATAAATATAAATTTATGAAATAATATAAAATTCATAAAAATATATGGTTATTACAACTAACTTTTATAGTGTTAAAATTTCCTAAATTATCCACTTTAGGTTATTTTTAAAACTTATAGTAACTATATTAACCTTGTAGTATAAAAATACAAGAAGACATGGTAAGAGTTATACTATTTAACTATGTGTTAAATCTAAAATATAAGGTTAATATGGTGACCTAAACATGTCTAAAACCAATTTTTTGAGAGGATATAGACACATACCAAAATTATCCTATAAATAAATCAATTTTATTATATTATAAACAGAAAATAATTTTATAATAAATTAATATTTCATCTTTTCCTAATGTTCCCCTCACCTCTCTTATAAAAGGGCACTTCCCCTTCTCATAAATTCACACCACCAAAGGCATGTGGATCGGCCAACCCCTTCACAAATATCCTCTAAAATACCATAAAATCAGCCTATAGGCCTTACATTGATAATAAATCCAACATAAGAATCCATTTCGTTCAAATCAAAAGGAAACACCTGAAGAAGAAGTAATTATTTTATCACCTCTTTCAAAGTTATTTTCTTCTTATACTTCCTCTTTATTTTTTTGTTACCATACTAAAATAATTAATCCAAAAACTTATAAATTATCAGATTTTATTATAAATATGGTACAACCATATTCATTATTCTATCCATCCTATGAATGACAAAGTCATCATGTATGTGTATGTATGTCTTGCCGTCTCCACAGCGTGGTGTAGTTTGTTATTCAAGACAAAATTATTTTGATTACTATAATAATGAGTATAATTAATATTAATAATAAATATAACATGATAATTATTCTTTATATATAATATACCATTCAATTAAACATCGTATCACTATCAATAAAATGATATTGTTACTCATACGTACGTACGGCTTACCGTCTCCACGATGCGATGAGATTCATCTTCAACGATCACCATTCAAGAATTTTTATAAAAATATAAATACTGATTAAGTGTGATATATATGTAATAATATTGATACTGAAATAATATATATATTTATTTATAGAAATATATGTTTTTTACATACTTCAATACTATATGATAAGAAAATGGAAACAACGTTCATACGTACGTACAAACTACCATCTCCATGAACAATGTTTCCAATTCATATATCTATCTATTATACATATTTATATTCTGAATATATATTACATATAAATCATTTTTTATATTTTGGAATTATTAAAACAATTATCTATTTGATATGATTAAGAATAACATGTTAAAACACGTATGATAAAAACGTGATTATTCACCAAAATGTTACTTTCACATAAAAATTGTTATTAAATGGGTAGTATAAAGTCATAAATGAATCATATATGATATTGGAAATATTAATATGGTTCTGGTATAATTTAATAACATACTATGGTCATTATATAGGAAGTTAAACGTACCCATGACTAAAGAAATGTACAAGGTTAGGGTTAATTTTTCAATCTCATTATTATTCGAGATTGTTTACATGTAAGTATTTATTTGAACGTATTTATCTTCCATGACCATGTCTCATACGAATGACTTGAAAAGGAACATTTTAAGGTTTATGGAAGAGAATATATAAATAAATCATCAATTTAAATGTTTCAGAGCTTTATTTTTCTAATTCTATTTAATTAATGTTAATATTTTGAAAATGATTTTAAGGATTTATTTATATGAACATTATTGTTTTAAAATGTTAATTCCTTTAAAAAATTTCAAAGTGATACGAAAAACTATGATTCAAAAACATATTTTAAATTAATTCTTTTATAAATTGTTGGACTTTTAAATGATTTCATGAAAAAAATATATTTCCCTCAAATAGTTTTACTTATCATTTTCAACTATGTCAACATCCTTTATTGGATATTATTCTTAATTCAAGTTTATTTATTATAATAAAATCATACATATTACATTGAATGAGTTATGATATGTTTGACTGTGGATGTGATATTTTTATACCATTCATGTTTACGGTTAAAATATTGACATTTCGTATGCTATTTTTAATATGAATGGATATGTTATGTTTTACCATTTTCATATGAGGATTGCATTGAACATTGTAAGTGATGGGAGAGGACCACTATAGCCCCTATATGAATTGGAAGGTCGCAAGAGACAAACTAGTGTCTTTTCACAATGCCTTAACCAAATATTAGTGAATTGTCTTGGCCCAAGGTCTTGACGTAGTAGTTATTATGTCTGACATTATGCATTCCCTCATTATAAAAATAGTCATTACATGTGATTATTCGACTAGTAGAATATCCATGTTCATGTTTATATGGTAATTTTTGATTTTTTTTCTATATTATGTTCATGTTTATATTTAAAAAGGCTGATTTTTTGTTATACGTCATGCCTTAAAAGTTTATAGCTTCCTCAGAATTATTTACCCTTACTGAGAATTTGAGCTCACCCGTTTCTTATGTTTTATTTTACCAAGATTCCAAGAAGTGTATTATGATTTACATACAGGGTTAATATAGGGGAATAATGGAATTCCCAAAGGATTATATGTGTGTATTCTTTTAAAAAATAATAATGTGATGTTCATGTATGCAATATATTTTCCAAGATTGGTAAACTAATCTGTCCTTCAGGACCTGATTCCTTGTAATCATGCCAGTGTATTAAAGTAATGCACCGGATCTGGGCATCTTGGGTCAGGATGTTACAGTCAATATCAGAGGAAGTTTATCAACCACCTTAGAAATATATTTAGAAAACATAGATTTGGGATCATAACACTAATATAGACTTTAAGGATAAGTAAAGAAGAACCTATATAATTTTTTGGTAAAGTATGGATTATGTGGATATTCTAAGAAGTACATCCATGTCTGGATGCTACCTGCGGATGCGGTTCTAGTAAAAATGTACCCTGGGGTGAAAACTCTGACAAGGTATTCAAGGTTTGGATTTGGGTCACATATTACATATCATGTCAGGCCTGGTTCCTTGGGCCTACAGGTCATGTACAGGTTCCCCTTCAACCATTAAAAGGGGGATTATCCATGATAAAATAAAAAAGAAGGCCTTTGGGCCATTCAAGTCAGGATTCATAACCTAATCTATAGTATTTAATTTTCTATAAATGGAGCTTAATGGAAGAAATGGAAATCAAATCAATGCACGTAATCCATGTAGGCATTTCCCTCCAATGAAAGATAATGATAGTGTAGATAGTGACACAACTGGTACTTAACAACTTATAACCATAATGGGATTTCTAACTCAGGTTATGAATAATAACCTTACCTGTATGGAGCATCCTAATCCACAAAGCGGTCGATCAATTCTAGGCTTTTTTATGAGACCAAAACCTCCATCATTCAATGGGACTAAAAATCATTTTGTAGTTTAGTAGTGGATAAGTTCCATAGAGAAAATATTTATTTCTTTGGGGAGTAACAAGAGTGAAAAATTTGTTACGGTAGTCTATCACCTCTCTGGAGATGCAGATCAATAGTGGTCATTAATTCAAAACACAAAGGAGGATGAAGAAGTAGGAAATATAGAATGGAGGTATATTTAAGAACTTTTCCTAGAGAAATATGTTCCTCATTAACAACGATCAGATATGGAAAGATAATTTATGAGTCTAAGACAAAAATAGGATGAGAATTTTGAAAATTATTCACCTAACTTCACAAGGTTAACAAGGCATGATTCACTAATACATTCATAACCCAATATGTAATATTTATCGATTCTTGTATGGGTTAAAAGCATTACTCTAATGGGAATTGGTATCACAATATTTCTCATTATACGAAGATATAGTCTCATGTACAATCAAGATAGAAAATTAATTTTATAAGTCTTATGAAATTAAAGTAATGAAAGATAAGAATAGAATGATGGAGTAAGAGAGAGATAAAGAGAAAAATTGAAAGAAGGATTTTCCCATATGTAAAAATTGTGGGATGAAACACCATGGAACTTGCCTAAAATGAATAGAAGTTTGTTACAATTTTGGAGAAAAAGGCCACCCAGCTCGCGATTGTAATGGAGAGAAAGCAGTTGTGAAATGTTATAATTGTAAAGATATGGTACATTATACAAACAATTTTCCAAAGAATCAAGGAAATATTTCGTAGAAAAATAAAATGGATTGAGGTAAATCTAATGAAATTAATACAATTGAAGTGGAATAATTAATGTATTGTGTTTTTGGGTTCATGAATTATATTCTAGTTATAAGAGGAAAGTGATATTTAAGGATTTTACTATTGTACTTTTTGTTTTCATTAAGGTATTAATATGATTAAGGTAATCATATTTTGAGTATGTGACAATAAGAGAATCATTATGTTGTTTGGAGAATCTGATGTTACAATTGATTTGGAAATTTTAAGACCTTTTAGAGGGTGTTTAGACATAATTATTTTGGATAAGTCTAAAGGTTGGAATGGGGTAAGTTGAACACTTGATATTTTGTTTTAGGTTAATGTATGATTTATTGCATACGTTGACCTAAACTTTTGGTTTTTAGTATACATTTATAGGATTAAGGGAATACTTGTGGACCTTAGGATTTATCAAATGGGATTCATTCATCAAAAATAATATTTGAACATTCATTTATTAGTGTAAGGGATGAAGTAAAAATAGATCGAAGCACAGCCAAATGATGAGAGTATGATTATGAGAGGTAATAAAATCAAATATGTTATCTTGAGTTCTTATCATGATAGTAAATTAATCCATCCTCTTCATAAAAAAGTATCTTATAAAATGTGTTATCCTGATACCTTATGTTTTTTTGAACTGATGTTTTATTAAATCATCATATATTTATGGCTTTGAGGCCCTCAATTTTCCATTTATTGTTTACTTGTATGTGATTGATGACCTCAATCACTCCCTATAAATATTTACATTTTTCCCTCTAATTACATGTCTATAATAACCACCAATGTTCTCCTATTATAAATCTTAATTTGGTGGGGAATTTTTCATTTCCAATTCCCTCTTATTAAAACTAAATTTTAGTAACGTTATTTCTGATGTGAGTTTTCTACAAAGGCATTTTCTATTTTCACCATTTTATTTTCGAAGAACAATTTCAAATTATGAGGGTGTAATTTATTGAAGGAGGGTAGAATTTAACGCCCCAATATATCATTTCAAATTATCTCTTTAAATTAATTTAATAGCTTATATTGCACGCAACATCGACTTGGCTTGCGTTATACGCAAGATTGGGTTTCTGCAAAACAATACATTGGTATTATAATTATTTAAATGATATATTTATTTATCAATTAAATATTATAATATGAATAGTAAAAAATATATTTTAAATCTTACTTATAAATTTTTCACATAAATAAAACATATTTATAATGAAATGTATAAGTTTTGATAAAGTAGTTATATATTTAGAAAAAACAATTTTTTTAAAAGAAATGCTTTTTTATGTCCTTTAGTGGACAATCATAAAATTAATTTTAGATACTCATAAAAATTTAATTTGGTAAAATATAATTCATTTTTGAATTTTTAATATCAAAATTAGCTTATGCTATTTTTTTTCTATTTTTCTGAAAACATTCATTTTTTGATGAATAGTGAAACACAATGCATCGTACATAAAAACTGACTTTTTCATTTAAATAATTATATTTAATTAAAATTTATATCAGAGATAAATAGATACATAATACATATATTACCCCAATTTAATTCATTTGATTCATTTTATAATATAATTATATATAAAAATTCATTAAAAAAAATTTAACATCTTTTTATCCACCTTCTAGGAATATTAACCCACCTTCTAGTCACATTTGCATATTAGCATAAAACAAAATTTTACCACTTTTGTAAAATTAATTTCAAAAATCTAACAGACATGACTATCATTAGTAAGTAAAATTTTCTTCAATTGGATGAAAATATTTTTTGGGGAATAGTTACTTTTGAATTTTATTTACCACAGTTAAAAGTAAATAGGGTTATTAATGGTAAAAATAATATTATAATAACATCAAATTACCCCAACACATGTCCTAATTATATTGGTTAAGTATATCGTGACCAAAATCAACCATAGGACAAAAATATGATCTTTTGTAATCCACTTGTGTAAGATTATGAAATTTACTATATTTTATATAAAGAATAGTTAAAAGTGTTAAATTCAAATTTTAATAATTAAACCATTTTTAATATAAGATTATACATAATATAAATTAGAAAATAATTGTTAATAATAAATATAAAAAAATTCCTACATCATGAAATTTTATTTGTAATTTTTATACATTAAATAATTAAATTTATTTATGACACAACAATGATGCAGTAAGTACCTTATTAATGAATGATTAAAATAAATGATATGATAAACATTAAAATAAATGTTATTTAAAACTTTTTATGACATACAATAATTTTCTATGTTACTATGAATTGTTATGATTTATTCATTTTTTTTGATGAAATCATGTTTTTATGACTTTTAAAAAAATCAAGTATTAAATAGTAACAAAATTGACATAAATGATATTTTAAAATAAATACTATTTTATTAAATAATATAAAATTTATAAAAATCTATTGTTCCTCCAAAAAACTTGGATAGTTTAAAAATTTAAAAATTACCCACTTTATGTTCGTTTAGAAACTTATAGTAACTATTTTAACCTTGTAGTATAAAAATACAAGAAGACATGGTAAGAGTTAAACTAGTTAAGTAAGGGTAAAATCTAAATGATAATGTTAATATAATAACATAAACATGCCTAAAATCTATTTTTTTAGTATATTTCGACCCATAATATTATTATCCTCTAAATAAATCAGTTTTGATCTATTAGAAACCGAAAATCATTTAATAATAAATTAATATTTCCATTTTTTTTCTAAAGTGCCCCTCACCTCTCTTATAAAAGTAAAGTTCATCTTATCGTAAATTCAAACCTCTGAAGACATTTCTCCCATCCAACACCTACCAAAATCTCCTCTAAACTACCCTAAATTCAACCCAAATTCCTTAAATTGATCAGAAATAAAACCTATGGAGACCTTTTATTCAAATCAAAAGGAAACACCCAAAGAAGCGATAGTTATTTAATCACTTCTTTTAAAGTTATTTTCTTCATCTACTTCATATTTCATTGTCATTCCTATACTAAAATAATAACTCCAGTAAATTCTAGATGTTGAGATTTTATTATAAATATTGTATAACCATATTTATTTTTCTATAAATCCTATTAATTTCAAAGTCACCATGTTTGCGTATGTACGGCTTACCGTCTCCACATTGTGGTGTTGTTTGTTACTCAACACTAAATTATTTGAATGTGTATAATAATGTTTATAATTAATTTAAATAATGAATATAAAATGGTAATAATCTGTATATATAATATAATGTCCAATTAAACCCTGATTCATCATCAATAAAATGATATTGTCGGTTGTGTTTACGTACGACTTACCATCTCCATGATGCAATGAGATTCATCTTCAACCATCCCCATTCAAGAGTTTTTATAAATAAATATATATATATATATATTGATTAAGTTTGAGATATATTAAGTGATATAGTTACTAGAATAATATATATATTTACATAGATAAATATATGTCGTTTACTCACTTTTATACAATACGATAAGAAAATAGAAACAACATTCATGCATATGTACTGACTAATGTCTCCATGAACAGTGTTTCTGTTTCATATATTTTTCTATTATACATATTTATATTCATAATATATATCATATATAAATCATGTTTTAAATTTTTTAAGTATTTAAATTATGATCTATGTTATACGATCAAGAATAACAGGTTAAAACACTTATGATAAAGAAAGCGATTGTTACCCAAAATATTAATTTAGCATGAAAATTATTATTAAATTGGTATTATAAAGTCATAAATGAATCATATACGATGTCATAAATATGAATATGGTTCTAGTATAATTTAATTACAGACTATGGTCATTATAGAGAATGTTAAACATACCCTTGACTAAAGGAAAGTACATGGTAAGGGATAATTCTTCAATCTCATTATTATCCGAGATTGTTTATGTGTATGTATTTATTGGGACATATTTATCATCCATGTCTATGTCTCATAAATTTCTTTTAAAAAGAAAACTTCTAAGTTTTTATGGAATGGAATCTTTAATTATATCATTATTATAAATTTTTTAATGAAATATTTTTCTACGTCTTTTTAATTAATGTCCATGTTTTCAAAATGATTTTAAGGATTTATTCTTATGGATATTATTGTTTTAAAATGTTAATTTTTCTCAACAGTTTCAAAGTGGTATGGGACACATTAATTCAAAAATATATTTTTAATGACTATCTTTATAAATTGTGTGACTTTTAAATGATTTCATGAAAAGGCATATTTCTCTCAAAGAGTTTTACTGACAGTCTTCAACTATGTCAATATCCTTTACTGGATATTTTTCTTGATTGAGGTTGATTTATTGTAATACAGTCTTCTATATTGTATTGTATGAGTTATGATATTTTTGGATATGGATGTGCTATTTTTATATCATTCATGGTTTGTGGTTAAATTATTGACATTTCGTATGCTATTTTTAATATGAATAATTATGTTATGTTTCTCCAATTTCATATGAGGAACGCATTAGATGTACTAAGTGATGGGAAGGGCCCTCTATATCCTCTTGATGCATCAGTAGGCCTCATTAGACAAACTATCTTCTTAGCATTAGGCTTTGAGAGAATATTTGTGAATGGTCTGGGCACAAGTCCTTGATATAGTAGTTATTATGTCAAACATTATGCATTCTCTCATTATGAAATTAGTAATTACATGTGATTATTTAAAAATTAGAATATTCGTGTTCATGTTTATTCTGGTAATTTTTTATTTATTTGTCCCATATTATGTTCAATTGTATGTTTAAAAAGCATTCTGTTTTTATTATACATCATGCCTTAAAATTTTATAGCTTCTGCTGAATTATTCACCCTCACTGAGCATCTAAGATCCCCCCTTTCATATATTTTATTTTCACTAGATTCCAAGAAGTGTATTATTATTGATAGAAAATGTTACGATAATGGGATAATGACGTTATCAGAAGATTATCTATATTGTATTTTATGTTAAAAATTGTAATGTGAAGTTCATGTTTGCAATCTATTTTTCAAGACTGCAAAAATGATCGTTCCTTCAGGACTTGATTCCTTGTAATCATTCCAATGTATAAAAATAATGAACTGGCTCTGGGCTTCAGGGGTTAGGGCGTTACATGTATTTACCCTGTAAAATCCAATAGGTAAACTTTACAAGAGTTCACCAAAAAGTAATGAAACTGTACCTTTCTAAAAAAAATGGACATTAAGGATACAAACTAAATTATTAACATATTATAATGAAAATAAACATTAGATAACTAATATGTGTGCAGTGAATTAGTATAATTTAATAATATAAATATTAATATATATGAATAAGGTTCTGAAATAATTTATTTATATTGTTATTTTTACTATACCTAATATTTCAAATCTCTCATAAAATTTAGGTAAACAATGTATGGGTTCTTCGTATCAAATTATCTTCATTGAAACATGTTTTGTATTGTAAACCTCTTTCAATGTATATTTTGAATATACATCTAATTTTAAAAAATTTACTATGAATATCATTATTCATGGAATTCAATGTTATATTTATTGTTTTTCAATTTCAGGTTATTGTAATTCAAAAATATACCAAAATCAAAAGAGTTTCTTTTCTAAAAACATTTTTTTTAGTCGGGAACATTTATCCCACATATACATATTATTAATATTTCCAATATTCCCCTTCCTTATTTTGAAATCAAAAGTTTGAACCCTAAAAATATAAAATAAGAATATTGTTTCCAATAGAATATGAAACATGGAACACCAAGCTTAAAAAACCTATAGAATATATTTCTTTAAATTTAATCTCTTCAATAGCTTGCAGAACACACAACCCTGAGTCAAGGTGAACTATAATATTATATAACTATTCATTGAATTAGAGTGTATAAATATATATAACTAGATTATGAAAATTATTATTCTATATAAAATAAGAATTATTTAAAATAAAATGAAGAAGTTCTTAAAAACTATACTTTTCTAAATGAATGTTTAGTCACTCTATATAGAGACCCAAACTTTATGTATATGGACATTACATTAATTTTGTTGAATACTTAGTACATAGAAAAAACAGACACCCAAGGACCGTAATAGTTTATTTTCTTTGGAAACTCAAAACATAATCTTCTAATCATGGTGAAAGATCTTCAACATCTCCAATAAAAATATTCCACTTTTTTTCTTACCTAAAACCTTTCTTTATATCTTGGGGAAAAGAAAAGATAATAAGGTTGAGGTCAAATTCTCAGTAATGGTAAACTAGGATAACATAAAACAATCCATGAACATTTGAAAGTAAAAACATGATCATAAAACATGAGTAATGACATAAAATTCGGAATTACATAAGGCATTAGTCACAAAGGAACATTATTCATGAAAAAATAGCATGGGAATAAAAAATGTAATTGTGGAAAACCATTAATCACATGATATGATTTCCCTAGTATTCAAGGCATTACTGCCAAAACCATCATATTGGACAAATTACATTAGTGAACTGGGTTTACTTGTCATTCCAGCCTTGTATTACTAAACAGGATTCACATGTCGTTCTAGGCATGTTTATCTCATGAGATATAAATCTTTACCCATTGCATTGGAGTGAGATATAGGTCCCAACCATCTCATATTGATATCATTCTTCCATGGTCCACAAAACAGTCATAAATCATTTATCATAACCCAAGGAACAAAATGGGTTTCATAAACATCATCTCATCATAACATAATCCATATAAAACAATGGATATCATTTCATCATAAACAAAATCAAACCATGTAAAAAATAGGAACATTATACTTGAAACATAACCATATGAAATAATTTAATCTTAGATGAAAAATAGTTTTTAATAAACACATGAAATTAATTCTTGAGGAAAATATACTTTCTTCTTCAAAAACATTTTCTTTTATCAAAATATCATGCAATTTTAAAAGAAAATTTTTTTGTTGAAAATAATAATGAAATCTTTTAGAATATCCTTCATGTAAATAAGGTGTTATGTAACCATAAAAAATCCATTCATGTAGGATAAGTTAAAAAAACATTCTCCTCGAACATTTGCCGGAAAAGTCAAAAAGTACCTCATATGGTAAACAAAAGAAGATTCCTTCCATAAAATGTGGTAAAAGTCAACAAAGGGTAAAAATTAATTTAAACTAATATGGAATAATAGTAACCAGATTATGAAAACATTTTATAAAACATGGACATGGATGATAAATATAACCCTAGTAAATACTTACGAATAATCATTCTCAGATAAGAATGAGATTGGAATAATTATCCCTTACTTTATGTCCAATTTCGTCCGTATGTGTCTGAGACTCCTATATAGTGGGTTTAAACATATTATTAACTTGTAATAGAATCATAATAATATTTATGATATCTTATATGATTCACTTACAACTTTATATTACCCTTTCATTTGTCAATTCCATGTTAAAGTAGTGTTTTGGGTAAAATTGTTTCATTCACCGTACGTGTTTTGACTTTTAATTATTCATATGATTAATTAGATAATGATTACTTATTTCCGGAATGTAAAACATGATTTATATATAATATATATTCATAATAAATATAATATATTGATAAATGTAATGAAATACACCGTTCATGGAGACGGTAGGTCATACGTAAGCATGAACGTTGTTTTTGTTTCCTTATTAAATTGAATAGAAGTAAATGACATATATATATATACATTAATCTAGTAGCATTATTATGTCACATATTTCATTATTACTTATTATATACACTTAATAATCATTCTTTAATGGTTAACATGGAGAATGAATCTCTTCGCATCGTGGAGAGGGTAATCCGTACGTATGCACGAGAAATGATATCATTCCCATAATTATTAAATGGAATTGGAGGGGATGACATAATATCTTATAATTAGAATCACGTTATAATAATCATATATAGTTATTATTTCCACCATTATACCCATCCAAGTAAGGTTGTGGAAAAACAGATTACACCACAGCGTGGAGACGGAATTCCGTACGTATGCATGCGCGGTGATTTTGTTTTCTATAGGATGGATAAAAGTTAAAATTGAGTTGTTTCCTATTTATAACAAAAATACCAGTATATGAGTGATACAGATGTTATTACTTTATAATTAAAAAAAATAAATAAGAGGAAGTAGAAGAATAAATAAATTTGAAAGAATCGGCAGAGGATATTACCTCTCCTTTGACGCGCCTCTTCTAAACCTCCTCTTAGGACACTAAACCTGGTCTTTGAAGATAACAAGGACCTCTAGTATGTTTATAGGAAATTGGAGAAAATAAATTTACAGGGTTTCACCGAGGTTGAAGGGTCAAAATGTTACGAATAGAAGAGGGAGGAGGTTCCCTTTTATAAGATAAGAGAGGGGCACTTTTGGAAACCTCAAAAATATTAGTTAATAATAAAATAAAAGCCCGCACACAAATATCCAAAAATCACTCAATTATAATATTAGATACTTTATGGTTTTAATCTCATCAACCAATAATATTTATACATGTTTTATGTTTATTTTAAACCTTATCATTTTGATTTATCCTTATTTAATCTATTTAATTTTATTTCTGGTAATAAGATTCTATATTCTAAATTGATCTAAATAATTACTTATGTGTTGTGAATTTCCCATAATTAGATAATTTATGGAATTTTAGAAAATATAAATATAAATTTATAATTTTTAAATATATTGGTTATTTTAAAACAATTTAATAATATGTTATGTTTATAAAATAACAACAGTGTCAATTTTGACACTTTTCAGTTATTTGAATTTAAATAAAATCCACACAAAAGGTATATTCAAAAAAAATATTTCATAGATTCCTAACAAGTAATATTCATTTTTAAAATTCGTGGAACACATTAAATAGTTCATATAATATTTATTTTAATATTTTAAAAACCATTTATTTGATATTTCAATCAATAGAATAATTTCTACATCACTATTGTGTCACCGTTAATGATAATTATTTAATCCCTAACAATTATAAAATAAATTCAAATGATGTAGATAATTTTAATATATTTCTGGTGACTATTTATGTTCTATGTTTTATGAATGTTATCACTAAATAAAAATTATTACACTTATAAGATATAAGAGAGTGACTTGTTGTCACTTTCTTTGGTTTTAATAATAATTACATCCTTTTCATGGTCAGAAGTCAATGAAATGAATCTATTCTGACCCTTAGGTGATATTGGTCTACTTTTATTCATCTAATAAAATTTTGGCTGGTGTAATGGTAATTTTATAATCTTATTTTTACCATTAATTACCCGATTTACCTTTAACTATAGTAAATAAAATTTACCGTAGTTACTATTCATACTGTCTAAAAATAAAAAGTATCCTATTAACATAATTTGGAACTAATGATTCAAAATATGGAATCCATTTTTTCAAATTCAAAACACAGAACATGCAGTATTTAATTTAAAATTAATCCCGCTGTTGAGAAAACGAGTTTTAAATGTTTAAACATTATAAAAGATTGAAATGTTTTTACCTTTTAATTCAATGTAAAATTAATGTTAATGACTTGAGTAATAATAAATGGTAAAAATATATTCTATTTATAATTTAACCTTATAAATTATCTTGATGAAAAAAGTTTTTTTAATTAAAATTTAGCTTGTTTTTACTATTCATCAAAATATGAAAGTAAACAGAAAAAAGATAAAAATTATCCAAAGTAAATTTTTATATCCATATTGCAATGAATAATTTTATTTTGTCAAATTTAACTTATAAACATGTCAAAAACATGATTTAATGTGGGTGCTCCATCAAAAGGCGGCAAAACATCATTTTTTTAATACTTATTTTACAAGAAAATTTTATTTTATTCTCATTCCATGTTCTAGAATATGTGTAAGATGAATGATAATGTTATAAAATTCAAAATACGGTTAATAACGTTCATAATGTCTATTTTATAATAATATTATAACAATATATCGTTGTTTAGTGAAATTCGGTATTGTGTACATCACACGCTATTGAGGAAGGTCGCACTTGCAACACAAGCCAAGAATAGTATTTGCATATAATACAAGCTAATACGGTGTTGAATATAGCACAAGCTAATTTTGTTGTAGCGTACAACACAAGACATAAATGAAATTAAAAATATTATTTCTCACAAAATCTCATGGTGTTACATTCAACCCCCCTTAAAATTGAATTTGGCCCTTGAAATTCGTCGGGGTTATAAATGGTTTACTACTTGAAAGTTTCTTTCATAGAAACCCACATTGTAAAAAGGAATTCCAAATATTAATTTTAAAAACTAATGTATGAAACCTAGCGGCTACCCAAATAAACTAATCACTAGGTTTCCACATAGGATTACATAGGTGAAAATATGGATATGGAAGAGAAATCTAACCGTCAAGTTCTGATAGAGAGTGGTAGAGAACATGGCTATAAAAAAGCCAACAATCACAAATCCATAAATTTTTTATGATCTAAGGTACCATCTGATTCATCAGATATGAGGGTACTAGGACATCATTTTTGGTTTTTAAGATCATTTCCCTAATGTTGATGATTTTTTTGCAGAAGGATAAATACTTACCTAATTTGAGTGTAAATTCATTGTTGGTCATCCCATGAACAGTTTATAATTGATCCCTTATTTATAGAAATGAAGTTAAATATGTCATTATTGAATTATTAGCAGATGATGCGATAGAATGTTAGGTTATTCCATCTGCCTCTATCACAAAAAAGATTTTATAAAATATTAAATATACATAAGTCCATATATAGTGAGGTTAACCTTATATAGTTCTAAAAATGGACTTATAATTCATCTATCATACCGCTTAATAAAATGATACTAATTTCTTCAAACCAGGGACTTACTATATGCCATTGGTAGGTGATAAAGGTCTGTCGCACTTGGGTTGTGGGTTTGATTCCTGCAACCTTGTCCGACACGACGGGTTGTCGCCCATCTTGAAGGTTGTCCTTTTTTTAAAACTACACCATTATAACATTCCAGAAATAATATCGAAAAAATATATTGCCTTAAATAATACAATCTGATGTCCAACTTAATCCATACCAACCTTTTGGATTATCCAAAATACTTCTTTCCAAACTCACAGTATAAAGAAAAATATTACTAGAGATTCCATCAATCAAGAATGTGAATACCATCATTTATCCCCCATATATTATAAGACATATATTTTTGGTCACATTCCAAACATTTTAAGGACTTCATCATGCATCCTCTTCAAATATGATAATAACATAAATTACTATAGAACCTTAGTGGCAACTTGAATTCCATAAAATTAACCCTTTCCATACACCAAATATTCAAAACATTCTATATACTCAAACCATGATATCACTTTGTCCTTTTATTAATAATGAGCTCATTAATACTACTGAACATCTCATTATCCCTTTATCCCTTCATTATGCACTTATCATCTTCTTTCCAAAAATATTTCAATCACTTTTCATGGTTACCGGAACCATATTCTTATAGAAACCCCAAATGGACCAATACATGGATATTTCAATATTCCATAAAAGTATATCAACAACATTATTCATGAATTCCAATACATAAGCCCATAAATCCATATTCTTCAATGATTGGAATAAAAAATGTTCTTCCTCAATTTAAAAGTAACCTCTTAGGTCAGGTCATTGTATTGGGTAATTCCCATGTTCTCCACAGATAATACATTGAACTCCATAATAGTTTGTCACTCTATGCCTATTTTCCCCACACAGATAACATCTTCCCCTCCATTTGAGGTATTCCTCAAGGTTCTTCTTCCCTTCTTCTTGATATATAGAAAGCTTAATCTTGCTTCCTCTATTTTCATCACCACTCAAACATGCATAAAATTCCATCTTCATCTTATTTGATGACTTAGAAATACAACTAAAGTTCACCTTGTAAATCATATATCGCGATGATTGATTCGGCATAATCACAATATCCTTCTCTATAGGCATTAAACAATTTTTTTGATCATAGTCACCAATTTTTCCATGGGAATCAATGTTAACTGAATTCCATCTCGTTCCCTCTATTGACTAAAATGAGAAACCATGGTTTAAGAAACAGTTAAAATAACGAGGAACCACAAAATCATAAAAATTCACTTGTGGGATGTCTAACTTATCAAAAATTCTTTAATCCATGACACTGTAGGTTCATAGTAGGTTATTCATGAACATAAACATAATTCTAGGATTGTATCCTATATTTATACTAAACCTTAGGGACATCCCTAGACATACCTTAGAAATATATCTAGGGATCTCACTAAATATTTCGCATCCTAGTTTCCAAATGTTTACAAAACTTTTCCTATGATACCAACTATAGAGACCCAAACATGACGTACATGGACATACATTACTTTTTCAGAATACTTAGTACATAACAAAAATAGACACCCAAGAACCGTAATAGTTTAATGTCTTTGGAAACTCAGAACATAATCTTCTAATCATGGTGAAAGTTCTTCATCATCTCCCATAAAGATATTCCACTTTTTTTCATACCTAAAACCTTTCTTTATATCCTGGGGAAAAGAAAATATGAAAAGGGTGAGCTCAAATGATCAGTAACGGTAAACATGGAGAACATAAAACAATCCATAAACATTTGAACATAAAAACATGAACATAAAACAAGAGTAATGACATAAATCTTGGCAGTACATAAGGCATTGGTCACAAAGGGACATTAATCATGAAAAAATAGCATGGGAATAAAACATTAAATTGTGGAAAACCATTAAGCACATGATATGATTTCCATAGTAGCCAAGTCATTGCTTCCAAGACCATCATAGTGGACAAAGTCCATTACTGAACCAAGTTTACTTGCCATTCCAACCCTGTATTACTGAACCAGATTCACTTTTCATTCCAGTCATTTCTATCTCATGAGATATAAATCTTTACCCAATGACTTGGAGAGAGATATAGGTCCCACCCATCTCATATTGAAATCATTCTTACTTGTTCCACAAAAGAATCATAAATCATTCATCATAACCCAAGTAATAAAATAGGTTTCATAAATATCATCCCATCATAACATAATCCATATAAAACAATGGATATCATTTCATCATAAAAAAATGAAACCATGTAAAGAATAAAAACATTATACTTGAAACATAACCATATGAAGGAATGTAATCTTATATGGAAAATGGTTTTGAATAAACACTTGAAATTAATTCTTGAGGAAAATATTATTTCTTCTTCAAAAACATTTTATTTTCTAAAAATGTCATGAAATTTTAAAAGAAACGAATTTTGTTGAAAATAATAATTAAATATTGTATAATATTCTTCATGAAAATAATGTGTTATGAAACCGTAAAAAAAATATGTTCATGTCGGAAAAGTTAAAAAAACATTATCGTCAAACTTTTTCCAGAAAAGTCAAAAAATACCTCGTATGGTAATCAAAAGAATGATTCCTTCCATACAATGTGGTAAAAGTCAACAAAGGGTTAAAATGTCTTTAAACATAAATGGAAGAATATTAAACACTTTATGAAAACATTTTTATTAAACATGGACATGGATGATAAAGATAACCCAAGTAAACACTTACGAATAATCAATCTCAGATAAGAACGAGATTGGAATAATTATCCCTTAAATTATGTCCAATTTCTTCCATATGTGTCCGAGACTCGTGTATTGTGGGTTTAAACATATTATTAACTTATAAAAGAACCAAAATAATATTTATGATATCATATATGATTCACTTACGACTTTATATTACTCTTTTGTTTGTCAATTTCATGTTCAAACAATGTTTTGGGTAAACTTGTTTCATTCATCGTACATGTTTTGACTTTAAATTATTAATATGATTACTTAGATCATGATTACATACTTAAAGAATATAAATCATGATTTATATATATAATATATTCATAATATATATAATAGATCGATAAATTGAATGAAATACACCGTTCATGGAGACGGTAGGCTGTATGTACGCATGAACGCTGTTTCTGTTTCCTTATTAAATTGAATGGAATTAAATGACATATATATATAAATAAATCTTGTAGCATTATTATTTCATATATTTTATTATTAATTAATATATATACTTAGTAATCATTCTTGAATGGTTAACATGGAGAATGAATCTCATCGCATCATGGAGACGGTAATCTATACGTACGCACGAGCGATGATATTGTTTCGATAATTATTGAATATAATTGGAGTGGATGATATAATATCTCATAATTAGAATAAATTTATATTAATAATAAATATTTATTGTTTCCACCATTATACCCATGAAAGTAAGGTGGTGGAAAAATAGATTACACCACAGCGTGGAGACGGTATTCTGTACGTACGCAGGCACAGTGATTTCATTTTTTGTAGGATTGATATAAGGTGAAATGGGGTTGTTTAATATTTATAATAAAAAATAGGTATATTATTGATACTGATTTTATTACTTTATGATGAAAAAAATAAATAAGCGGAAGTATAAGAATAAATAAATTTGAAATAATCAATAAAGGATGTTACCTCTTCTTTGACACGCCTCTTATAAAACTCTTCTTCGGACTCTAAAGTTAGTATTTAAAGAAGACCAAGACCTATAGAATGTTTCTAGGGAATTTGAGAAGAGATATGGATAGGGTTTGGCAGATATTGAAGGCTCAAAATGTTGTGATATAGAGAGGGATGAGGTTCCCTTTTATAAGCGAGGTGGGGGAACTTTTGGAAACCTCAAATTATTAGTTAATAATTAAATCAAACCCTACTTAAAAACCACAAAAAAACGACTCAATTATAATATGAGATAATATAGGGTTTTAATTTCATCAATAAATAAAATTTATTCTTGTTTTATGTTTATTTTAAACATTATCATTTTGATTTATCGTCATTTAATCTATTAAATTTTATTTGTGGTAATAAGATTCTAAATTCTAAATTATTCTAAATACTTACATATTTGTTGTGAATTGTCCATAATTGGATACACTATGACATTTTACACTATATAAATTTAAATTTTTTATTTTTAAATATTTTTGTGATTTTCAAAAAATTTAATAATATGTTATTTTTATAAAATATCAATAGTGTCAATTTTGATACTATTCAATTATTTGAATTTAAATAAAATACACATGAAATATATATTCAAAAAAAATATTTAATATATTTATAACATGTAATATTCATCTTGAAAATTTTTTGAGCACATTAAATTGTTCATATAATATTAATTTTAATATTTTTAAAACAGTTTTTTTTTTGAAATTTCAAAAAATAAAATATTTTCTATATCACTATTGTGTCACCATTAAAGATAATTATTTAATCCCTAATTATTTTAAATAAATTCACATGATTTATATAATTTTATTATATTTCTAGTGACTATTTATGTTTGAAGTTTTATGAATTTAATCACTAAATTAAAATTATTACATTTATAAGATATAAGAGAGTGACATGTTGTCACTTTATTTGGTTTTAATAATAAGTACATACTTTTCATGATCAAAAGTCCATGAAATGAATCTATTCCGACTATTAGGTGATATGGGTCAACTTTTATTCTTCCAATATAATTTTGGCAGGTTTTAGGGTAATTTTATAATCTTATTGTTACCCTTAATTACCAAATTTACCTTTACCTGTAGTAAATAAAATTTACCGTAGTTACTATTCATAATTTATAAAAATAAAAAATATCCTATTAACATAATTTGGACCTACTGATTCAAAATGTGGTATCTATTTTTCCAAATTCAAAACACAGAAGTTGTAGTATTTAATTTAAAATTAATCCCGCTATTGAGAAAATGAGTTTTAAAAGGTAAAACATTGCAAGATATTGAAATGTTTTTACCTATTAATTCAAAGTAAAACTAACGATAACGACTTTTGTTATATTAAATGGTAAAAATATATTCTATTTATACCTTAACACAATTAAATATTATAATTTAACCATATAAATTATCTTGATGAAAAAATTTATATTTAAATAAAATTTACCGTATTTTTACTATTTATCAAAATATGAAAGTTAATAGAAAAATATTAAAAAATTATCCAAAGTAAATATTTATATACTTATTGTAATTAATAAGTGTATTTTGTTAGATTGAACACATAAACATGTCAGAAACTTGATTTAAAATAGGTGCGCTATCAAAAGGCGGCAAAACTGCTATTTTTGAAAAATACTTATTTTACCCAAAAACATTATTTTGTTCTCATACCTTATTCTAGTATATGTGTAAGATGAATGATAATGTTATAAAATTCAAAATGCGGTTAATACTATTCATAATAGCTAGTTCATAATAATATTATAACAATATATCTTTGTTTAATGAAATTCAGTATTGCGTACAACACACACTACTGAGGATGGTCGCTTTTTCAACACAATCCAAGAATAATATTTGCATATAATACAAGCTAATACAGTGTTTCATATAGTTCAAGATAATTTTAGTGTAGTGTAAAACACAAGACATCAATGAAATTAAAAAGAATATTTCTCATAAAATCTCGGGGTCTTACACTCTATGTCCATGTAATTCACAATAATGTTTTACCACTTTTAGAATTATTTTAATAAAATGAACATATTTTTTAAAATAATAATATAAAAAATTATCTTAGGGTGATGTTTTGTTTTTTCTGAAATATTTCTTTTTTTGATCAATAGTGAAAAATACAAAATATAAATTGAAAATTTTGTTGTTATTTATATTTTTTTTAAAGTAGTATTATATTTTCATTGGTCATAAATTAATATTAGTTCTATTATATTTATATTAATCCAATTTAAATCAATAAAAAAATTTCATATTGATTTTTGATATAAAATCTTTTTAAACATTTGAACATTTTCCCTTTAAAAACATTTTTTGTCATCACGTTTGCACGGTTAATTTTAAATTAAAATTTGGAAATTATGTGAATGGAAGTTAGAAATATGGATTAAATATTTGGAATAATAATAATTTAAATTTTATAATAACTTATAATTAAATAATTACCAAAAATAATATTGAGAAAATTAAAAATTAATTACCACAGTTATGGAAAAAATAGATTTATCGGGGGTTAAACTAACAAGATAAGGGTTAAAATTACATAAAAACATGTCTAAAATATTTTTTTGTCTTTATTTCATCCCTATAATTTATATATATATCAATAATTATCCAATATTTACCCTTTCCAGAATTGTTAAATGTGGTTACACCTTTTTATTTCAAAATATTGCAGGTGTTCCACTCAACTAGCTTATAAAATCCACCCCTCTCCTCTCTTATTCACTACTTAAAACCATTTTGGATATGCAAATAACTAACCAAATCACATCAAAACTTTCATCCCCTCATCATATAATCCTTATTTTGGGCCTAAATTCATCCTTGGAAGGTATTGGTACAAAACAAAGGAGGTTACCCTAATAAGAGGTAACATCCTTTAATGAGCATTTTTCTTTTACTTCTTCTCAACATCTTTAATTTATTATTAAAACAAGTTGATATAATAACATCATTATATTACATATAATTTTATGTGTTTATAATAATCTAATTATCTACAACCATCCCCACATTCATCAAATGGGTTATGAAATCATCATTCTTATGTGCGGCGGACTACCACCTGACGAACTAATGTCATTTGTTTTTCCATTACCACATCTCACTATTTGGTATGGTGGTGTATATAAAGTATATATATGATCTTTATAACATAATTATACTTATTTAGTCATTATAACATATATATGTTTTTTAAATTCCATTTCATTGGGGATACAATAACATCGATCGTGTGTACGATGGACTACCTGCTCGCGAAGCGATGTGATTCGTCTTTCACTAAATCATTACATCGAAGGGTATATGTGTAAATTTGATGAATATATTCATTATAAATTAATATATTATGATATTAATCACATATTTATCATTATTTAATGATAATATATCAATTGGTTTCTTACCTTCTCACTCACCTAAAGATATTAACATCATTCTTGTATGTGTGGAATACTGCCTTCCTGAAGTGATTGACTATATTTTCATCACCAAACCACTTGGATTAGATATATAAATATATTTAATAAAATAATAAAATAATATTATAATTATGGAAATATAAAATATTACTTACATAATTTCCATAATGATAATTGAAAAATGGAAATGTTACTCATACGTACGAACGGCCTACCGTCTTTATGATCCTAACACACTTATTTTCTAAAAACCATGTTTAATTATTGGTATTAAAAATATAATTGATGCATAAATAAGTTAATTTTTCATTAATACTATTTTTTAGATGATGGAACTATATAATATATAGAAGAATGGGAACTGTCATGATAAACCATGAATGAGAAAATGAAGAAATTAACACAAGAAACATTAAAAATATTGAATGATTATTTACAAACAAGTGATAATATATTATAAAAGGATAAAATATGATATTATGAATATTAATATGATTATAGTACAAAATAATAATGTTCTTAAAACAATTATATATTAGTTTTTTGACTTTTTAACCAAAAGGAAGCTTGAGTTAATGGACTTCATCTCAATTACCCATCATTAAGACATATTTTGTTGTTTTTTACCTAATTTATTTTATATGGTGTAAATAATAATCCTTTTACATGTAATATAATTATCCATTAATAATCCATAGTATTTTATGTTTCAATTTTAATTATTTCATCTATGGGTATTTTACTTAAAATTTATCAAGTGGTAAATAATTTCATAACTCAATTTATTTTTCTTGGATTATATTACTTTTTAGTTTTCTTTGATATTATAATATTATAGGTTTAATTAATATTAATTATATTATTATTTATTTTAAATTGTTTTATTCGATTTTTTAATTTATAATCATAATCAATTCACTGAATAATTCTCCCATAAATGTTATAATCATTTTAAGGGATTATTTTACAATCTAATTCTCATCGAGTATATTTATTCTTGAATTTAAGTTGAAGGAAATTATTTGATCATTGTATAATAAATCCATATGAGTTTCTCTTACTTTTGATATTCATGATAGTTTCAATTAATAGTACCATTTTTCAACTCTTTGGTTGAACATAAAAAACAGTTTTAATAATATTCAAATTCATTTCTATCTTCATTCGGAAATCCATTTTCTTCCCAACCCATGTTTTCAAAAAATGATATAAATTTTCTTACCTTTCCTAAATGATTTATTAACAAAAGCTAACCATTTTTAGATTTTATAACATGTTTTGAAATAAATCTTCATGTCATTTTTAAAATAATTCTACTATATGTTTTATAGAAAAAATGAAAGGAATATTTTTCTTAATGTGTACGGAGTGAATGGAATTTTCACTTGTCCTAAAAACTCAAATGTTTAAAAGATTACATTAAAAGTTCAAAATGTTTTTTTCAATGAAAATTAATTTCAATATTTTTTGAGAACTTTTATTATTATAAATTGATTTTCCAAATTAAAAGGATATTTCCCAAAGTAATTTTTTTAAATATATATTTATGGTATTTCTATTCATCAAAAATAACAAACCTTTTTTCTTTCTACAAATTGTAATATTTGGTATTAATACCATCTTTATCATTTTTTATGTATCCCTTATAATTATTTTGACCAAGTAAAGTATTTATATTCAATGTTGTGATTAATTTAAGCAGTCATTACCTATTCCTTGAAATATTCACTTTCCTATGATCATTAAACATTAAATTTCCCCTAAATATAAATATTATTTATGATGGATATGTTTATTCCTTAAACCATATATCATTTATACATATGGTTTTGTACATTGAAGGTTATTTTTCTATCATAGGAAATATTGATAAAAATGTATTATTCACTCAATATAGATATTTGATTATAAGGAAATTTGTTCAAGAATTAAATATAATATTATATATATGAGGAATTCCATTGATTTACAATGATGGGTGGGTCCTAGTATTATATATCCCCTTGATGCGTCATTTGGTTTCATGATACAAATCAATAATCTAGCATTAAATAGTTTTTGAATAGTAGTTTTAAATCGTCTTATTATTGGTCTTGACAGTAGTGTTATTAGGATACCTAAGATCATGGAGTCCAATAATTAATCATTACCTCATTAATAATTTAGTTATTATTATGATCCATGAGATTTTTACAATGATATTATATGTATATTCTTTTCATTTTTAGTTAATTGATTAAATTGAATGTGTTTTCAGTTATTTACCTTTCCATATTAATTATTCATTATATAATTATGATAGAAAAGTTTTTATTAAATGATTTTTATAATTTATTTATAAATCTACATTGATTATTATCTATGATATTTTCGTATTGATATTACCCTGGGATGCACTTCCTTCTCGTTTAATTGATTACATGACATGTTTTTTTAGTTATTTAGCTTTCAATGTTAACTATTTTTATTTTTTATTAATAGATAAATTATAAATAACCCTTATTGAGAATTTTATCTCACCCTTATTTTTTTCCTTTCCCCATGAATCCCTGGAGTTTACTATGATTTATATTCAAGAATTTTCTGGAGGGAATAATGTATTATTGAAATAAATATGTTGTAATGTGTGTTTTCAGATGTAATATGGGAATATTTCATGTATCTTTGTTATATAGACTACTAAAATATTCGATACTTAGGTAATTTATTAATTTTATTTAATAAATATGTAATAAAGCAGGCACTAGATTTGGGCTACTGGGGTTTGGGTTGATACACAAAATATTTATTATTATTTTTTATCATCAAATTTTTCTTTACCTCATTTAAAAAATTTCATATTAATACTTTTTTTATGTAGATTTCAAATAAAATATTTTATAACATTATTTATGTTTTTTTACACCCATAATTGTATGGTATGCACTTTTCCGTCTGGGATTTCAGGAGATTGATGTCTATGAAGAAATTAAAATATAATGTTCATAAAACACTAAAAGGTTTAATCTTTAAAGAATAAATCTTGGGATTCGCTTTATAAATGTTTACATCCTTGGATCAAAATCATTTTACTTAATATAATTTTCAATGTATTTATATTATTGAACATTTTACAAAAAAAAAATGGACATCCAAAACCAACAATCCAAAATAGATCAACCTACACTCATGTGGGAGTCTCCCCAACCTTGCCTTGGGAGCCAGAAAAATTGTCTAGCACTAGGGGTAGAGGGTGTGAAGTATTGACCCCATAAAATAGGGGAAGTGCCTCTTCATAGGGAGTAAGAGTAGTGGTAGAGTGGGACAAAATGGGGTGGTGATGGTGGAGTTCAGGAGAAGAACCTAGTACTCGCTTCTGGAAATGGGTAGTTCCACTTTATCTTATAATGTAGAGGGAGGCATGAATATGGTTTTGATATGGTACTTTTTTATAAGATAAAATTGAGATGCATTTTAAAAAACCATTGTATATAATAACATCCATCAGATATTTGATCCTGATAATCTAATACGTCCAATAAAACCCTCACATCACGAGTTCAAATTAATCGATCATGTGTTACACAAATTCAAACTGATTCTAGAAATCACAAAATATCCCAACTTATACCTTCAACCACCTGAGAACTATTAATCTGAGCTCAATACAACCGGTCCTCATCACATGGCATGTTTAAGGCTACGGACAATTCTTATCACACTAAATCAAGGAATGAATCTTTATCTTTCAAGCCTACTAATACAACCGAAGAATAAATACAGTGTGATAATTAAGCAAAAGAGCCTATATCTATTAATGGTAGAAAATAACCAGGTTATCATGTGATGATCGTAGATCATGTGATAGTAGTAATATAACCACTGACCTCATCATGTGTGGTTTATGACTGCAAAAGACATTTTCCTTTTTTAGGGTTTATTGGATAAATTAATTTTGATCTATTAGAAGTTATCACCTAATATCCCCAAAGAAAATGGAGGCATGACATGATCAGTAAAGTGATCATGTGATGAATAATGTGAAATCATGTAAGGCCATCAATGGGTGTCTTCCACCCCTTGTGAAGGATAGGTAATCCAGGATCCACATATGAATTGTATACTAGCCTTGTTATGAGAAAAAAGACTTCACATGTAGATGTTCACGTGATCACATATATACATTGTGAGAGGCATAATAGATCATAGGATACAATGACTATGATCAGTAAAAGAAATTTTAAAGAAACTGATGCTTCACATAAAGAGAAAATATATCTTCATCAGGAGAGCCTCCCATCAATCTATCCCATGACGTCTTCACTACCATATCCAATACATGTGGCATGCCCCCATGAAATGTGAAATTATCCTCAGCCTCCCTCGGAAAATATAAACCCTACCCCCCTTCAATAAAAAACACACACAAGGATAATAAATAGTGAAATAGGGAAACATTGCAGTAAACAACCACCTTTAGATATTTGTTCTGGTTAATTATGAGGCTCTCTTCATGAGAACCCACCATTGGAGCACAGCCATAAGAACTCCTTACATGATCATAAATATAGAGACCTTGACTATTATTAATTTACTATTACATCATTTTAAAGATAAACAATATAATACTGTTATAAAACTAGGATCCAAAGGATTGGTATCTTTAAAAATTTGGAATATACCTACCTTTCTCAATAATAAAACATAAACATCTATTTAGAAACTTCTTCTTTTCCCTTTAAATATCATGTTATCCTTAGTACACGTAGTCGCCTGAGGGTATACATCAAATAAAGGGGTGAGCTAAAATCCAAGTAAGTGGATAAATAATGAAAAAAATATTATAAAATGGATGAAAATAATAATAATAGTCATCTAATATGCATGGTATCATAATCATAATCACATGAGGAAGCATTAGATAAAGGCATGAAATGTGGAAATGCATAAAAATGAAACATCTTGTCTTAGTGGTCAAATACCACACATAGTTGTGAACAAATATAACATAATTTTTGTGCATAAATTTTCTGAATAATCATATAATAATGATTGTGAACAAATATAGAATCATGGTCATGGATATTGCACATTATCTCATTAAACATTTGACATTACCCAATGCATTGGAGCGCTATATAATTATGGGAACACCTATAACATCATAACATTTATTTAATAATTATTTTTGCATAGAACATATTTCAATCATGTATATAAAATAATTCATTGAAATGAATGGGTTTCATTTCATAAATAATAAATCCATGAATAAACATTGGAATTAAAAAATGGGAAATGGAAAGACATATTTGGTATAAGAATCATCTCACTTAATTGATAAAGAAAAAATATTAATCAGAGTCAAGATATGTTTTGGAAAGAAGATTTGTTTTGGAAAATATTTTTATTTTTTATAAAACCATATTAGAAACATATGTATCTTAAAGAAAAAATGTAATAACAAATAAAATATATTTTTTTAATATAAAACTAACTTCCACACTGAATTTTGGTAGGAAAGAAGAATAACCCAACGAAAGGAAATAGGGTTAAAGGATCCCCAAAACTTATATCTAAATGCTTTCTTCCTTCTAATATCCCAGATAAAAAAATTATATTTATTAACTACTAAATCCATTACCACTTCTACATGTATTTTATTCATTATAATTTTATTAATTTTATTCTGTCTATTTTGATGATTTATAAAGTTCTATGTCATTGTTCAGAAGTATTTGTTTTTGTGGGTTTCATGATTGGTTCACTTGTATATATATATAAGGAAGATCATATTAAATTGTAATAATTATCTAGAATTAAAATTATATGTTATTAATAAACTTCAAAAATCATAAAGGGAATTATATATTATTATATTTCCTTACACAAGTTTGATACATTAGATAAAATGTTAATGGTATCCGTTTATATTAAATTGGCTATTTTTTTATCATCACGATTGATTTTTGTTTTATTATTTAATATAATGTATAAATGTTACTTATAGAACATAAATATTTTATAACATAAATTTTAAAATCTTTTTCAACTATTTTAATGGTTTTATGACCATCTGTGAAGGTGGTAAAGGAAAATAAAGTCTTTTCATCCTCAAAGGCTATAAATCTACACCTCACGGATGATGTTTTCATTAATAAAATAAAATTAAAAGAAAAATATGATTTATGATAGATTATTCCATTAACATAAAAAAATCTAGTACAAATAATATTATATATCTATAATTCCACTTGGATAAGGGGAGGTTAGGATAGAATAAGAAAAGAAAATAAATAGAAAGTAAATTTAGTGATAAATGAAAGGTGATCTTACCTCTGGAATTCTTCTACTTGGTATCCTCCTTGGGGGAATTGTATTTGGTATTTTTTAAGCCAAATACTCTTAGACATGGGTAATAGGATTATAAAGATAATTGGGTATAATTTGGACACTCTTCAATGCTTTGGAGGTTTGAAAAGAAGAGGTGGTTAGGGGTGGTATTTATAGGGGAGAAGATGGGTGTTTTTTAATTAGTTTGTTCATTAGTTTATTATTTTGTCTCAAGAATATGGATAATTTGAGCCTTGAAAAAAAATATTAAACAATGAAGGAGTGTTTGATATTATGGTCTTATATCAAAAATTCACCAGCCATGACTCAATAATTCATATATTTTTTAAATACCATAAATTATCATATTTCAATATTCACAAAAAATTAAACTATTTTATAAATATCCCAAAAAATTAACCTAAAAATGTAATGATGTGTATAACTAAAAAATGAACTCCATTTTAAGAAAATTATTTTATAATTATGATAAAAGTAGTTTTAAATTAAAATCATCATTTATTTAAAAAATAATAATTTAAAAATTATAACATGCTTTATGACACTTTAAACTATTATTTAGTGTATCATAAAATTATATTATAATCATAAGAAAAAATGAATAATTTATGAATACATTTTATTAAAAATATATTTTCTTTTATATCATTATATTAATTATAAGATTTTAAATAAATATCTACACCTTGCAAAAAAACCAACACTTAACTTATCTTTTTTAAAATATTTATTTACTTATACCATGATATAATTATATCATATTATCAATTATAATATGAAAAAATTTTATTTGTAATTTCATATCTAAGTTTAATTTTTTATTTTCAAGATTAATATTCCTAATGGTAATGTTACAATTACAAGGTTCAAGTTACTATTATATCAGTATAAGTTCCTTAATTTTTATGAATTTTACTTATTTTTTTATTTATGAAAATAAAATTTTCTATGAGCTCTTTGTGATATTTATTTTTTTATACCATATAAAATAATTATAAGAATGGAAAAAATTTCATTGAAATTCTTTGGGTTGTTGCATTCTTCCCGCCTTTTGAAATTTCTCACTCGAAATTTTATTTTACATACTCAGATGAAAATAGATGAGGGTACTTCTCCTTAATTTATTCCTCAAGTTCCCGTGTTTCTTATTTATACATATGGTTTATCCATAATACTTTGACCATGTTAGTAGTATTTTTTAATAAAGAATTATCTCTATGGTCAAAGATCTTCATTGGTTGCTCCTCGTAAGAGAGATCATTTTAAAAATATAACACCATTGAATTCAATCTATTTGGTGGATTCAGTATGTACTTATTCTAGTTGGATATTTGGAAAACATAATGTACTTGATAAATAGTTGGTGGTTGATCCAGTCGATAGGCTACAGTTCCGACACGATCAAGAATCTCTAAGGGGATGATGGACATGGGACTTTGGATTCATTTATTCCCAAATCTCATGATAATATTACGTAGAGATATGTGGAGGAATACCACATCTCCAACCTTAAACTCCATGTATTTTCAGTGATTGTCTACACAACTCTTCTGTCAATTTTGTGCTTCCTTAATGTGTTGTGGAAAGGTTTTCACCTGTTCAATGATTTCATTGACCATTTTAGGTCTTAACTGCGCATGTTCACCAACTTCAACCAAAAATGTCAGTGTTCTTAATCTTTTCCCATAAACGACTTCATATAGAGCTATTTTTATACTCGAGTGGAGACTATTGCAATAAGATAACTTGACCAGAGGTAGATGTTAGTACCATCCTCCATTAATGTCTATATAACATGATCTCAACATGGATTCTAGTGTTTGAATATACTAATAGTATTGGAAATCTGTATGATGATGGCAAGATTTATTGAAGTTTATCTCACTATTAAGATATTTTTGGAGACATTTCTAGAACATGGAGGTGAATCACATATATCAATCGGATAAAATTGATAGTGGTATTCCATGTAGTCTAGTGACTTCTCTAATGTATATCATTTTAACTTGATCTAGTGATAATTCCTATTTATTTGTGATAAAGTGAGTTATCTTTATAAGATGATAGAAAATAACCAATATAACATAATTTCCTCTAGATGCCTTTAGAAGCTCGGTGATAAAGTCTATAGTGATGTTTTTCCATATCCATGTTATTATGTGTAATGGTTTCATCATCCCCTTAGAATTTTTCCATTTAGACTTCACTTGATTGAAAACCAGGTGATTTTATGTATATTCAATGACGTCCTTACTCATATTGTCTGACCAATAGTTCTCTCATATATCTCAATACATCTTTTTTACGTCCTGGATGAATATAGAAAGTTGACCTTTTTACACCATTTAAATTCTATATCTTTATCTTTGGATTAGATGGTACACATATTCATGGACCAAATCTTACAACTCCTTACTCATTAATTTTGAACTCTGAATATTTATAATTTTTGATAGATTCCACCTCATTCTGAATTTCCACATCTTTTATTTGAGCGTCCTTTGTTTTCTCAATGAGGGATGGTTGGTAAATCATTTGAGAACAGATTATTGATTTTCCTTCCATAATGATTCACATGTCCATCCCTTTCAAATCTAATATGACTAGATCCTTATCAATTATTATCGTTGATAATTTTGTTGGATTGTTTCTACATACAGCATATGACACTTTATTTTCCTTATCATGATGATAGTGGATTAACTATGCATAATCATTGATATGATCTAACCATCTTCATCGGTGCATATTAAACCCTTTAGGTGTGAATATATTTTTTAGTTTCTTATGTTTGCTATATATTTCACACTTCTCTCCATAGAGATAATTCTTCTAGATTTTTAATGCAAAGATCCCAGATGCCAACTTTAGATCATGCATGGGATAGTTTTTCTCCTGAATTTTCAACAACCTTGAGGCAAAGGCTACCACAATATCTTTTTAAATTAGTAAATATCCTAAGTCATTATTTGAAGAATCTACATATACCAAAAAGAGTTCCCCAATTATCAATAGTGTGAGTATGAGTGTAGTGATAAGACTCCTTTTGAACTCTTTGAAGTAATATTCTCATTCACTGGTCCAGAAAAACTTTTCTCCCCTCTGAGTCAACTTGTTTGTGGGTTTGAGAATCATTTAAAATTATTCACAAATCATTCATAATTCCCATCTAGACCAAGGAAACTTTGGATCTCTGTTACTGATGTTGGTTTAGGATGCACATCAATTGCCTTTGTCTTAGAAGGGTCCACAGATATACCTTTACTTGTGATAACATTCCCTATGTATGATAATTCATCCATTCATAACTCACATTTACTGTACATGGAATATAGACTCTCCCATCACATGATCTCTAACATAATATTCAAATGATCCTCATGTTCCTACTAAATCTTAGAGTATGTTAGAATATCATCAATAAATACTACCAAATATTTGTTGAGGAAATCCCTAAATAATCTATTCCTTAAATCCATGAATATATATGGAGCATTAGTGTGTTTGAAAGGAATCACTATGAATTCATAGTTTTCATGCCCCATTAAAAAGGCAATCTAGAGAATATCTTCCTTCCTCACCATTAATTGGTGATATCCTGACTAAATTTCCACATTATATAAATATTGGCGTCATTAATTTGATTAAAAAATACATATATCTCTTAAAGGGGATCCTTTTTTATCGTGATTTTTTGGGGTCACTATAATCAATGGAGAGGCACATCAATCCCACCTTCTTCTTGAGGAAGAGGACCGTTGCACCCCATAGTGAAGCACTCAGGTGTATAAAAACCTTTCCTAGATTCTCTAGTAAATGATTCTCCAGTTCATACAACTCAATATTTTCTATTATATAAGGTTTATTTTATATAGGAAATGATCTATGAATAAATTCAATTAAGAAATCAACCTCTCGGTCTGGAGGAAGACTGCACAATTCTTTATGGAACACATCAGTGTAGTCTCTTACGATGGGCATGTATTAAATCATGATTATCCCTATTGTATTAATCATTTTAACTTGACATTATTTCTCATAAGGTAATAATATCCACAATTAAGATGATTATTCTGAAGGATATTAATCCTCCTCCTAACACTTGTAGAGAATTGGGGGTTGTCTCGGGATTTCAAGAGTGATCTCCCTTTTCTGACAGTTGATGTTGGATTTATATAAACAAGAATAATCCATGACCAAAATTTCATCAATCTCCACCAAAGTAAGTAAGACTAGAATTTAATAGAGTTTAAGTCTAAAAACATTAATTGTGGAGGATTTATGTACATTTTATGAAATAATTTCCACATTTCAATTATCAAAGATAACTAATCCTCCATATTTTGAGGTTGTGTTTGGATTGTTCTAATAAACTTGAAGGATATAAAATAATGCAGAGAACCTAAATCAAATCGTGCTTCAATATTCTTGAATGAATAACCAGTGTAACTATCACCAAATCATTTTCAGTCTAAACAGTAGTGATGGAAAAAAGATTTCCCTTTTTTACTATTGAATATGTTGCTGATGATGCTGATTACCCTTAAAGAGCCCTGGCTTAGTGCACTAACTTACATAGTTCCCTTTGTCTCTATAGTTAAAGCATTTAACAATAAGTGGTTATCTCATTTCCTCAACCACATTGTCCATTTTCCCAATTTCTCTTTGACATTCATGAGATGTTTGTCATTATCTCCCACACATGATGCATTTCCCCATCCCATTGATGTTATTCCCATGATTCATCTTCTCAAATTTTTAATATGTGAGTGGTTGAGTTTTCTTTCCCCATTTTTCATTAGATCCTCTAATATTAAACTCCATATTTCATTTCTAATCTCTATATACATGGGACCATTCTTTAATCTATGTCTTTACTTTTAGATCACATCAACAACTTATTCATATCTCCAAAAGTCTTTAATTTCTAGAACATTTTGAAGGTTTGGTTTTAAACCACTAAATAATATATCTATTTTTCTATCATTTTTAATAAAACAACATGAGTCATAACATGAAAGCCTTATAAAATCCTCTTCATAAATCGGGACAAATTCACCTTCTTTTTGTTTCAACTCTTTGAATTCTCTCCCCATAATTTTTTAAGAGTTTGAGGGAAAGAATTTTTCACAAATATTTTTCTTAAAGTCTTCGCACTCCATATAATCTATTTATTTTTTCGACATAGTGTTCTTAATAAACTCCCATTATTGATCGTCCTCTTCATCTAAATGATAAATGGCCAGCTTCACTATCTCCATCTTAGAATACTGAAACATAGAAAATATATTTTCCATTAAGTTAACCCACTATTCTACGACTGGTGGATCAAAATATATACTAAATATTGGTGGTAATTTCCACATAAAATATTTGATTTCCAGTTTCTCCCTCTCTTGGGAAGGCATTTCTTCCACATTGTTCAAGTTATTTTTCATATCCTAAGACAATAGGGTAATCATCTCAGTGAAATTTTAAACTCCACCTCCCAAGGAATTGGGGTTGTTTTTTGGGAAATTTCTCAATGGTACCCCTCACTTGTTGCAGGACTAGTTTCTTTAAATTACCACTTTATTATTAATAATATTTGAGAAAAAATAATTCCACAAGTTTTTGTTAAATAATTTATTCCTTTATGAAATTTAAATCTAAATTCATATCTTGTGTGATCCCTATAATTTTTCTAAAACATATCTTCTTGGGTGCTTATATATGCTCACTCTTATACTAATTGTTTTAAATAATGTTATCTAATCAAAATTCCAAAATTAACTAAACCATACTCTAATACAAACAATATCAAAACTTTTGATTATTATATTACTATTACATAATTTTAAAGGTAAACAATATTATAGTGTTACAAATCAAGGATCCAAAGGTTTATTATTTTGGGAAAATTAATAACATACATAACTTATGAAATAATAAAACATAAACATTCATTTAAAACATCTTCTTTTTTAATTCTCATGTTCTCCTTAGTAAATGTAGTCACCTGAGGATGTATATCAAAGAAAAGGGTGTGATAAAATCCTATTAAAATGATAGATAACGAAATAAATCATATAACATGGGTAATTATAATCATCATAATCATAAAATAATAATGGTATCATCACCATAATATTGTGAAGAAGCATTATATAAATTCCGGGAATGTGGAATTACATAAAAATGAAACATCATGTCTTAGTGGCCAAATACCACACATAGTTGTGAATATATATGGAATCATGTTGATTCATAACAAATGTTCATAATAATATCATCCTTGTTGTGAAAATTATATAATCATTTTAATTAATATTTCACATTATCTCATGAGATACATCACATTACTCAATTCATTGGGGCATTATATAATTTTAGGTGCACTCGTCACATTATAACATTTAAATAATCATGCTTTCTACATAGAGTGTACATCAATCATGGAAATAAAATAACACATAGAAAGGGATGTATTTCATTTCATAAAGACATATTAATGAATAAACTTTGGTAATCCCAAATGAGATAGGTAAAAACATATTTGGCATAAGAATCATCACACATGAGTAAAGAATAAACAATATTAAGAGGATTCATGATGTGTTTTGAAAAAATAGTAATTTTTGAAAATATTAGTATTTATCATAAAATATGTTTTGAAACAAGTATAACTACAAGTAAAATTTAATAACAAATAAATTATACTTTGGAATATCTAAAGAACACTCATCGTGAAATTTTCCATGAAAGAGGAATAACCCAAAGAATGGAAATTGGGTTTGAGGATCCCCTAACCATATCTATGAATGCTTTATTAACAACAATATTCTATATTAAAAAATTAGATTCATTAATTAATAAATTAATAACATATTAAACATATATTTTATTAATTATAATTTTTTTATGTTCGTTTATGGGCATTTTGATGAGTTATAAAGTCCAATTTCATCATTTGGGAGTGTTTGTTTTCCTGGGCTTCATGGTTGATTCACCTATATATATATATATAAATGGAAGATCACGTAAAATGAGAATAATTATAAACAATTGAAATTAAATGTAATTATTGAACTTCCATTAGTTTATTTGATCTTCTATAAAAAAATTTATCCATATATTAGGATAATTCATTAGATAAAATGTTAATGATAGTCGTTTAGATTAAATTGGTAGTTTTAGCAATCATCAAGAATTAGTTTTTTATTTAATATTATATATATATGTTAGTTACAGAACAAAAAAATGTTTAGAAAATACATTTTAAAATATTTTTCAACCATTATAATGGTTTTATGACCCACCTTGATGCTGGTAATGGAAAATGAAAACTTATCATCCTCGAAGGTGATAAATAAACACCTCAAAGATAGTGTTTTAATTTTTAGAGTAAAAGGGAGAAGAGTAAAGTTTTGAGTAAAATTATTTCATTAACATATTAAAATTCATGTAAATATAAGATAATAGAGTTATTATTCCACTTGGATAAGTGGAAGTGAGTATAGAATAAGAAAATAAAAAAATGAAAAGAAATTTTAAGAAAAATAAAAGAGGATTTTACCTCTATAATTATTTTCCTTGAGGACCTATATAGGGAAATTGGAATTGGTATTTTTTGAGACTAAAGGATCCCAGAAATGGGGGAGAGTCTTAGGAAGAGTATTGTTTATGGATACTTCTAGAATTTTTGGAGACTCTTTTCTTGTACTGGGTTTGGATATGGATATCCCATTACTCTCTTGTTTTGGTTTCTTGACTGAGAATACATACATACATACATACATATATATATATATATATATATATCTATCTAGTTTAAGTACCCACTCCTTGGGTTTTTTACTCTCCTTCAAGGATAGGTGAAGACGTGTGGGGTATGCCATGTGATTTCCATGTCTAAATTATCATGGTTAGAATAGTATACTCTCCTACTGTAGTTAGTGGAGACTCGATGAGAAGTTTACATTCACACCATTTTGAGGTCCTAGTGTTTGTATGAGTTCACATTCACTCTCTGGTTTGGTTGAGTTGTACTCTTTACTATACCCTATTCTATCTACTAATTTCCTGTTCAGTTATATCTTTTACTACTCAGCCATTGGCTTTTCAGGGTGTCCTACTGAGTATTTTTATAATCACCTCTATGTGGGATTTGCATGCACCTATTGTTCCTTATGAAGATGATAGATAGGTAGGTCATGAAATCAGATGATCTTAGGGATACATGGTGTTTGGACGCCGTATAACTGTCATAGCTTGGGATCTAGGAGAGGGGATCTCTCTGATATTTTAATTTTCAGTTACTTCCATGATTTGGAACTTTTCTGGTTGGGTGAATATTTTTTCCCTTTTTTCCTTTCATTTTACTTTTCTATACATGTACTTATTATAGGTCGATGCATGTTTGTTTTATTTATATAGAAGTGTTGTATCCTTTTTTCCTTTTTCTCTGCACTTTTTCATTTATTACTTTCTCTATGTGCGTACAGGTTCTTAGGAAAAGGCCTCCCTAGGTTTGTTGTACCTTCGATGCTTGTCACCACCTCCTGGCCTATGGAGGTGGGATTGGTGTTATTGCATCTCAAGCCCCGGAAGAGGTCAGCTCATGACAATGTGGTATCGGAGCTAGTTCGACCCTTGGGATGTTGTTTGGATGTTTCCCTAAAAATTTCTTGGATGGGTTTAGGGAAATAGTTTCAACATGTCTCATGTGTGGATCTTCGGCTAGGGAGTCCATTGATCGGGCATCCACTGATGCATCTATTCACAAAGACCCTGATTAACCTAGTGTTTACTCAGACCACTGAGACATTTATTGCATGGAACATTAGTACATGCATCATATAAGATTGACTCATTTATTTTCATTCTTGATTCAGCTCCCCATTATGGTTGATATATATATATATATATATTTATTTATTTATTTATTCTCATCTAACTACGGTACTCCTTGATGAAATTCAGGATGGCTCTGCAACGACTCTTAGCCAGGATACTAGCTCCGGTTTGTGAAGATGATTTTCTGAGCAACGAGGCCCCAATTCAGGGTCCACCATGTAATCCCCTTGCTCTAGGTGGGCATGTAGCAGCACCTCCACCGGTTGATCAGCAAGCATTCCTATTTGAGTAGGCTGAGGACATGTATAGGTTGAGCACACCCCACAGGTTCCAACGTTAGAGACCGTTGAGGATTCATGGTGATCCAGATCCCCAAGAAGTAGAGGTTTTGCAAGATTAGGTGTTCCACCTCTTCAGTCTTGTTTGGACATCGAGAGATCATATGGTGGATTTGGCATCCAGTCCTATCCATGGAGCAGCTGAGCATTGGTAGAGTCTAGTTACTCTGATGTACGATGAGTCGATTATCATGTGGGATAACTTCCAGTAGTTTTTTTGAGGATTTCAACCCCACCTACTTATACTCTGTCATGTATTTATATCATGTGGGGATTCCTCAGAGAGGGCTGATAGTTGATGAGTATACAATTAGGATCACAGACCATACATGCTACCCTCCAGACATGATCTGTGACGGCTACTTCCAAGAATGTAAGTTTGATCAAGGACATCGTATAGAGATCTGTGTCAATGTAATTACCTTTTTTATCCCCACCAATGCCAGGGTACTACTATGGGCACTAGTGAGAGAGTTCTTTCTATCAATGAATCACTAGTTAGTTAGTTTTGGTAGTGGGTACATCAGATCTGAGATGTCTGTCGCAGCTAGAAGAAGTCAGTTGGTTGGGCCTCAACATAGGAGGCCTTCCCATTATTAAAAATAGAAACATGGTATGGGACAATGTAGAGAATTGGGAAAACACAGGGAGGGTTGGTTCTATGATTTTGATGGGTTAGTTGTATGGCATGAGAATTCCTGACCATACAAGTTGATCTTTCTAGACATATGGTAGATGGACCACCATAGTAGTGAAAATGTTGTGATCGAGGATATCCTAGGTAAGGATTGGGTGGTTCTCAGGGAGGTGTTGTTATAAGAGGATCATTAAGAATTTTGGTTGGGGGTGACGTTATTAGGTCCTTCCACCATAAATTTGTGACCCACATTAGGCTCATGGAGAAGGCGGCTGGGGCTATGGGAAGTTTCATGCTATGGACGTGTATAGGTTTAGATCACCCCTACTGAGATGCATTTTTTAGGTGAGATAAACTATGAGGGTGAATTAGTGGCACCAAAAGTTTATAGTATCGAGGTTTGGTGTATGATTCCTTATAACTTGTGCATTCTTTGTGGGGTTTTTTGTGGAGTGTTAGATTAGGCCCCAGCATTGTGGGTGGAGTTTTTTAGTTAACCTCTTTTTCATGGAATTCCCCTAGTGGGTGTGGAGTAGTGCTTAGTTTGGGTATTACTCTCCTTCCAAAAGAAGAAAATATGTGTGGGTTATGATACATGTTTTCTATGTCTAGATTCTTATGTTTGGATGAGTTTACTCACCGACCATGTTCATTGGTACCTTTACATTCTCAACGTCAACATCGATACAGTAGTTATCGATTATGGGTTGAGGTGATGGAGACCCCATAAACAAGACTACATGACTCACTACCATGTGCTAGTAGAAGTGGTCTTTTCCCTAAGAATATGGAGGCACTTCCTCCTGGGAAATGCTTTGTGGTTTACTCAGACCACCAGTGTCTCAAGTACGTCGTCTCCCAGTGAGACTTGAACATTAGGTGGAAATGCTGGTTTAACTTCCCATAGGACTTTGACTTTGATATATTATATACTCCATGGAAGGGTAACATTATAGAAGAGTCCCTTGGTAGGAAGTCTCAAGCTCACCTTTTATGGGAATTTTGGAGCAGGTAGCTTCTCTAAAGATGACCTTGGTGGAGTAGATTAGTACTGTTATTTTTCTTCAGTCAATGTGGTTGACTCCTTCACTTCTTGAGCTTGTGAGAGAGTCTCGGTTGTGAGAAACCAACCCCGAAATCCTACATGACCAGATATCATTAGGTGTTTCACCAAAATTATATTATGATTGATGGAATCATGGGACCTTGTTTCTGGGACAAAAAGTGGTTCTAGTTGTGATGTGGGAGGAGGTGATGCGATAGTTCCATACTTCTCTCTTATTTGTACATCCTAGTGCGGGGAATGTGTATAGGGATATTCAGTGGACATTTTAGTAGTCCATCATGAGATGAAGCATAGTTGAATTTGTCTTACGATTCCTCACCTATCCATGAGTGAAGGTTGAGCATTGAGTTCCGACAAGTTTGTTGCGGTCTCTTGAAATTCCAGAGTTTAAATGGGATGACATATACATGGACATTTTCATAGCACTTCCGTGCACATTGATGGGACATGATTCCATCTAATTATTAGTATTCTGACTCAGGAAGTTGACATAATTTTTTTCTATTAGGGAGTAGAGTTCAGTGATGTTTTTTGTGTAGTCGTACGTGCGGGATATCATCCGCCTTCATGGGGTACCCTCCAATTTCTTCTCTGATCATGATGCGCAGTATACTTCATGATTATGGAGAGGTCTATAGGATTCATTTGGGACCCAGCTGAGGATGAGTACAAACATTCACCCCTAGACTAATGGGAAGACCGAGTGCAAAATCTCGGTGCCAGAAGATATGTTGGGGGCTTGCATGTTTGTAGTCATTTGGAAATAAAATTTATCCCTAAAGTTCATCAGACTATTCAAGATCATGTAGAGGGTTGGAAAGGTTTCCTACAGCCTTTACCTACCCCCATAGCTAGAGTGGGTGGATTATTTTTTCCATGTGTTGCAGCTGAGGAGATACGTGCATGATCCTTCACATGACATCGATAGGAGGAGTCCTTCTAAGGATGTACCATCCCCTTGGTTCCCATGTTGTGATAGCACGAAAAAATGGGGGAGATTTCCTGAGAGTGAGAGAGTTAGGTGTGAGATCAGTATCCAGAGTTGTTTCTCTAGTTTTCTTTTAGGGATAAAAATTTTTAAGGGGGGAATAATGTAGATACCCTATTTCTTTCTTTTAATACTTTTGAATATTTTTACATATATTTACAAAGCTGTTCATTGAGATGGCATGTGATTATAAGGCCTGTAGTGGCCGGAACAAAATTTATAAAAATATTAAGATTATTTTATACTATTCAAGTGATGGAAACATGATATGTATTAAATGGTAGATCGGAAAGAAATTCAAGGGCATAGTTGAGTCTAGAGCATGGGGTTTACCCTAGGGGGGTATAACTTTTCCCAGTGCAGGCCTTCTATAGAAAACACCACAGAGGATGTAAAAGTAAATAAAATTATTAAATAAAATTATTTTATCTTAGATTTTAATTCATATAACATCTGATTGGGGACTCATATTGGAAATTTGAGACCACATTTGATTTTGTAGTTGTTTTTTTTACCTAGGCTCACCATAAAGTGAGAGGGTGTGGGAGTTTCAAATTATGCAACCACTAGCGGTTTTCTATAAATATGAGTTTAAGAAGATGATAAAGGGTCTAAATCATTTCCTCCCATAGCAGGATGAGCTCCATCCTCTCCTTCCATAGGTGATTCATCGTCGAATTATTAGTGGATCACGAAAAAACTGTAGATCCAAGTAGATTAGTGTGTAGTGAATGCAATGACAGACCCAAAATCCATATAGGATTCTTATTTCAAATTCTGCATCCCCCGATTGAAGTTTTGGTTGTCCAATTTGTGTTCTGGTCATTTTTGGTGCATTGAAAACCTTTTTGATGGCCATAATAATTTGACCATTTACTGTTTAAATTAGGGATCACCTTTTCTTCGTGTTCTTTTTATGTTCTTCATGTTCTTCATTGATAAACATTTTAACACGTCAAAACGACATCTGATCTTAAAGAAAATATTAGATTTGTTAATTTTCTAATCCCAGGACTCCAAATCGATGCTCATTTCAATTTTTTTACACTAAAGGATGCAAAAAAGCAAGCATAAGTGGTGAATACATTTTTCACATTGAAACATCAACCAAACATCGAGTGGAGCATGTGATAATATTTATTTGGATTCAAGGATCACGTATCCAGTCTCATATTTATTTTTTGATCACTATGGTATTCATGGTGGTCTATAGAAGGAGGCAGTAGTGCAAATTCGGGGAGGGTTCATCTCTAGTGAGGTTTCAGCTTTGGTGAGGATACCAATGGTGGAGGTGGAGCATCGGGCACTGCACAACATGAGGCAGCGGAGCTGCGACAGGCGGTGGCAGCAGGGTCGGGTCTTAGGTTGCAAATTCAAGGTGTTATATCTTCTAAACAGTGCATCCTTTTGATGTTCCACATGTTTCCACACATTCTAATCATCGAGATATACTTTTTAAGGACTGTTTGAGAATTTTATGTTTTGGGATTGTGTCTTAGGGTGCCAAATTTCTCAAATAATTATAATATATTATTAATATTTCAACTTTGACCCACCATAACTTCGAAAAATGACATCTGATTGATGCACCGTTAATGGAAATCTGACCCTAAAATTGAGGCGGAAGTTTCAAGACTGATTCTGGACACTTAAAATATAATTTATGCATGGTCCCCAAGAGGTATGATTTAATCGTTCAAGGTGAAATGTGGATTTCTCACCAGGTGTCCATTTTGGATGAATGAATATGCAATTCCATATGTTTTTTCATGAGGATTGCAATGGTGAGATCCATATGATTTGTTTTGATATCTATATGTGGGCCCCATAAAGCACTATGCAGGTACAATGTTAAGAGACATAGCTTCTTCACCTGGAGTCTAATTCAAGAAAAATAATAGTCCATCTTGTGTGATTTTCTGCATGGATTACAACGATATGAGTCGTTTCATCATCTGAGGCCTTCTAAAGAGGCATTACAGTAAATATATGTTTTTCATTTGGACCAACGATTAGCATCTTGTCCTTGTCAGCCTTTTGACTAGAGGTTCCATGTACTATGGGAGTACACTGACACGCTTATGGGTACATGTTCACATTTTAGTACTCGAGTATGACTAGGTACACGACCAGTAAATGAGGTGGGTTCATACATCGTGTGGACCCCACATGCACTATTTACCACTTTACAAATGTTCTCTCTAGTATCTCCTTATTTTGGAAACGTATTTTTACCCACGAGTATCCTACCCTGAGTGTTTTTTCACGTAGAACGAGATGGTGCCCTCTGTAGTTTCTTTTAAGATGTGATGTGAGATGTTATGGGTGAAACACCTTTACAAGGTGAAACCTGGTGAAGGCAGTGATCATGCAGAATCACTACAGAAGTTTTGGGATTACCGTCTAGCTGGGATAGATAGTGGTGTTCCCCGATGATCTTTTTGAGAGGTACCATTCACCAGGGATGGCCAGTGTACTTTCTTGATTCTTTCGGAGTGGAACCCTCTAGTCAGGCTAGGCATGTGTCCTAGATGACACTAGAGTGGCACCCTCCAGAGGATCTTTGAATGGGTCCTCGATAAAACTAGAGTGGAACCCTCTATTTGGGTTGGGCATGGGTCCTCATGCTATTCTAAGTGGCACCCTCCAGTCAGGCTATGCATGGGTCCTCGATAACACTAGAGTGGCTCCCTCCAGCCGGGTTGGGCATGAGTTCTCAACCTTGATGAATGAACTCATGACTATGTGGATCAAGGATGAGATATGTTTTAACGTAACTTTGGAATGAGGAGTAAGAGAGACTCCTTCCCCACCGATACCCTTCCATGTGATGCAACCTAAAACTATGAGGGCAATATAGTGTCGTACAAAGTGGATAGTATCAAGGTGTGTTGATTTAGTCTCACTACTAGAATGATGTTCTAACCCAATAGAGGTATACCCACAGTTTAATAAACCATGGGTATAGCTGGATTCATGTTTTTCTGTACCCATGGTTGTGAGTAAACTGTTGGTATAGGCTATCAATACCAATGGTTTTTTACTTAACTATTGGTATAGAGAGGTGAATTATTTCACCACACCCCACACCCTCCCCCATAAATCATCGAACCACAAACCCCTCGCAGTTCTCTTTCCCTCCCACCATGTTTTTTTCACCTAACACCCCTTCTCCTTTTCCAGTCGATGATGGAAATCCCCACTCCTACTCCTCGAGTAAGTGCACATCCCCTCTCCTCTTCATCCTCTGGCCGAGCATCCCCTCCTCGGTCATGCATCCCCCTAGGTCGAGCTTTCCCTCACCTGACGTGCATTCCTTCTAGGTCGAGGAGTTCATCTATCATAAATAAATAGAGCGGTCATTTATTGATTTTTCAGTGTTGTTTATAGAGATCCCATGTATTTCACTAATTGTGGGTAGATTGGGGATTATAAATCTTGAGTCTGATGATTTTATGATTGGTTCAGGTATTTTTTTTTGTAATAGGTGCACATTTAATTTCTTAATTTTTTACTAGAGGTTGTAAATATGGCCTTCATATATAAGAAATAAATGGAATAATGAAAAGCGGTTTGAGAATATTCCTTCTATTTCTAAGATTGGTAGTGGGAATTTTAGTATTATGATGAAGAAATTTGATGGTTTATAACATACCGGTATGTGTATTTTATTTTGTGTTGATTATGGTCTACTTAGATTGTCTTTTTGTACTATATTATTCTTCCTTTATTCTTTAATCGGTTTCCACTTCCTCCTAGAACCCTAATACATTATTCCATCTAGTTATTAGGCTCATAATGTTTCTAAGCTTGGGTTTTGGTCTATTTTTTCTTTTGAGGAGATCTTCTTGCAAATTCATATGGTCAACGCAGAATATGACACATTTTATACTAGTTTTTTTTATCCTAGTAGTTTTCTCAATGGAATTGATTCATTTTATAATTCAATGTTTTATAGATCTTTTTAAATCTCATATTATTGAAAATTTGAATATATGTGATATCTATGTGATGTTATTAAGACATATGTAATAAATTTGAGCTATCATAATGTTTTTTCATTTTAAATTATATTTTTTAAAGATTAATATGAAATTTGTTTATATGCTAATTGTTTTTTAAAAACATATAATTCTATCATAGATGGTTTCGATGGTGTGTGTTGGATTTTGACCCAAATTGTGTTTTTAGAGGGTAAAAATTTATTTAAGTATTTAATTTATTTTTTAATGAGGTGATGACCATGAATTGATTTTAATGGGGATTCTTTGATTATTGAAAATGTTTGTTTGAAAATGGTTTGTTGATATGCGCATGTGAAAATTTCCTTTATGACTCTTCAAAATGTTTTTGGTGGAAATAGAGTTCCATTGTACGTTTTTTGGATTTAAAATAGGAAGGCCAATGTTTTAAAGGGTGGATTTTAAGTACAAGTGATGTTCGTAGTTTCATTATACTTCTAAAGGATGTTTAAAGTACTGTTTTTAGTAAATTAAGATTGATTATAATTTTAATCCATGTTTTATGGTTTTATATCAAATTTCACTTTAGAATGAGTTTCATTTAATTCTTGTGTGACCCTCATGATTTTCCCCAGTTTCATGTCCCCCTTGTGAGGGTTTTTACAACTATGTTATTATTATTTTTCCCTTTATGTCAGAATGTTGTTATTTATTCCATTGATGTATGATGTGTTAGATGATATTCATTATAAGGGTGTTGAATGTGAGGTAAAGTTATTATTTATGTATTTTTTCTTGATCTTTTCTTATGTGTTCACTCTCCAAACATTGTTATTAGTCATGGAAACATGGGTACTATTTCAGATTTCTACTCTTATGTTAACTAGTTTCTTCAGATGTAACTAATGTTCCTCCAATCATGATAGGTTCTTGGGAAGAAGGGGTTGTAATGTCAATGAGGATTTTGTGGGATATTTTTATGGATTGTGAATTGGACTTAAAACATGTCTGATGTTAGTCCACATAAAATGTATAAAATTAGATGCATCTCACATTTGATTACTAGGGTAGAGCCCATGATAAACTCATTCATGGTTAGAGGTTAAATATAGGGTATTACCATAACTTTATTAATTGTATATTTACCCTACTAATGTTTTTATGGAACATTTATCTTGTTTTGATAAGATTCATAGCTTTGTAATTGTGGTTTTTCTTGTTTGTATAGCTGAACCATCATAATTGGGGTCATTTTCTTATTAATAGCTTTAAAGTATGCTTCAAAACTCATTTTAATTTTAAATTACTAGATGTTCAATTTAAAAAATTTAAAAGGGAATTCATATTTGAAATGAATTAGGCTGATATAACAATTTTTATGTGTGGATTTTTACTTAAATAAAACTAATAGAATTTTTTAAAATAATATTATATGCTAGATATAGGTCTTCACTTGTATATGTTTGAAATCATATTTCCTAGTTACATGTCAAATGTGTGTTGTATGAAATTTCCCTTCAAGTGTTACTTTATAAAAATATTCATTAAGAGTAATTAACTCTTTTTAAATTGATTGTGAGACAATAGTTAATGAATAATAAAATTATTGAACCAACGACATGAGATAGGATACAAATTCTTTGAATAGATCATATAATTTATGTGAGTATAATTTCATGTACTCTTTAATAATCATAAATTTGAGATGTTAAGAATTTATATACATTAAAAAATATCAAATTTAGTTATATGTTACATATAATGAGCCATAATGAAATTATCTCCTATCATGAATCATGAATAGTTGAGCATAAGCTACTCAGTTCATCTTAGATGATAAAAAATTATAATCTTCTCTATTCTAGAGAATATTTTATGTAGTAACCGATTGAAATTATATTGTAGAATCTATGATTGGAGAATCTTACTAATCATAGTAAGAATTTCTCTAGTTATGAGTCTAAAGTATGTAGTAATATTGTGTCCATGTTTTATTAATTTTTACTATAACCAAGTAAGGTTTTTTTTAAATGGATTTTATCCTAATATTTCAATAGTGGTCAATTTCAATATAAGGGAAAAGTTATAAGAATTTAATCTTATTCAACCCTCGCCCCCACACACACACCTTTTCAAAAGGGAAACACCTCTATTGGATCTTAAATCAAACCAAGTCGCCCCACTACCATCCTATACATGGTTAGAGTTTAATAGATGGATTTTGATTCTTATAAATAAATTATATTTTCTTATTTAACGAGGCACTATATATCACTTCATAACTAGAATCATGGTTCACATCTTAGATATGGATGTTATTAAAGGAGGAATTCATGACCCAACAATGGATCATTAAAAAATAACTACATTAGATTAACAATAATGAAAATTAATACTTTTATGACTTAAAGCATCTAAAAAGTGATTGCATGTTATATTCTATAAATATATTGTATGATAACATTATCTTGGTATATTTCAACTATAATGACACATACCACTCTATAATAAACATATAACCTTCCTTTGACCATTATGGATTACCTTGTTGATCATCCCTTTATAGGAAATAGGTAATAATTTTATCTTTCATACTAAAATGGATGAAATTGATGATAAAAAAAGGAACTTGCAATAAAAATCTGAATTAGATTTAACTATTAATTTTTTATCTTCTAATAGTTTTTTATAGTAAATATATCTTTTTTAATTATTTTTTTCATTGTTGATTGGAAGATATTTTTTATTTATTATTATAGAATGGATAGAAGTAGGATGTATCGTACTAATCAGATTTCAATCACGTTTCAAAATAAGTTGGTGATTTTTTTAGATTTTTCATTTGAAAATGCTTCAGATTGAGGTCATATATAGTGCCAATGATATAAATGTGTTTGAAGACCAGGGTTATGATGGGAAGAAGTTATCTACCATGCAACAAAATTTTGATTTCAAACAAACTATTATGTTTGGTATCACCATGGAGATATGAGTTTATGTTCTACTATTTATGAACAAAATGAATTAAGTGGCATGGAGAATTTGATATTTGATCAGTTTCTGTTTGTACATCATATCGAGAGAGATAGTATGATAGTTCAAGAAGATAATGATATCAATACACTTGAGGAAAATATCAGAGATGATGATATGAGAGTGAACAATTTATTGGATGATGTCATAAATCCAATATATTAGGAATGTACTAAAATGGCCAAGTTTGAATTTTTAATGTGGTTATATCATAGAAAACCCATGTACAGAACACATAATTCCTCCATTGATTGTATTATTAAATTTTTAAAGGACTTTCTTTCTGATGGGGAAGATATTACTTCAAATCATTACAAGGAATATAAGTTAATTAAGCAGCTTAGATTTGATACTAATAAATCCCATGCTTGTATGAAAGATTGTAGTTTATTTTAGGAGGAAACAACTGACTATAATGAATATAAATAATTTGGTACATCTTGATGGAAGAAAAATTAATATGTAAAACCATCTCATGTGGAATAGAAAGTTATGTAGAACTTTCCATTGATTTCCAGACATCAAAATCTATTTGTTTCTGCAGAAATATCATCCAATATGTGATGGAATGATGCTGAGAGAAATAAAGGTAATGATGATTTGGTTCATCCTGAAAATAGATTATCATGGAGGAAATTTGATTTGAAACATCCTGATTTTTTATCTGAGGTGTGTAATGTCAGGTTGGGTCCATCCTGTGATGGTTTTAATCTGTTTGATCAGATGCTTACTACTCACAACATGTGGCTAGTTTTTTTCATGTTTAAAATTTTCCTCTATGGATTTGTATGAAGAACCATTAACTTTCTTGAGTATAATGATATTTGTTACTTCTGATCCCAGTAATGATATAGATATCTATTTTCATCCTTGAATAAGAGAGTAGAAACTACATTGGTATTTGGGTATGTGCACATTTGATGCTTCTTCAAATAATATGTTTCAAATGTGTGATACCTTTTAATGAACCACAAATTATTACCCTTCTTATTAAATGATGTTTGGGTGGAGCAAAAAGGTAAAACTATCATGTCTAAATTGTATAAATGATACATGATTGAGATGGCCTAAATATCTTTGTAGTTTTAGTTTCTTAGGGCATCAATGATTCTTTCCAATGAATCATTAATACATGATGAATCATCAGAGGATTGATAATACTGTTGACACTAAACAAGAACCTAAATGTATTTTAAAAATTGATGTGCTTAATTAATTGAAATATTTCTATTTTCATTAGGGAATGGTCGGTTGAAATATAAAAAGAGGATGCATTTTGATAGTAAATCCACTTACAATTGGAAAAAGAGATGTAATTTTTTTGAGTTTCCATATTGGTCTACCAATTTGTTACATCATCATATAAACATAATGAATATTGAGAAAAATATATGTGAAATATTTCTTGAAATTATTTTTAATATTAAGGAGAAGACCAAAGATGACTTATGATCTCATCGGTACTTTTTGGATTGGGGTATTCGTCAAGAATTGCATCCTATGTCTACCAGTGAAAACAAATGTGATGTTCCATATGCTTCTTATGTGATTATACTGTTAGAGAAATATTAATTTCTTGAATTATTGTAGAATACCAAGGTTCATTATGGCTATTCTATCAACCTATTTATATGTGTCAAAGAATAGATGTGAAACAAAATCCCTAGACACTCATGGTTATCACATCTTTATTCCTAAATTGATTACAATAGAAATTCGGAACATTCTATCTAATAATGTATGGGTGAAATTAATTCCCTTGTGCCATTGTTTTAGAGACCATTGTTCCAAAAGGTTATCCAAGAAATTCTTGATTAAAATGCAACATGAGGAGCCATTAATTTTTTGGGAGATGAAAAAATCCTTCAATAATTTTCACTTGCATATTTCATTTAATAGATCATATTCCAACTAAAACACTTATTTGGAGACTAGTTAATTTTTTGTGGATGTATCCTACCAAAATAAATAAGTCCATAATGAAATCATATATACAAAACAATAATTATCCTAAAGGATCGATTGTGAGGGGTTTTATGGCTCAAGAATGTATGGATTTTTGTTGAATGTATTTTTATGATGTGCCCACATGAAATAACCATCCAATGAGAAATAAAGATGACCAGTATGGGGAAATTGTGCCCTCATTTTCAGCTCTTCCCTAAATAGGAGGAATAGTTGGGTCTTATACATTGGCTACATTGAGCCTTGATGAGCGGGAGATGGAACATTACACATTCAAGTTTATCTCTGGTTTGTTGAATGATTATATCAAGTAAGTAATTTGGATATTTATATGTTATATAATTTTATGAAATTTCACATATACCATTCATTTTTATTATCATTTTATATTGGGAAGATAAAAAATTTATAATTAGAGTTCATTGATATTTTCTTTTGAGAAGGAGAGAGGATTTTCATATCCTAGAGGTTCCTCCTTAGTAGAAATCAAAGGAATCACCATTACTTTAATTATCTTAGAATATATATATCTATTTAATTGTATTATTCATATATATTTTAGGGGTTGAGTTTACCTGTCACCTCTGTTTCTGGGGAATTATGATCTTTGGCTTTTGGTCCAAATTTTTCAGTTCGTGAATGAAAATATTTAATAATAAATGGGTATAAATTTGTTACATCAGATCTAGTGGTGAAAATGAGAACACAACATGATGGAGTTATGTTAACTGCTATAACTAATTGTTATTCAAGTGTATTTGATAGTTAGAATCGATATAAAGATGTGTATTATTCTTGACATGTTGAGAAAATATTGTTATTGGATTAAGACTATCATGATAAAGTCATTATGGTAAGATGTAAATGATTTGATTCAATGAGAGGGCAGGGTAAATTTAATGATTTTTGTGGATTCAGAGGTATTGATATGAGTCGATTCTTACATACTGATGAACCATGCATTTGTACATATGTAACATCCCAGATAAATAAATAAATAATACATTTTCCCTTTAATTAATATTTTTTGAATTAAATAGTAATTTTACATTAAAGTGGTTTCCATGTTTGATGGCATACCTGATATGCACCAACAGGTTTCTTTGAAATCTTACGTTACACACTAATAATATAATATTATTATTTTAAATGGTAGTCAACGCCTAGCCATTATATTGGTGGGAATGGACAGAACTCACTACAATATGATTATACATTTTTGTTATATTGTTTTACATTTAACCAATAAAATTTAGAGGCTTAAAATGTGAATTGATCTAAATTTTATCATAAATACTCTAATATTAATTAAAAGGACGATTTACTGCCTTTTAATGGAAAATCCTTTTTAAATATATTTTTGGTCACTTTTATATGTTATATTTGAAAAAATAAAATTTTTCTATAGAATAGGGATATTAAAATTCACTTTGGGTAAAATTTTGGTATTTTTTTGATAAAATTTAATTTCTGATGAATAGTGAAAAATACTGTATTTTAATTCAAAACTACATTTTAATCTAATTTATTTATATGGTTAAATTATCTTTTTAATTTTTATTAATGTTTAATTAGATTATATTTTTACCATTTGATCCAATTTTGGTTATCAGAATTAATTTCAATTTGATATTGGACATAAACAAGTCTCAATCTTTTGACATATATTATTTATTAAAAATACGCCTTTTGTTTTTAGAGTGAGAATTAATATTAAATTAATTTCTGCCACTTTTTTGTTTTTAATTTTTAAAAATAGATTCCATATTTAGAATCATGAGGTCTAAATTATGTAAATAGTTTACTTTTATTTTTAGACATTATGAATATTTACATCAGTAAATATTTTATTCACCATGGTTAAATGGTAAATATAGTAAAAATGGTAAAAAATATTACTATAATAATATAAAATTACACTAAAATGTGTCCTAATCCTATTGGTTGATACAAGTCTGACCATGAGAATCCTTTGGTATATTTTGGGACACCATGGGGCCACATGGGAGTGACAATGACACTTTATTTTAATTAACATAAAGTAAAGACAAAAATGACATAAAAAATATATTTTGGTAAATTAATTCTTACATATGGTTTTATAAGTTATCATTTTGACTATAAATATTATTTGAAAATCTAAAAATATTTTGTACATCATTATATTTTTTTTAAAATTTTTATACACTAAATATATTAAATTATTTATCACACAATAATGACGTAGCGTTTACCTCATTAATTAATGATTTAAATAAATAAGATTAAAAAGTTTAAAATAATATCCAAAACTGGTCCAATTATTATTGGATGATTTTATTTCAACCATGATCCATCTTATCTTTGACATTACTATGTTTTGGCCATTTAGAAACCGAATATCATCATGTAATAATATAATATTTTCACACTTTCTTAAAGAGCCCCTCCTCCCCCTTATAAAAATCCCTCATCCTAACCCATTCCACACATCTTTCAAGCCCCTTGGATCATCCAACCTCAGCCCAATTAATCTACATACATCCCTATCCTCCTCCAAGAATCCTTAACTTAAGCAGAAGGCACTTCAACAAACCCTTTTGGTTCAAACCAAAGGGAGTTACCCGATATAAAGGTAACGTCTTCTCTTAAGTTATTTTGTTTTATTTTACTTCTCCAACCCCATAAACTCTTTTTATTCCTTTATTTTATAACAAAACCAGAATCCTAAATAAACTAGGATGTTGTTATGAGAAGGATTCGAACAACACTTACACACACCTCCATTTAATGGGTAAAGAACATACTGTTTCTGTGGAAGGAAAACTAACACCTCACAAAATGATGATTGTTCAATTATCTCCTACCGCCTCTCATGGTGGCCATTATGATGGAACTGTATTTATATATGATATATATTATTTTTATGTTTTATTTATGCTTCTATATTTTCCATTTATAGCATACCATTATGGTTTCCATTATGGGTAAACGCGATAATTTCATTTGAGGAAGTGTGGACTACCGCCCCATCAAAGTGATATGACTCGTTAATTCCATATGTAGGACATATAAAGGATGGATTTAAAGATATTATATATTATATCATACATGAATTAGAGTATACCTATTTATAATTATTTTTTAATTCCATTAAAATATGAAATAGAAATGAAAGTAGCGTTCATGCGTACGTATGAGTCACAGTCTCCATGAACGGTGCATTTCATTTCTTATCACTGAATGTTATGTACTATTTTAAATACATAAATATACTGTATATATATGATATATATGATATATACATCATGAATATCATTCTGGAGATAATGGACTTTTAACCACATAAATAACTTGTAAATATAAGAAGTTCATTTTTGACTCAAGTACCAAATATTGACAAAATGATCGTTATTAACTTAAATGATTACATAATGTTTACAACATGGTAATAAGTGATTTAAAAGGAATAATAAACATAAAAAAGGATCTTAAGAAAGTATAAATTAACTTTAGTTTATTATTCAGGAGATTAAAGAACGAATAGTTCAATTTGGACACGATGTAAGGGACTTCATCTAAATCTCATTTTATTGAGGAATATTTTACATTAATACATGAATTTATTTTTTATGCTGTATAAACACCTTTGAATTTTCATTTCATTCAAAAGGAATATTTCTCTATGAATAATTTTACTAAACAACAAAAACAATTAACGTAATTGGTGACAACGATGTTTTCCACCGCTGTGAGTATTATTTGACCTATGGATTCCTTAACAAGACATAATATTTTTAAAAGGATACTAAATACCATATAATATTATTTGTATTTTGGTATTGAAAATTGTTTTGATAATGGTTTTGTTATGTTAATATATTTAACTGATATATTTTGATTGCAAAGGGGAAATGTTATCTTTCTTTTATGATTGTTTTATGTTCTATGAATATGTTATGGTTATTGGGAATTGTTTATGTATACAGGTGGTTCCATGATAAACCTTGGGTCGGTGAACCCAAGATAGCTCTCCAATGCATTGGGTAAGATTACAGAGGTAAATGTGAATGTTTCTCCTAAGATATTTAAGTAATATACTGTGATGCATATTCCAAACGTAACTCCCTACATAGCTATGATATCTACAATGTATGTATGATATGGATGCCACAAGTTACCTTTATTAATTACGATTTCTGTGTTTTATTCATAAATTTTATGATTTCATGAGTTGTGTTAAAGAGGTTATGTTATGTTTGTAATGATGAAATAGTGTTTTCTTTCTTTGTTTTATAACCGTTAGTGAGATTTTTATGATCATAAAAAGTTTTGAAATGGTTTTCACAAGACATAAAGATGAATAGGGTTAAGGATGGGATCAAGGAAAATCCATGTTTTCTAATACATGGAACTAGACATGGCTCTTTTTTTTCAAGAGTTTTTATTTCGTGAAAAAAATGGAAACTGAGTAGAAGTGTCTACATTGTTATTCATGAGATGTAATGTAATAGTTATGGCATAATTATCTAAAACTCTATACCTGAAAAGATCCTCAATGTGAATTATTCATTTAATTCAAGATTATGTGATGTTTTAAGGTTGGGTCCTTATAGATGGAATCAGAGCTCGGTTTAGACAATTTTAAGAGTTAGGTTATTGTTAAATTAATATCCATAAATTAATTAATGTTACTATTGAAATGATATAGCATTTACAGATTACCATGATGCTTTCCCAAAGATATTTCTGTATTCAGAATGGTTTTTTGCAGAGGAAATAGGCCAGCATTTGTTGGGATGACATCAAGAGGAAGACAACCTTCCAAATCAGTAACCTGAGATGCTCAGAATCATAATTGAATAGTTTGTTGTAGTGATAGAACAATTGAATCAGGCTATAAATGGTGGTGGTATCCATACACGAGATCAGCCGGATCAACCATAGAGGAATATGTTAGTAGTTGATCATTTCAGGAGGCAAAATCCTTCATCATTCATAGGATCATCTAACACTATGCTAGAAAAAGGGTGGATTAAATCACTAGTGATGATTTTCCATGTTATGGGGTGTTTAGAACATCAAAAGGTTAGTCTCACTGTTTACCATTTTGAAGGTGAAGCAGATCAGTGGTGGTCGATGGTGAAAAATATTAGGGATAGTGAGGATATTGATTCTCTTGATTGGGATGAATTAAAATGTATGCTTCTTGAGAAATATTTTCCTAAGTTGGTTCTTCTTAGTATGGAAAAAAATTCGTAGAATTGAGGCAGGAGGATGACTTAGTGGATATTTATGAAGCAAAATTCACTTAACAGGAAAGGTTTGCTCTAAATTTCATACGATTTCTTGATAGTAAAATCAACCAGTTTTACTTAGGATTAAAGCCAAATTATAGAAGGGATTAAGCTTCTCGTGAGTTAAAAAGTCATGAAAAACTTTTTCAATTTGCAGAGAAGGTGGAAATGGAGTTTCCTAATGATCATGTTTTATATGAAAAACAACAGAATAAGAGGTCAAGGTGGAAGGGGAAAAGGAAAAAATCTTCCAAAAAGTCTGATGGTATGAAACTTAAGTTTACAGTTTGTGAAAATTGTTGTAAAAAGCATGTTGGGGAATGTCTTTTGAATTCTGGTAAGTGCTACTAATGTGGTAAAATGGTACATAAGGCTCGTAATTGCACTGAAGAAGATTAGGGTAATGGTAAGACAAAATCTGATTTACAATTAGTAAAAAAATTAAGTGCAATTAAATGGGTCATTATGCAAATGAGTGTCCAATGAAGAAATTAACTGAGGGAAAGCAACCAGAATACAAGCATAAAGGGGTGGTGGAGTCCTTTGGAACTACTTTAGCAGATGTTGGGCCATCAAATTAAGTAGTATCATGTATACTGTTTTTTTGTTCAGATTATGCCAATGTGTTGTTTGATTCGGGGTCTACACATTCGTTCATTTCTGAGAAGTTTTCTTGTAAATTGGAAATTCCATCTCAAGATATGAATCCTGAACATCTGGTAAAAACACCTGGAGTAAATGTTTAAATAAAAAGAAATTATAATAATGTTTTCGGAAAGAATCTACCTGTAAAAATTATTGTTTTTCCTCTAGTGTAGTTTGATGTTATTTTGGGTATGGATTGGCTTTATGTTTATCATGATAAGATTGACTATAAAGCTAAAGATGTTTCTTTTCAAAATGATTTCCAGTTTCTGTACAAGAATGAACCCTTAATTTTGATAACATATCAGGAAGCTGAGAAACTAGTAAAATATGGAAATGAATGTTACCTTTCACATATTGTTGAAAACAAAGGGACTATTCAAATTAATGATGTGCTAGTGGTAAATGAGTACCTTTATGTTTTTCTGGATGAGTTTCTTGGTATTATACCAGATTTGGAATTTGAATTTACTGTTGACTGAGTTTTTGATGCTAAGCTAATTTCAAAACCCCATTATCGAATGGATCAAATTGTACTTTTAGAGTTAAAGAAGCAATTGTTAGAGTTATTAGATAAATGTTTCATTCGACCTAGCACATCACCTTAGGGTGCTCCTATCTTATTTGATAAGAAATAAAGATGGCTCAGTGAGACTTTACATTGATTATAGAGTATTTAAGAACATCACTGTTAAGAAAATATATCCTTTACCTCACATCAATGATTTGTTTGATCACCTATAGGGAGCTCATTATTTTTCGAAGATTGACTTGAGGTCGGGGTACCATCAGTTGAAAGTAAAGGAAGCATATATTCCAAAGACCATGCTTCGTACTAGATAAGGCCATTATGAATTTGTAGTTATTCCTTTTGGTTTAACCAATGAACCTACTATATTCATGGATCTTATGAATAGAATTTTCCATGACATCTTGGATAAGTTTGTGGTTGTTTTCATTGACGATATTTTGGTTTCTTATAAAATTAAAGAGGAGCATGAATGTCATTTAAGAGTTGTATTGTAAACATTAAAAGAAAAGAAACTATTTGGGTTATTCTGCAAGTGTGAGTTTTGGTTAGAGAAAATTTCATTCCATGGTCACATTGTTTCAAAAAATGGCATAATTTTTTATCCTGCTAAAACAAAAGTTTTTGAAGAATGGCCAAGACCCAAAAATATAACCAAGATCCATAGTTTTCTTGTTTTGGAATGTTATTACCGGAGGTTTATTGAAATTTTATCATGGTTAACTAGTCCAATGACTATGTTAACTCGAAAAGGTGTTATGTTTGTTTGGAAAAAATAATGTGATGATAGTTTTCAGGAATTGAAAAGAAGATTGGTGAATGATCCAGTTTTGGCACTACCTTCGAGAAATGGTGAGTTTGTTATTTATAGTGATGCTTCGTTTAAAGTACATAGTTGTGTCCTTATGCAGAATGATTAGGTAATTTCTTACTCTTCATGTCATTTAAAACCTTATGAGTTAAATTACCCTACACATGATTTGGAATTAGCTATTATTGTTTTTTCTATAAATATTTGGAGGAATCATTTTTATGGAGTAAATTGAGAAATATATACTGACTAAAAATGTTTGAAGTATATATTCACTCAGAAATAATTGAACATGAGATAGAGGAGATAGTTGGAATTAATCAAGGATTATGATTGCATGATGCTTTACCATCCGGGAAAAGAAAATAAAGTGTCTAATGATTTAAGTCGAAAAATTAATGCTTCATTGACCCTGCTACGTTTGGAACGAGATTCTTTGTTTTTTGATTTGATGAAATTTTTCATAGAAGTTGTTGGTGCATGAAATTATTCTATTTTGTTTCAGGTGTTAATGAAATAATTTCTATCAGACAGAATAATGCAAGAGCAGAAGGAAGACAGTGAGTTGTAGAAAAAGTTAGAGTTGGTTTTGAAGGGTAAGTTTCCTAAATTTAATGTTGATAATGATTGTGTTTTGAGGTTTGGGAAAAGATTATGTGTTCCTTGTGATTCATAGTTGAATAATGAGTTGTTATTTGAAACTCATAGTTCTCCGTTTTTAGTTCACGTTGGCATTACTAAGATGTATTGAGATCTTTGAGAGTATTACTGGTGGGATGGAATGAAAAGAGATATTTTTTATTTTACTCTGAAGTGTTTCACTTGTCAACAGGTTAAAGATGAGAGGAAGTTACTAAAAGGGATGCTTTAGTCTTTACCAGTGCGAGAGTGGAAATAGGAAAATATATCCACAAACATTGTTGTATAATTATCAAAGACATCTCAAGGTAATAATGAAATTAGGGTTATTATTGATCTATTGACTAAATCTGCTCATTTCCTTCCTATTCGAGATACTTTGTCTCAAGATCAGATTTTTTTTCTTGTTTGTTAAAGAGATAGTCAGGTTGCATGGAGTTCCCCTCTCTATTATATATGATCATGATCCCATTTATACTTATAACTTTTGGAAAGGCCTTTAGAAGTCGTTGGGTAATGAATTAAATTTTAGTATATATTTTCATCAGCAATAAAATGGGTAGTTATAACAAACAATTCAAACCTTGGAGGATATGCTACGTGCTTATCCACTAGATTACCAGGGAAGTTGGGATCAATATCTTTCTTTGGTTGAATTTTCTTATAATAACAGCTTTCATTCAAGTATACAAATGGATCCATTTGAGGCATTATATAGGAAGCGGTGTTGAACAACAACTTTTTCGGATAAAGTAGTTGAAAGGAAGCTGATGGGACCAGAATTGGTAGAAGAGATGGCAGAAAATGTTTAGTTGACTCAGAAGCACATGGGAATAGCTCAGAGAAAGCAGAAAAGTTATGCGGATAATCGGAGGAAGGATCTTTCTTTTGAGGTATGTGACCATGTCTTTCTCAAAGTTTCTCCATGGAAAAGTGTGATACATTTTGGTAAGAAGGGAAAGTTGAGTCCGAGTTTCATTGGACCATATGAAATCCTGGAGAAAGTTGGATCAGTTGCATACAATGTGGCTTTACCTTCATTTTTTCCCAGGTACACAATGTTTTTCATGTTTCACTATTGAGAATGTATATGTCAGATCCATCTCATGTTTAGAGCCAAGAGATAGTTCAGTTGGAAGAGAATCTCTCTTATGAGGAACAACCAGTCTAGACTCTTGAACGAAGAGAGCATGTATTGTGGAATAAGGTAATTCACCAGGTAAAGGTTCTGTGAAAAACCATATGGGTGAAGAGGCAACATGGGAATCTGAAAATTCTATGAGTGATAAATACCCCCATTTATTTGATAAGTGAATAAAATTACGAGGACGCAATTTCCAAAATGGGGGAAGGATGTAACATCCCAGGTAAATAAAGAAATAATACATTTTATTTTTATTTAAATTTTTTTGAATTAAATATTAATTTTACCTTAAAGGGGTTCTATGTTCGATGGTGTACCCAATACAGAACAACAGGTTTCTTTTAAGTCTTATATTTCACACAAATAATATTATATTATTATTCTAAATGGTAGTTAATGCCTAGCCATTGTATTGGCGGGAAGGAACAGAACTAACTAAAATATTATTATATTTTTTTTAAATGTTTTTACATTTATCCAATAAAATTTAGAGGATTTAAATGTGAATTAATCTAATTTAAATCATAAATACTCTAATGTTCATTAAAAGGTCGATTTACCACCTTTTTAAGGAAAACCCTCTTTAAATATAGTTTTGGTCACTTTTATATGTTTTATTTGAAATAATAAAATTCTTCTTTACAATCTGAATATCAAAATTCACTTTGGATAAAAAAAACATGTATTTTTATTGATAAAATTCAATTTTTGATGAATAGTGAAAAATATTTTGTTTTAATTCAAAATTTCCTATTAATATAATTTATTTATATGGTTATATTATCCTTTTAAACAGTTTTAAAGTGTAATTAGATTTTTTTTACTATTTAATCCAATTTTGGTTATTGTAATTAATTTCACTTTGAAATTGGACATAAACAAGTGTCAATATTTTGATAGTTATTATTTCTTAAAAACACGCATTTTGTTTTGACAACGGAAATTAATTTTAAATTAATTTCTGCCAATATTTTGTATTGAATTTGAAAAAATGGATTCCAAATTTGTAATCAGGAGGTCCAAATTGTATAAATAGGTAACTTTTCTTTTTAGACATTATGAATATTTAATTCAGTAAATATTTTATTTACCATATTTAAAGGGTTAATCTGGTAAATAAGGGTAAACAAATATTACTGTAATAATATAGAATTACCCTAATATGTGTCCTAATACTATTTATTAATACAATTTCTACCATGAGAGTACTAGGGTCAATTTTGGGACCCCATGGGGCCACATGGGAGTGATAATGATACTTTATCTAAATTAACAAAAAGTAAAGACAAAAATGACATAAACAAATATCTTTTAGTAAATTATTTTTTACATAGGGTTATATAAGTTACCTTTTTGAATAAATATTATTTGAAAAGATAAAAATATTTACTACATAATTAAGGTTTATTTATAATTTTTAGACATTAAATAAATTAAATTATTTATGACACAATAATGATGTAGTGTTTACCTCAATAATAAATTATTTAAATAAATAAGATTATAAAGATTAAAATAATATCCAAAACATGTTCAATTAATATTGGATGATTTTATTTCTAAAATTATTTATCTTATCTGATAATTTAATATGTTTTTTACATTTAGAAACCGGAAATCCTTATGTAATAAAAAAATATTTTCACACTTTCCTAAAGATACCCTCCTCCCCCATATAACAATCTCTCACCTCTAACTCATTCCTCACACCTCTCATGCCCCATGGATCATCCAAACTCTTCCCAATTAAGCTTCCAATATCCCTCTCCTCCTCCTTGAAGCCTTAACATATGCATAAGGAACTTCAGTAAAACCTTTTGGTTCAAACCAAATGGAGTTACATGATTTAAAGGTATTGTCTTCTCTTAAGTTCTTTTGTTTTATTTTACATCTCCAACACCCTAAACTATTTTTATTCCTTTATTTTATAAAAACAACAGTATCCTCAATATACTAGGATATTTTTATGAGAATTATTCAAACTAAACATACACACACCAATATCAAATGTGTAAAGAACATAATGTTTCTGTGGATGGAAAACTAATGCCTTAGGAAATGATGATTGTTCGTTTTTCCCATTCCGCCTCTCATGGTAGCCATTATGATGGAACTATATTTATATATGATATATATTATGTTTATGTTCTCATTATTCTTCTGTATTTTCCATTTATATAATATCTTTATGGTTACCATTATGGGTAAACACGATAATTTCATTTGAGGAAGTGTGCTCTATCGCCCCCCTCAATGTGATATGACACGTTAATGAAAAATGTGAGACATATAAAGGATGGAGTTAATGATATAATATATTATATTATAATAGAATTATAATATACCTATGCATAATTATGATTTAATTCTATTAAAATAATAAATAGAAATGAAAGTAGCGTTCTTGCGTACATACGGCTTACCATCTCCATGTATGGTGAATTTCATTTCTTATCTCCAAATGTTATGTACTATTATAAATACATACATATACTGGATATATATGATATATATGATATCTACATCATGAATATCATTCTGAAGATAATGGAATTTTGACCGCATAAACAACTTGTAAATATAAGAAGTTCATTTTTGACTCAAGTACCAAATTTCGAAAAAACAACCATTATTAACTTAAATGATTATGTAATGTTTATAACATGGTAATAAGTGATATAAAAGGTATAATAAACTTAAAAAAATATCTCAAGTGAGTATAAATTATCTTTATTTTATTATTCAATAGATTAAATAATGAACGGGTCAATTCGGACATGAGGTAAGGGACTTCATCTCAATCTCCTTTCATTGAGACATATTTTGTTTTAATGCGTGAATTTATTTTATACACTGTATAAACACCTTTGACTTTTCATTTAATTCAAATGGAATACTTTTCTACCAATCATTTTACTAAATGAAAAAATAATAATTTTTCTTTTAAGGTAAGTAGTGACAATAAACTTTTCCGCCGCCACGAGTATTATTTGACTTATGGCTTCCTTAACAAGCTGTAATGTTTTTATAAAGAAAATAAATACCATATACTCTTTTACATATTTTGGTATTGAAAATGGTTTTGATAATGGTTTTGTTATGTCAATATATTTAAATGATGTATTGTGATTGGAATATAGAAATGTTATCTTTCCTTTATGATTGTTTTATGTTCTATGAATATGTTATGTTTCATGGGAATTGTTTACATATGCGGGTGGTTTTGTGATAAACATGGGTGGGTGAGCCCGATATAGCTCTCCAATTCATTGGGTAATGTGATGGAGGTAAACGTGAATATTTCTCCTAAAATATTTAGAGAATATACTGTGATGGGTATTCCAAATGTAACTCCCTATTTATCTATGATAGCAACAATGTAAGTATGATATAGATGCCACAAGTTACCTTTATGATTTATGATTTCAATGTGTTATTCATAAATCTTATGATTTCATGAGGTTTGTTAAAGATCAAATGTTATGTATCTAATGATTAACTATTGTTTTATTTGTTTTTTTATAACCCTTACTGAGATTTTTATGCTCATCCCAAGTTTTGAAATCTTTTTCACAGGACTTAAATATGAATAGGGTCAAGGATGGGATCAATGAAAAGCCATGTTATCTCAAACATGGAAGTAGACATGACACTTTTTTAAGAGTTTTTATTTTGTGAAAAAAATTTAAACTGAGTAGAAGTGTCTACTTTGTAATTCTTGAGATTTAATGTAATAGTTATGGCCTAATTCTCTAAAACACTAAACCTGAAAAAATCCTCAATGTGAATTATTCTTTTAATTAAAGATTATGTAATGTTTTAAGCCCAGGTCCTTATAAAATCAATGGATAAAAAAAGGGTTTTGTGTGAAAGACCATCTAAGACCTTCATATGGTGTAATTAATGACGTAATCCAAGGAAATATATTTCATGATGCTGGTGATAAAATTTCCACCATTGAGGCCCGCATTGGTGTTGCCCAAAATATTGAATTTTTTGAATCAAATTGTCCCATTGTGAGAGTTTATGTTGAACCTCATTTAATGGTCGGTAATATATAGAAATAACCATATATGTTCACTATTCATTCAGTTTACATTTACATGAGTTTCTTAGGTTATTATTACTACAGTTCCATTAATTAAGTTTCAATTTAGAATGATAGGTTTATATTTTTGTATTTTCTACTGACATTTCCTTAAATTAGATTTATTTCAATATAGAAATTATGGTTTAAAACTTGTTTTTTAAAACTATTTAACATGGTAATGTAGTTTTAAAAACGGTGTTTGTCATTTCTTTGTAATCAATTGTACGATTAATAATAAAAATAAATCAAATTGGTTCCTCTCTAGAATTGCTAATAAATGTAAATATGTTGTATGCATGTGTAATTTTTATTATGAGTATATGAAACATGTGTTCACTTCCTAACACAAAGTATTCATTTCTTAATTATCAATATATTTTATGTTCATTATTTTTGTTCAAAATGAATAAAATATGGAATATGTATTTTTTATTCTGAATATATGCAATATGGAATAAAAATTCTGAATATATGCAATATGGAACACGTGTCTTGTATATATAAAATTTGAAATACACATTTTATTTTTATAGGGATATAAATGTGAACAAATATTAAATTTTTCAGGTTTCTTTTTTTCAATAATTATATTGGATTTCTTGAACCAAACAATCAATTGTGTTTTAGATGAGTGATGAGTTCCAAAATTTATCTCCTCATACCTTCATCATCATGGTTTTATTCTTCCCTTTTTATTATATTTTTATTTCCTATAATTATTGTATTGTCACATTCATCGGCCTTTGGGTTACTGTAGTAGTACTATTATAGGCATTGTTCTTATATTTACTAGTTTACCATAGCAGGTACTATTTGGTACTATAACAGACGAAAATATTCACCCGATTTGGGCCTTCGGGCCACCAGTTTGGGCCTACGGGTCTCCGGGCCTTCAGGCCATCAAAGGCCTTCGGGCCTTAGTGACTCTGAGCCACAGAGACCATGGAGTACCCCAATTCACACAGATCAGGCCCTATAAGTGGATCATAGAAAATAGTAGTAGTCACTAGAAGTTGAGCTAACCATATTGGAAGAAATAGAGGGTGCTACAACCGCCATTGAGAGTATGCACTGTGCATCTTTTTATAGGGTAATGATTTCTAATCAGCAATACAAGTTCGGGAGCTAGGCAATCAATGACGCAAAATCTAGGGAGGGGTAGTTCTAGTGGGTTGCTCCTATGGGTCATGTAATGGGAATCGTATACCTCTAGGACTTTGGGTCATGTATTGGTCTTCAGGTCATGTCGGGCCTTCTGCCCTGGGCCTACGGGTTATGTAAGGGTTTCCCTTTAACCGTTAAAAGGGGAATTATGCATAATGAAATAAAAATAATTCTTTCGGGCCATTTGATCATGTTTTAAAAATTAGAAACAGGTGGTGCATATTCATAATATAGGTTCATCATTGATTCTTTTCATACATCGGTTATATGTAGGTTTCCTAATTTATGTTTATAGAATATTATGTTATAGAAGATGGGAGGGGGTACTTTCATCCGACCATTCATGGTACTAATTTCTTTTGAGATGTAGCATAGTCTGTTTCCCCTGTATGGTTTCCATCTACATAGTTAAAGAATCTACACATTTTTGATAAATTAAGTATTACTATAATAATTTTAGGTGGAAACTAAGTATTTTTAGTGGTATTTATGGGGCGGGGTGGGGCTCATTTTTAAGTGGTGGGAATAGAATGTTTTCTAAATATTTCAACTTAATATAAAGAGGGAACATTTTTCACATGTCAATTCTATCAAAATATGAACAATAATTTATTGATACATGATATAATTTTTATAATACCTCAAACATTTATTTTCTCTCATGTTTTAAACTTTTTTTTACTTCATTTACTCATTGAAATTTAACATTTACCATTTTCTATTTTATTGTAGTTTCTAGTGATTACCTAGGTTAAATATTTATAATGCATAAAAATTAAATAGAAATTATTAAAAAAATTAAAACTAAAGATTCAAATATTTAAATACATTTTAATGGTTACAATTTACATATTTAAGAAAAATAAATTCTTACATTAGTGCGTATATTTCATAAAAAAATGTTTTTATAAAAAAAACATTAATCTTAAGGTTAACATTTTTTAGGATACATTTATCAATGTCGTTGGTTTTCATGATATAAATTATTTTATTATAAATTAAATAAATTTTATTTTACATTCAATTAATCTAAAAACAAACTTTAGGAAAATTTTATTTAATTAAAACAAAGGGCCAAAGAAATTTTTTGTAATATATTACTTTTTTCATTAAAATATTATTCATGGATTTTATAAATTCAACATAATATTTTCAAAATGTGTATTCATATATATTAAATACATATTTAACCAATTATAAGTTTTTTTTACAATTTTAGGCCTTTATTATATAATTATAAAGTTACTGATTTGGTAAAAATGGTATTTACACTATTCACCTAAAAATGACTATTTTAGAAAAAATCCCAAAATTTAAAAAAAGTTAATATTTTTATTATAAATAAAAATACTTATTTAATGTTTTTAAATTCAATTTATATAATTTAGTAATATAATTATTAAATAAAAAAATTAATGAAAATTCTTCTCATTAGTAGATAAAATTTTGAAAATAAATATTTACTATTATTATTCATATTTATTATCAATCACTAATACAATTGGTGTTAATATATTATTTTTATAAATAATTTCTTTTATCCAAAAAACACAGAAAATTTATGAACATGATATTTTAAATAATTATTTAGTCTTATTTGTTATTTAGATACACTAATTTTATTTATCAATACCTTAGCATTTATAGTGACATTTATTTTTATTTCTACATATATTTCACAATTTCATTATATCTACATTTTCCTATGAATTATATAGATACATTTTAATGGATATATATTATTTTTTGGTTTTTTTTTTTGTTTAATTTTTTGTGTATCACATGATATCAAAAATCTTAGGCCTTAAAGGAATATATAATTTAAATATCTAGGTGTTTGAGTATGTGTTTTCATCCTTAATTTATTTCACATGATCACAATCAATAGTCTTTATCCTAGTTTCCCTTATGCATAGTGTTGAACCCGTTATGGATGATGTTTTATTTTTTTCAATACATGTAAATGAGTTGTGGTAATTCATTTCATATGATTTGATATTATTGACGTTTTTGGGAGTTTTTTGGAGAATCCAAAATATATGATTTGGAAGTTATAAGTGAATTTAAGTAGTTTGTCATTCATACAAAACATCTATAATTTTACAGAATAAATGATAAATTCATGCTTGAGGTCTCACAATGTGATAAATATAAAATCATTTGAAAGATTACACTATGATATGTAATATGTGTTTGATGATGCATACGATCTTTCAAGTGGTATGTAAGATTTTCCAAGATATATGTATCATCTTCTCAATAGTATATAAGACTTGTCTGGTGATGCATAAGATGTTTCTTAGGATATGTAACATTTGTTAGAGGATAGATAAGATCTTATAGAACATATAGAATATTATTTCTGAGTTTTTATAGTATAGATAATATTATTCTAGGAACAAGTAGTATTTAATTTGATGTTGTGTAAGTTTTACATGTAAATTATAAAGTATATGTAAGATCCATCTGGTTTTCAAAAGAATTATTTTAGTTGAGAAGTGAGTTTTAAATCAGAAAATAATAAATTTATTCTTCAATTATTTAACTTTCACGATTTTTTATAATCATGATTCAAAATATGAATGTTTTTGAGATTTAAATGATAAATTTGTTTCATGAATAATGCTTCACACTGTAACTAATTATTTATTGAATCATACACTCAGGGAGTTTCTGTTGTGGGTTTTTGTAGAAATGTGAAGGAAATTTATACTAGATGTTTTTCGAAATTTAAGAGAGGATTAAATGAGGTAATTATTTATAATATGAGAATTTTGGAAACTCAAATTAAATATAGAGTTCAAGATTTGTTGGAATAAAAGATGAAAATTTAAATTTAAAAATCACTCATCATGATTAATTAAATATTTCACATTATTATGTATTTATTTGAAATATTATGAGTATATACAAATAAATCATGGACTAATCTCAATCATTGTTCTGACAATTATAAATTTAAGAAATCATCTTTGTTATTTTTAAACGTACAAAATTAAAGAGATTCTATAATTTTATAATAAAGTATTAGGTGAGTTGGATGATGAAGTGTGGGAGAATGTTGAAATAATTTTGAATAAAATCTATGAGTAGGTAATAACCAATAATATTATTATCGAAGGTAAATGGGAAGACCACATATATTCCATCCCTAGGTGACTCAATCCTTCCTGATGAATAGTCTTCTTGAATATTGTTTTTTATTATATTGTAAGTTGTTGTTTTTTCTAATTGTTTGGTGATAGAATTTATATTAGTTTCAAGTAAATTCGGTTTCCTATAGCTTCACCTTTATAAAAAAATATAATATATAGGGGTTAATAATCACAAAACTCATAGGGTTTTAATCAACCATTTTAGAGGTGAATCTTGTTAACAATTATGTTGTGTTTATTATTTATATTTCTATAACATAGAAAGAATGGGAGGTTTATTATGATTAAGAATGTTTGAAATTTTATTCGAAATTAAATGAATCAAAACTAATTAACCCCTACCCCATCTCAATATGATCCCCTTTTCAAGTGATATTAATAATTATTATCATACCATAAGTTTTATCTCAAATTTCTCTCATAAAATTGGAATTAATCAACATAGTTATGTTAACAGAAACTGGATTCTTACATTTTATAAAAAATAATTTAATGTTTATATGGAGAGAAACAATCTTGTCTCGGTTGGTATTGATATTAAAGATTATTTTCCTCAAGGTTTCAAAGTCAGAAAGGAGACTACGACCTAGTCACTAATTAATAAGAAAAATTTATATTTTTATGGAATGGAAAAGAATCCATTATTTTACATGTTATGTAAAATGGATCAGAAAGAAGGCATGGCCTATAAAACCAAAAAAATAGATTTTTATAAAGTATATTCACTTCTATGAAGGGGAAAAAGGTTATAGAAACTAAGATATAACTTATTATAATTCAATTAAAATATTTTAAAATGTAATAATATGAATCTATTGATAATTTATTTACAAGGGTTAATATTATTTACAATACTATTAGTTGTCATAGAGAATCTCTTCAAGACTTCCTAGTGATTAAGAGACTTCCAAAAATTAGTTAATAACATTTTTATTAAAAAATATCAACCCGTGAAGATTTTGATCTCAATAACTTTAAATTTGATCAATTACATAATAATTTAATTAATTATAAGATGAAAATAGGATCTGATCTCGTAATCAAGTTCAGGAAAGAAAAATAAATTACTTTTAAATACTTCAATAATTCAAATATTAAAGATGATTGAATTGAATCTAATGAGAAATAAATATAGATGGTCTTATTGAAACCCACTTCTTAATGTCAAGAAGCTTCTAAAATGGGAAAGGTAAGTATCAAGGGAAACATTCCTTTAAATGTTTTAAATGTGGTAAAAAAATTATTTAACCTCTAAGTTTCTTTTAAATATCAAAAATAAAAATAATGATGGCGAAGCTATTAAGACATCCCCCAAGAAAAGGGATTAATTCAAGATAAATTTAACTTAAAAATATTATTAATGTAAATGACATATAATTTATTTTATAAGATTTTTTTAAGCTAAAGAACCCATTTATGATAGTGATGAGATCATTAATACAAACTAAAATCCTGAATAGGCTTCAAACAAATTTCCTTTTGGATCATAAATAAGAATAGGGTGACCCATCAATGGATGACTCATGTAAGAACCTAGGTTTTTTATGAGGTATGTATCCTTTATTTTTCAATTTTAATGTTTAAATATGAAAAATGTTAATTCCTTTTGAGGTTATGTATTTAAAGAGGGTGTTCGAGGCTTTTTTGTAGAATAGAACCCTTGTTTTAGAGTGAAATAAGCCTATAACATGGTTAGTTAAAATAGTTTGGGGTAGGCCACATGGTTATATAAAATCATGTGAAGCTCGAATGTGTGGAGATAAATGCCTCATGGTTAGACCAAATCATGTCAAATGGGCTACAAGGTCTTGTGAAATTGTCTACAATTTGGATATTGGATTTTTTCATGGTTTCATCATGGTTAATGAAACTATGTGAGGTAACCATGCAGGTTCCCTTCTCCTATAGAGAACCATGAATTGTTGGCGCATAATTTGTCAAATTGTGCTCTCAAACCATGAGAACCCTTTTATTTTGGTAAATTTAATAATTTTAAATGAAATAAATATATATTTTAACTGAAAATCTCATTTTCTCTCTCACAAAACTATCATCACATTTTTTATCTCCCATTGAAGCTCTTAAGGTAAAATTTGATCCAGAATCTTTGTGTGATCTTTGATTCAAGTGTTGAATGTCTCGTTGGATCTGCATCAGTGAGTGCTCAATTCCTTTTTAGTCATTCATCATTATTCTTCCTATCGATGATCCTATTTAGGTGAAATCAAAATTTCCCAAATTTTAGGTTCATTATTCGTTCTTCATTTTTATATTGAGTTGAGTTTAATCAGGAGTTGATACTAGAAAAGAACTCTACTTCCAAGATATGGCATCCAATCACTATTTTTCCTTTTTTTGGTGCATTATAGACCTATACATCATTGTTCCTCCCACTGTACTTTCCCATACGGCCCTGAAATTGAAATGATTAATTCAATTAAATGGAACTTGATTTGTTATGTATTCCCTTAGGTTCCATTGATATGTATTGGTAGTTTTTTCTAACAAATGGGCACCCAATGGGTATTCTATATAAAATCACCTTATTAATGCCTCAAAATACCATCCATTGGATGTTTTTTGTAACAGCCCAATATTTTATGAAAAATTATCTTTTTAATTTCACTAATGTCTTGTGTTGTACGCTACACCAAAAGGAGCTTGCATCATTGACTTTCCTTGCATTACACGCAATCGCGACCTTCCTCGATAGCGTGTGTAGTACACAATAACGAGTTTCACTAAACAACAATATGCTATTAAAATATTATTAAAACTAGTCGTTATGAATAGTAATAACCACTTTTTGAAATATTGTAAATCTTATTTTTCAAAATGGAATTCATTTTTGGATTCGGAGTATCGAATTTAGCCTAAGGTGAAATTTTTGTACTTTTCGGATAACTTTCATATTTGGATGAATAGTGAAAATTACTAAATTATAATTAAAAACAACTTTTTTAATCGAAATAATTAATAGTGATAAATTATTAATTTTAGTGTTTTTAAAGTATATTTAGAATATATTTTTACAATTTAATACAATGTTGGTCATTGGATGTAATTTCACATTTACACCAGACATAAACAAGTGTTAACCTTTTGATAGTTATTATCTCTTAAAAACACGCTACTTGCTGTGACAGTGGAAATTAATTATAAAATTAATTAATGAAAATTATATGTTGGTAATTTTTTAAAATAGAAATCATTTTTGAATTCGGAATATCAATTATAGATTAGGGTGAAATTTTGGCATTTTTCTAAAAAACTTCAATTTTTGATGAATAGTGAAAATACTAAGTGGTAGTTAAAAAATTAATTTTTATTCATAAATCTTAATTTTACCGCTTCTTTGAATGGAATTTCAAAAATCCAAGAGACACGGTTGATGTCAGTAAGTAAAATGTGGTTCAATGAGATGAAAATAATTTTTGGTGAATAGTAACTTTTTACTTTTAATTACCACGGTTAAAAATAAATAGGGTAATTAAGGGTAAAAATGATATTAATATTACCCTAACACATGTCCTAATCCTATTGGACAAGTGTGTCTCGACCAAAAACAACCTTAAGTGTAAAATATTATCATTTAGGCCCACTGGGATTAGATTAGGACATTTATTATTATTTAATTCAAAGAAAAGTTAAAAGAGTTAAAATCAAAGTTTATTTACTAAAACATTTTTAATATAGGGTTATACATAATATAATTTCGACTATAAATATTCATTAGAAATCTAAACAGGTTTCATACATAATGGTATTTTATTTGTAATTTTTATACTTTAAATAATTTAATTTATTTATGACACAACAATGATGCAGTAATTACCTTTTTAAGAAAATATTGACATAATTGATGTTATAAACACCAAAATAAATGTAATTTGAGACTTTTTATGAATCCCACTAATTGTATAGGTTAATATGACATGTTAGTATTGATTTAAGTAACTTGTTTCCGAATTATCATTCTGTTAGAAATTTCATAAAAATCATGTACCAAATAGTGTCAAAATTGACATAAATTAGTTTTTAAAACAAATATTATATTATTAATTGTTATTTAATTCCTAAAAATCTAAGGTTTGGCCAAATGACTTAGATAAGGATATATATTAATAATAAAAATCTTGGGGTTCTTTTGGCTTCATATAGTAAGTTTATTAACCATATAGGTTAAGAAAACAAAAAGACACGGTAAAAGTTAAATTATTTAACTTAGAGTTAAATCTAATTGATAAGGTTAAAATAATAACCTAAACTTGTCTAAATCCTATTGGATGAGAGGATTTCGACCCATACCCACTTTATTTTCGAAATAAGACCATTTTGAACCATTATAAACCTAATTTGACCTTAATATAAAATAATATTGTGAGATTTTCCTAAGATGCCCCTCTCCTCCCTTATAAAAGGGCACCTCCTCCCTCTCCTCCTCACACCAATTTGAGCATTCATGCTCGGCCAAACCCTGCCAAAATCTCTTCTCAACTTCCCTAGTATCATCCTAGAGGTCCTTCTCTTCTTAAAATTCCAATTTTAGTGCCCTAAAAGGAGGTCTCAAAGAATCACTTCAAAGAAGAGGTAATACCCATTACCGATCCTTTCCAATTTCTTTCTTCTTCAACTTCTTCTTCTTTAGTTGTTTCATTATGAAGTAATAACATCAGTATCATTAATTTACTAATATGTTATTATAAGTATGAAACAACCCTATTTAACCATCTATCCATCCTACAGAAAATGAAATCACCGCGCGTGCGTACGTACGAAATACCGTCTCCACGCCGTGGTGTAATCTATTTTCCGCCGCCACCTTAATAGGATGGGTATAATAGTGTAATGAGTAACTATATATGATTATTATAAAGTGATATTGATACTGAAATATTATACATACACTTCAACACAATTCCACGACCATGGGAACGATATCATCGCTCGTGCGTACGCACGGACTACCGTCTCCACGACGCGATGAGATTCATTATCCATGTAAACCATTCCAGAATGATTATAAAGTATATATAATGAATAATAATGGAATATATGACATGGTAAATCTACTGTATTTATGTATATATATATATATGTCATCTACTTACTTCCATTCAAGACAATAAGGAAAGGAAAGCAGCATTCATGCGTACGTACGGACTACCGTCTCCATGAACGGTGTGTTTCCTTTCATTTATATATCTATTATATATATATATACTGAATATATATGATATATAAATCATACTTTATATTCTGGAAGTAAGTAAATCATGATATAAGTAATAATAATGTCAAGAACAACAAGTCCAAACACCTACGATAAATGAGACGATTTTACCCAAAACGCTACTTTAACATGAATTTACAAAAGAACGGGTAATATAAAGTCATAAGTGGACCATATATGATATAATAACAATGAATATGATTCTGTAATAAGTCAATAACATGATTTAAATCATTATACAGGAGGTTCGGACACGTACAAAGCAAGTCGGACCTAAGGTAAGGGAAAATATCACAATCTCATTTTTATCAGAGATTGTTTTTACATTGGCATTTACTAGGGTGTATTTTATCATCCAAATCCATGTTCCCTAAATATTTAATATTGTTTCCATCCACTTATAATATTTTAAATCCTATTTTACCCTTCAGTGAGTTTTTAGTAAAGAATATGAAAGGAATCTTTTGTCGTTTTTCGTACGAGGTACTTTTTGACTTTTCCGACAAAAGTACGAGAAGAATGTTTTTTTAACTTATACGGCATGAATGGATTTCTAAAACATTATTTCCAAGAAGATTACTTTACAAGTTTTCGAGTTTATTTTTAATCAACTTCTTTTAGTTTAGAATTGTACGACATTTTAAGAAAGGAGAAGTGTTTTTGAAGCAGAAAGGATATTTTCCTCAAGAATGGAGTTCAAGTGTTTTATCAAAATTATTTTTCCATCTAAGATAATAAAGGGTTCTGTTTCTATCCCTATTATTACATTGATTTGATTATGCTGTGATGGAATTATATTTTTATGAATTCCTTTATCTTATATGAATTGTTTTATGATGTCACGGTGTTTAAGATTCCCATTTTTATTACATGGGTTATGAAATGGTGTATGATTTAAGATTTTGTGGCACACATAAGAATGGTATCATTATGAGATGGGTGGGACCTATATCTCCCTCCAATGCATTGGGTAAAGATTTTATATCTCATGAGATAGACATTTCTGGAATGGTAGGTTATACCGGTTCAGTGAAACAGGACTGAAACGAGGGTGACTCGGTTCAGAAATGGACTTTGTCCACTAAGATAGTCTTGGAAATGAGTCTTGACTAATAAGAAATGTATATATATGATTATGTGTGTATGCCACAAAGTTTCATGTTTTAAGTTATGATTATTGGGATTACATTTCACTACTATGATTTATCCCATGTTATGAAATTATGATCTCTTTTGCAGAATAAGATTTCCAAAAGTTATGTTCTTATGAATATGATGTGATTGATTTTTCTTTTGTTTACCCTTACTGAGCATTTGAGCTCACCCTTTTATGTTTTCTTTTCCTCAGGATATAAATAAAGGTTTTAGGTAAAAAAAGGGAAGATCTTTATGGGAGATATTGAAGATCTTTCACCACAATTAGAAGATTACGTTCCGAGTTTCCAAAGACACTAAACTATTATGATCCTTGTGTGTGTGTTTTTGTTATGTACTAAGTATTCCGCAAATGTAATGTAATGTCAATGTACGTCAAGCTTCGGGTCTCTACAGTTGGTATCAGAGGAAAGGTTTAGTCAACCTTTGGAAACTAGGATGCGAAAACGTTAGTGAGATCCCTAGATATATTTATAAGGTATGTCTAGGGATGTCCCTAAGGATAAGTATATGTATAAGATACAGTCCTAGAACTACGGTAACGATCATAGAATTTAACCTAAGAAGTTAGATATTGAGGATACTTCCCCTTTACTATGTTGTTTTCTCTAGCATGATTTTTGCCTCTCACAAAATTATTTTTGTGTTTTAGTTAATGGAGGGAACCAAAAGGAATTCGGTTAACATTAAATCCAATGGAAAAATTGGTGACTATGAGAAAAAAAATTGTGTAATGCCTAGAGAGAAAGATGTTGTGATTATGCCGAATCAGTCATCGCGATATATGATTAACAAGGTGAAATTTAGTGGTATGCCTAATTCATCAAAGAAGAGGAAGATAGACTATTATGCATGTTTGCATGTTGAGGAGCATAAAGAAAAGAAGATTGAGATTTCTAAAGAAGGGAAGAAGAACCTTGTGGAATACCTCAAATGGAGGGAATGATGTTATCTGTTTGGAGAAAAGGGTCATAGAGTGACAGACTGTTATGGAGTTCAATGTCTTATTTGTGGAGAACATGGGCATTACCCAACTCAATGCCCTGACCTAAAAAGTTACTTCTAAATCAAGGAAGGACTTCTTCCAGGACAATCATTGAAGTGGATGGACTAAAGTGTTTATGTATTGGTATTAAGGAATAATGTTTTTGAGGTACTTTTATGGTGTATTGAAATATTTATGTATTGGTCTATTGTGGTTTTCAATAATTTTAAGGTACCGGTAACCATGAAAAGTGATTCAAATATTTTGGAAAGTAGAAAATATGCCCATAAAGAAGGGATAAGGAGAAAATGAAATGTTTGATAGTATTCATGATATCATGATTGATATAAGGACTAAGTGATATCATGGTTTGAGTATATCAAATTTTGAGGATTTTGGTATGTGGAAGGTGTCAACTTTTAACTACATTCATGTTTTCACTAAGGTATTCAAGAGAATACATGATTAAGGACTTTGAATGTTTGGAATGTGACCAACAAGACATATCTTATGATATATGGGGATCAACGATGGTATTAAATCTCTGGTAATTGTTTTCACTATATTATGAGAGTGGACTACAGTATTTTGGATAAGCATAAAGATTGGAATGGACTATGTTGGAAATAAGTTAGTATTGTTTAAGGATAGAAGTTTTTTCGATATTATTGATGGGATGTTATAGTAATATAGTTTTAGAAAAAGGACAACCTGCAGGACGGGCGACAGCCCATCGTGTCGGACAAGGCTGTGGAAATCGAACCCACAACCGAAGTGCGACTGGCCTTTATCGCCTACCACTAGCCTACAGGAAGTCCCTGCTTAGTAGAAACTAGTTTTATTATATTAAGCAGTATGATATATGATGTATAAGTCCATTTTAGGAACCATATATGATTAATTTCACTATAGAAAGACTTATGTATATTTAATAACTTTTGCTAACCTTTTGTTTGAGACAGATGGAATGGCCCGTCATTCTATCACATGATCTTCTAACACTTCATGAATAACAAATTCAACTTCATTTATTTAAGAGATGAAGTGAAAATTTTTAAAGGCACGAACAACAGTGAGATTGTACCAAAATAAAGTAAGTATTTATTCTAATTCAAATTCATTAACTTTAGGGAAACGATCTTGAAAACCAAAAATGTTGTCCTAGTGCTCTTATATCTGATTAATCAGATGGTACCTTAGATCGTCACAAATTTACGGCTTTGTGATTTCTAGATTTTCTATAGCCATGTTCTCTACCACTCTCAATCAGAACATAATGGTTAGATTTTTCTTCCATATCTATATTTTCACCTATGTGGAAACCCAGTGATTAGTTTATTTGGGTAACCGTTACGTTTCATACTTTCGTTTTTAAAGATTGGTTTTGGTATTCCTTTTTACGATGTGGGTTTCAATTAAAGACACTTTCGAATAGTAAACCATTTATAACCCCGACGAATTTCTAGGGCGAAATTCATTTTAAGGGGGGTAGAATATAACAGCCCAAGATTTTATGAATAATATTCTTTTTAATTTCACTAATTTCTTGTGCAGTACGCTACACAAAAAGGAGCTTGCATCCTTGACTTGCCTTGCATTACATGCAATCGCGACCTTCCTCGATAGCGTGTGTAGTACGCAATAACGAGTTTCACTAAACAACAATATGCTATTAAAATATTATTAAAACTAGCCGTTATGAATAGTAATAACCACTTTTTGAAATATTGTAAATTTTATTTTTCAAAATGGAATTCATTTTTGGATTCGGAGTATCGAATTTAGCCTAAGGTTAAATTTTTGTACTTTTCGGATAACTTTCATATTTTGATGAATAGTGAAAATTACTAAATTATAATTAAAAACAACTTGTTTAATCGAAATAATTAATAGTGATAAATTATTAATTTTAGTGGTTTTAAAGTATATTTAGAATATATTTTTACAATTTAATACAATGTTGGTCATTGGATGTAATTTCAGATTTACACCAGACATAAACAAGTGTTAACCTTTTGATAGTTATTATCTCTTAAAAACACGCTATTTGTTGTGACAGTGGAAATTAATTATAAAATTAATTAATGAAACTTATATGTTGGGAATTTTGTAAAATATAAATAATTTTTGAATTCAGAATATCAATTATAGGTTAGGGTGAAATTTTGGCATTTTTCTGAAAAACATCAATTTTTGATGAATAGTGAAACTACTAAGTGGTAGTTAAAAAATTAATTTTTCTTCATAAATCTTAATTTTACCGCTTCTGTGGATGGAATTTCAAAAATCAAAGAGACACGGTTGATGTCAGTAAGTAAAATGTGGTTCAATGAGATGAAAATAATTTTTGGTGAATAGTAACTTTTTACTTTTAATTACCACGGTTAAAAATAAATAGGGTAATTAAGGGTAAAAATTATATTAATATTACCCTAACACATGTCCTAATCCTATTGGACAAGTTTATCTCGACCAAAAACAACCTTAAGTGTAAAATATTATCATTTAGGCCCACTTGGATTAGATTAGGACATTTATTATTATTTAATTCAAAGAAGAGTTAAAAGAGTTAAAATCAAAGTTTATTTACTAAAACATTTTTAATATAGGGTTATACATAATATAATTTCGACTATAAATATTCATTAGAAATATAAAAAGGTTTCATACATAATGGTATTTTATTTTTAATTTTTATACTTTAAATAATTTAATTTATTTATGACACAACAATGATGCAGTAATTACCTTTTTAAGAAAATATTGACATAATTGATGTTATAAACACCAAAATAAATGTAATTTCAGACTTTTTATGAATCCCACTAATTTTCTAGGTTAATATGACATGTTAGTATTGATTTAAGTAACTTGGTTCGGAATTATCATTCTGTTAGAAATTACATAAAAATCATGTACCAAATAGTGTCAAAATTGACATAAATTAGTTTTTAAAACAAATATTATATTATTAATTGTTATTTAATTCCTAAAAATCTAAGGTTCAGCCAAATGACTTAGATAAGGATATATATATTAATAATAAACAAATTGGGGTTCTTTTGGCTTCATATAGTAAGTTTATTAACCATATAGTGTAAGAAAACAAAAAGACACGGTAAAAGTTAAATTATTTAACTTAGAGTTAAATCTAATTGATAAGGTTAAAATAATAACCTAAAATTGTCTAAATCCTATTGGATGAGAGGCTTTCGACCCATCCCCACTTTATCTTCGAAATAAGACCATTTTGAACAATTATAAACCGAATTTGACCTTAATATAAAATAATATTTTGAGATTTTCCTAAGATGCCCCTCTCCTCCCTTATAAAAGGGCACCTCCTCCCTCTCCTCCTCACACCAATTTGAGCATTCAAGCATGGCCAACCCCTGAAAAAATCTCTTCTCCACTTCCCTAGTATCATCCTAGAGGTCCTGGTCTTCTTAAAACTCCAATTTTAGTGCCCTAAAAGGAGGTCTCAAAGAATCACTTCAAAGAAGAGGTAATACCCATTACCGATCCATTCCAATTTTTTTCTTCTTCAACTTCTTCTTCTTTAGTTGTTTAATTATGAAGTAATAACATCAGTATCATTAATATACTGATATGTTATTATTAGTATGAAACAACCTTATTTAACCATCTATCCATCCTACGGAAAATGAAATCACCGCGCGTGCGTACGTACGGAATACCGTCTCCACGCCGTGGTGTAATCTATTTTCCGCCGCCACCTTAATAGGATGGGTATAATAGTGTAATGAGTAACTATATATGATTATTATAAAGTGATATTGATACTTAAATAGTATACATACACTTCAACACAATTCCACGACCATGGGAACGATATCATCGCTCGTGCGTACGTACGGACTACCGTCTCCACGACGCGATGAGATTCATTATCCATGTAAACCATTCCAGAATGATTATAAAGTATATATAATGAATAATAATGGAATATATGACATGGTAAATCTACTGGATTTATGTATATATATATATATATGTCATCTACTTACTTCCATTCAAGACAATAAGGAAAGGAAAGCAGCGTTCATGCGTACGTACGGACTACCGTCTCCATGAACGGTGTGTTTCCATTCATTTATCTATCTATTATATATATATATATATACTGAATATATATGATATATAAATCATAATATATATTCTTTAAGTAATTAAATCATCATATAAGTAATAATAATGTCAAGAACAACAAGTCCAAACACCTACGATAAATGAGACGATTTTACCCAAAACGCTACTTTAACATGAATTTACAAAAGAACGGGTAATATAAAGTCATAAGTAGACCATATATGATATAATAACAATGAATATGATTCTGGAATAAGTCAATAACATGATTTAAATCATTATACAGGAGGTTCGGACACATACAAAGCAAGTCGGACCTAAGGTAAGGGAAAATATCACAATCTCATTTTTATCCAAGATTGTTTTCACTTTGGAATTTACTGGGGTGTATTTTATCATACACATCCATGTTCCCTAAATATGTAATATTGTTTCCATCCACTTACAATAGTTTAAATCCAATTTTACCCTTCAGTGAGTTTTTAGTAAAGAATATGAAAGGAATCTTTTTTCGTTTTTCGTACGAGGTACTTTTTGACTTTTCCGACAAAAGTATGAGAAGAATGTTTTTTTAACTTATACGGCATGAATGGATTTTTAAAACATTATTTCCAAGAAGATTACTTTACATGTTTTCAAGTTTATTTTTAATCAACTTCTTTTATTTTAGAATTGTACGACATTTTAAGAAAGGAAAAGTGTTTTTGAAGCAGAAAGGATATTTTCCTCAAGAATGGAGTTCAAGTGTTTTATCAAAATTATTTTTCCATCTAAGATAATAAAGGGTTCTGTTTCTATCCCTATTATTACATTGATATGATTATTCTGTGATGGAATTATATTTTTATGTATTCCTTTATCTTATATGAATTGTTTTATGATGTCACGGTGTTTAAGATTCCCATTTTTATTACATGGGTTATGAAATGATGTATGATTTAAGATTTTGTGGCACACATAAGAATGGTATCATTATGAGATGGGTGGGACATATATCTCCCTCCAATGAATTGGGTAAAGATTTTATATCTCATGAGATAGACATGGCTGGAATGGTAGGTTATACCGGTTCAGTGAAACAGGACTGAAACGAGGGTGACTCGGTTCAGAAATGGACTTTGTCCACTAAGATAGTCTTGGCAATGAGTCTTGACTAATAAGAAATGAATATCTATGATTATGTGTGTATTCCACAAAGTTTCATGTTTTAAGTTATGATTATTGGGATTACATTTCACTACTATGATTTATCCCATGTTATGAAATTATGATCTCTTTTGCAGGATAAGATTTCCAAAAGTTATGTTCTTATGAATATGATGTGATTGATTTTTCTTTTGTTTTCCCTTACTGAGCATTTGAGCTCACCCTTTTATGTTTTCTTTTCCTCAGGATATAAATAAATGTTTTAGGTAAAAAAAAGGGAAGATCTTTATGGGAGATATTTAAGATCTTTCACCACAATTAGAAGATTACGTTCCGAGTTTCCAAGGACACTAAACTATTACGATCCTTGTGTGTGTGTTTTTGTTATGTACTAAGTATTCCGAAAATGTAATGTAATTTCAATGTACGTCAAGCTTCGGGTCTCTACATTTTCTCAATCTTGGATAATTAGAGGAATCACTTTAATAAATTAATTGAATTGAATGAGATGTTTAAGAGATGATTTACAACCTCTTCTATGTGATATCATATTGTTGTTGAATTGTTGAAGGTTTGAATTGTAAATGGTTCATTTAAATGAGTGGATATAATAATTGCTTGATTTAAGTTAAAGGTAAATTGATAAATGAGTAATTATACACATTTTTTTATTTCATTTAAAGGTAAATGGAAAAATGAGTGGGTAAATTCATATGATATCATTAAATGTGAATTATGGAAAATGGGTGGGTATACTCGTTGATTGCCTTTAAATTTGAATTATGATACATGAATGGGTATACTCATGATATTAAATTCAATTTAAATTGTTATATGAGTGGGAAGACTCATATTGTATGAAATTATTAGTGGTTTAAAATAGTAGTAGATTCCTCGGTTGGTACACCAAGGGTCTTGATTCCATTTATATTCCTTAGATGTTATTCCATGAATCTTGAATGTGGTTGGGGATGACTTTTATTGAGTATTCTACTTATTTTTTGATTCCTTTTTATGATTTAGGCCTTTCTATCCCTTGGATCTGGATTTATAGGACTAGAATTGGACATGATGGGTATAAAATTGTCTTAGGACTACAACTAGTTCCTAAATGAGTTTCCATATAGATGCACCAGGGACACGATAAGGATGTCTTGGTATTATACAACTTGTATTAATAACTCTATGTTCTGAAACATTTCTTATATGGAATGGGTGTTTAATTTGTAAGACTTCGGTTATATGGAACTACTGTAAGAAATATGGTATGCTTGTTTGAACATATTGACCATGGTTACCATGACACTACACCGTATGGAAAGGTCGTGGTTGACATGATATGTTTGGATATGTAGTGATGTCATGTCGGTTATCAATTTTTTATATATCTTCCTTCTTTTATGAGATGACACTTTTTGGTAGTGTAATATCCTAAGTTTTAAGAAAGAAACACTATGTTCAATAACATACATGATACACTACATCGAGCAAAAACGAAAAACTAAATATTATTTTTTAAATGATACCATTATAACCTATCTATTGGAATGGTGGGAATGGATATTATCAACTAAAATTTGAAAATATGGTTTACACATTAATAAATAATGATTCATTGGTTACAAAACTTTTTAGAAATGGAAATAAAAACCAATTGAATATAAAGGACGTGTTTTCATGAAAACATATTTAAAAGAGAATAATTGGTTTTATCAAATAATATCACCCTTTATGGATATTTATTTAATAAAAAATATTTGTAATATATTAAATTTAATGTTTTATATTCATCCTATATGTTTTCTAGATTTGATATAAGAAAAAATTAAATTTTCTGGATAAAATAAGTATTCTACTAAAAATGCAGTTTTACCACCTTTTTATAGAGAACCCTTTTTAAATCTAGATTTTAACAATTTTATATATTATATTTGAAAAAATAAACTTCTTTAGAATTGGGACATCAAAATTTAATTTGGGTGAAATTTCGGTATTTTTCTGATAAAATTCACATTTCAATAAATAGTGAAAAATACTTCATTTTAATTCAAAACTCTCTTATCATCAAATTTATTTAAATAGTTATATTGTTATTTTAATTGTATTTAAAATTTAATTGGATTAATTATATTTCATTTAATCTAATTTTTTTCATTGGAAGTAATTTCACTTTAAAATTGTACATAACCACATGTCAATTTTGTGATACTTTTTACTGCCTAAAACCCCGCTTTTTGATTTGACAACGAGAAGTATTTTTAAATTAATTAATGAAAATTCTATGTTTTGATTTTTGGAAAATGAATATCATATTTTGAATCAAATTATTCAAGTTGTGTAACGCCCCGACCCCAGCTACCCAGAGTCGGTGCATTACTTCGTAACATTGGCATGATCACAAGAAAGATCAAATCTCGAAAGACCGATTGGTTTAGTAGCCTTGGAAACACTAGATATATTCATAAAGTTTTACATTACAATTCAAAGTGAAAAACTACTACAACAACAAAGTCTTCATATCCACACTATTAACCCCTCATAATATCCCTGCAAGTCAATCATAATTTACTTCTTCACTACCTGGTAAAAAATAAAACATAGAAAAGGGGTGAGCTCAAATACCCAGTAAGGATAACAATATAGCAGAACATTCAAAATAAGCATAAACATTTAAGGCAATGAACTACTAAAACAAAAGCCTTTTAAACATGAACTTCAACATAGTATGGCAAAAGTAAAATGAAATAATGCCATTTACTTATTCACATGGATATTCTACTAATCGAATAATCACATGAAAAATCAATAACCACTTTCATAATGTTGGAATGCATAATGCCAGACTATCATAACCACATAGCCAAGGCCTCGTGCCAAGACTACAAATAAGATTTTGTCAAGGCCTTGTGCCAAGACACTAGTTTGTCTCATGATACCTACCGATGCATCGAGGAGCTATAGCGGGCTCCACCCGTCACTTATTAAGTCCAATGCATTCCCATATGAAAAGGTTTAAACATAACATAAACATTCGTATTAAAACTAGCATACGAAATGTCAATAATTTCACCATAAACTATGAATGGTATAAAAATAGCACATCCACAGTCAAGCATATCACAAAACCTTCAATACAATATAGAAGTTTTGTATCATAATAAATCAACTTCAAATAATCTTAAAATCCATCAAAGGATGTTGACATAGATGAAATCAAAATTCTTTTTAAAGAATTATCTCCTTTTATTTTGAAATCTTTTAAGATCCATATAAAATAAAACATTTTCTTTTAAAATATTATTATAAGCTTGTATGGAAAGCTTCGACGATTTTATAACGGCGGAAAATAACCGCACCCGCCGTATAAGTTAAAAAAAACATTCTTACCTCAATTCTGTCGAAAAGGTTAAAAAGGACCTTGTTTTGAAAACGACGGAAAGATTCCTTTATAAACCTCTTATAAAAAGTCAAACAAGGGTATAAATGACTTTAACCCATATTCTTGTAAATAGTAAAAATGTTTTGAAATACATTTCGAAGAAACATGGATGTTGATGATAAAGAGGTCCGAGTAGATTATTACGTATAATACAACCTCGGATAATGAAGAGATTGTGAAATAACCCTTTCCAATTTGGTAACTTATGAAACATACAACCCATGAAAGAGGTATCATACAATGAATATGTAAATACACATAAATTATAGTGTATTACACAAAGAATATAATTATGGGCAGTACATACACCACACAAAAGGTGATGGTGGCAATATGGCATGAATCTTATGGAAATAAGGAGTGAGATGAAAACCCCTTACCTTGTACTTTTCCTTGGTTGGGGTAGGTTAACCTCCTGTATAATGGTGAAATAATTGTTATTAAATTATAAAAGAATCATATACATTAATATGATATCATATATGATCTTTTAATATTGATTTGATAATATCTTAGTATTATCGTCGTTTCGTGTGTTAACTTACTCATTTTCTTTTATATGTTTTGTTACATAAGTCATGTTTGTTGTATCTTATTCATATCCAGAATGATATCAAGTCCTTAAACATCATTTTTAAATCATTAAATGATAATTATACTTGAATGGATACGATGGAGAATGAATCTCATCGCGTTCGTGGAGACGGTAGTCCGTACGTACGCACGAACGCTACTTCCATTTAATTTTTATTTTAAAAGAATCGAATCCAAATGATACATAGGTATATTACTATTCCAGTATAATATAATATTTTATATATGTTACTTAAGTTCATTAACACCATCCTTTATACGTTCCATGTGTGGTATGAACGAGTCATATCATTTTAAGGGGGCGGTAGTCCGCACTTCCTCAAATGAAATTATCGTATGTATATACAACATGAAACAAATAATGGTATGAAATAAAATGGAATTACAGAAGCTTATATATAAAATATATATCATTAATATCATATTTAATTACAGTTCCATCATAATGGCCACCATGAGAGGCGGTAAGATGTATTTCAACAATCATCGTTTCGTGAGGCGTTAGTTTGCCATCCACAGAAACATTATGTTCATCATCCATTAGATGGAGTTGTGTGTATGTGTAGTTTGAATCCTTCTTATAACAAAATACTAGTATATTGAGGATACTGGTGTTTTTACAAAAGAAAGGAAATAAAAAGAGTTTGGGGGTTGGAGAAGCAAAATAAATGAAAATAATTTAAGAGAAATCGTTACCTTTAATTTAGGTAACTCACTTTGGTTGGAACCAAAGGAATTCTTGAAATGCTTTCTGCCTAAGGGGAAGCTTCAAGGAGGAGGAGAGGGATGTGGGGAGCTTAGTTGGGCAGATTTTGGACGAGCCAAGTGGCTTGAGAGGTGTGAGGAATGAGTAGAAGTGGTCTCCTTTTATAAGGGAGAGGAGGGGCTCTTTAGGAAAGAGTGAAAGTATTACTTTATAATATAATTATATTCGGTTTATAATGGTCCAAAAATCATTGCGGTCGAAGATAAGATGACTCATATTCTAAATAACATCAACAAATAAGAATTGGACAGGTTTTAGATAATATTTTAATCATTATAATCTTATTTATTTAAATGATTTATTAATGAGGTAAACATTACATCATTATTGTGTCATTAATAATTTAACTTATTTGATGTCTAAAAATTATAAATAAAATATCATCATGTAGGAAATATTTTTAGCTTTCTAATGAATATTTATAATCGAAAATCCAACATGTATAACCCTATGTAAAAATTGTTCTTCTAAAAGATGTAAGCTTATGCCATTTTTATTTTTATTTTAACTTTATTAATATAATGTGTCATTATCACTTACAAGTGGATCCATGGGGTCCCAAAACAGACCCAAAGATGCCCATGGTCGACCATGTATCAACCAATAGAGTTAAGACACGTTTTAGGGTAATTTAGTATTATTATAATATTATTTTTTTAACCCTTATTTACCGGATTTACCCTTAACCATGGTAAATAAAATATTTACCGCAGTAATTATTCAAAATGTCTAAAAATAAAAGTTACCTATTTACACAATTTGAACATCCTGATACCAAATATGGAATCCATTTTCCTAAATTCAAAACACAGAAGTGGCAGAAATTAATTTAAAATTAATTCCCGCTGTCAAAACAAAAAGCGTGTTTTTAAGAGATAATAACTATCAAAAGATTGACACTCGTTTATGTTCGGTTTAATTGTAAAATTATGTCCAATGACCAACATTATATTAAATGGTAAAAATATATTCTAAATATACTTTAAAACCACTCAAATTCACAATTTATCACTATTAATTATTTTGATTAAAAAAGTTGTTTTTAATTAAAATTTAGTAATTTTCACTATTCATCAAAATATGAAAGTTATCCGAAATGTACCAAAATTTCACCATAGGCTAAATTCGATATTCCGAATCCAAAAATGAAGTCCATTTTCAAATATAAAATATATATAATTTCAAAATTTAGGTATTACTATTCATAACGGCTGGTTTGATCGGTTGTGGTGTGTGTTAAAACTCGACGTTGCGTACAACACACGCTACTGTTTTATTCAAAGGAAAGCGTACCGTGGAAGCTTGGGATGTTTCATTTTAAATTTTTTGATGTCTACATTTAGTCAAAAAGTTTAAAATATTGTATTTAAAAAGGTTTCACTATCAAAAGTTGATAAAAGTGCAATACTGAAAATGAATCTGTTCTTGCATTATGACTAAGAAACTCATAGTATGGATTCTAAAATTATAAGGATTATATAAAGTTTAAAATGTAGTTAATACGATTCATGACCTCTTTTAATGGTGTGATTGAACTCGGTGTTGCGTGTAGTGCAAGTTATTGAATTATTTTTAAGAAATAACACACTCTGATATTCTGGGGTGTTACATTCTCCCCTCCTTCAATAAATTGCGTCCTCGCAATTTGAAATTGTTCTTCGAAAATAAAAGGTTGAAAATAGAAAATATATTTGTGGGAAAACCCACATCGGAAATTGGGTTACTAAAATTTAGTCTTAATATGAGGAAAAGAGAAATGAAAGGGTCACCACCAAATTATGATCTCGATTAGGAGAACATTGGTGGCAATTAGAGACATATAATTGGAGGAAAAACGTAAATATTTATAGGTAGTGATTGAGGTCATCAATCACAAACAAGTATAAAATTGAGGTCCTTAAACTCATCAATCTATGATGATTTGAAGTACCATCGGTTCAACAAAATATAGGGTATTGGGACAACACATTTTTTGACATTTCAAAATATCTTAGTTGAAATCCCACATCGAAAAATGAATTAATGAGGCCTCTATTTAAAATAAAGAGTGGAAAGTATGAAGATTACCGAAAATAACACATACTAGGGTTCCATGTAGGAAAATATGGATATGGAAGAGAAATCTAACCATCAATTATCTGATGGAGAGTGGTAGAGAACATGGCTATGAAAAGGCCAACAATCCCAAAGCCATAAATTAGTGATGATTTAAGGTACCATCTAGGAAAACATTTTTGTTCTAAGTTGCTTTTCTTAATATTGAGGAATTTATTTATGAGATTGGCTAAGATCATAAGGAGATATACTTACTTTATAATTAGAGTTTTATCCATTAATAAATTTCAACCACAAACTCATCTTTCACTCTAAAAGATAATAGAATGTAAAAAAAATTCTATTTACACTATTCGTATAGGGTTCCAAAATAAACGAATTTATAATTCATCTACAAGATCTTTTAATAAAAACTACATTATTTAATCCAGGACATCTCGTGGGCCAGTGGTAGTTGATACACCCTTGTCTCCCTTTGGTTGCGGGTTCAAGTCTCGCAGCCTTGCCGGACGCGACGGGTTGCCGCCCGACCTCCGGGTTGTCCTTTTATGGAAATCCAAAATAATCCAAACTAGAACTATCCAAAATACTTCATGTCCAAACTCACAGTCCAACATTTATAAGGAAGGTAAACATAATGTAGATCCTTTTTACCCTGTAATAGCATATGAATACCTTCATCAGGTATTCTTTTAATACACTGAAACATCCTAAATTACCATATTCCTTATTGATTACATTCATGCTCCCTTATTCCATATAGAATGCTGGATATACTTCATCAATCCAAAAATATTTTAAACCCCAAAAATGATGGAATATACAAATCATTAATCAGTTCGAAGGTAGGCAAGAATATCCAATATAATTTATCCAAAAAAATCATGTATTATTCCAAAATCACTACTTCGGTATCAGAACTATATTATGGTTTATCATTCTCTCAACCATATATTTTCCAAAAATTTATCCTGCTATTGAGTCACTTTTCTTTGTTCCACATAATCTCAAGTCCTTAATGAAATAGTACTGCAGTACAATCCTTATATACTCCATAATTATTATAACAAGTACATTGTTGATACAACACTCAATTGACATAATCAACATAAGAACTCTAATCATTCCTCTTCATCTGAGGTAGTATCATAACTTGATTATTATCCAATAGCATCATTTGCGGCATAGTCTGATGACTGGGGCATAGGTTCGCGTAGTGTCCAAACTCCTTGCAAATGAAGCATTGTACATTTGAAACCATTTGCTTACCCTTGCAGTCATGTACTTTGTGCCCTTTTCCTCCACACTTATAACAAACTCCCATTCCTTTCAGGCAATTTCCAGGGTGTTTCTTTCCACAGTTACCACATATGGGAAAATTCTTCTTTTCCCTCTTCCCTTTATCCATTTTTCTCTCTTCCATCCTTTTCTTCTCTTGCTTCCCTTCAAAGACATAGGACTCAGTAAACTCTTTACTTATCTTATCAACACATGATATTATTTCTTCATATGATGATAATACATGGGAGACTATTTCTCTTATCAATTCTAGCTTAAAACCATGAAAGATATGATCCTTCCTTCTCTTTGGATCATGTGCATTTCTGGAGTTCTCATTCCTTCTACTGGGCGCCATTTCTAAACAATGGCATAAACTAGATCAGTTTATGAATCAAAATACATAATCCCATACTTATAAAACACTTAACATAAATTGAACTATTTATGGATATAATCTATAATCATAAAAATGTTTTCTTTGAGGAAGTATATACTCATAAACCCTTCATAATGATTTGTAAAGAAAATGAGAGTTATCCTAAGCATATCCCCCGGGAGTGTCGTAACCAAGAGTGCAGCAAGGCCCGTTGTCGTGCACCAGTTCCCGTTCGAGTCTAGCTCAAAGCGGTGTTTTTGGGTTTTACCCCTAGGTACATCTGTGCCAGAGCCGCCTCTACCTGCTCGTATCCAGACAGGGATGTATTGCTCGGAAAACCCACAAAATCTCTACAATACCAAAATCTTAGGAAGTTCTTCTATACTAATCCTCAAAGTTCATCTTAGGTCTACGTGCTCTAATCAGAGTTTATCTAAATCTAGCTTCCAAGGATTGTACTAAACTTCCTCTGATACCAACTGTAACGCCCCGACCCCAGCTACCCAGAGTCGGTGCATTACTTCGTAACATTGGCATGATCACAAGAAAGATCAAATCTCGAAAGACCGATTGGTTTAGTAGCCTTGGAAACACTAGATATATTCATAAAGTTTTACATTACAATTCAAAGTGAAAAACTACTATAACAACAAAGTCTTCATATCCACACTATTAACCCCTCATAATATCCCTGCAAGTCAATCATAATTTACTTCTTCACTACCTGGGAAAAATAAAACATAGAAAAGGGGTGAGCTCAAATGCCCAGTAAGGATAACAATATAGCGGAACATTCAAAATAAGCATAAACATTTAAGGCAATGAACTACTAAAACAAAAGCCTTTTAAACATGAACTTCAACATAGTATGGAAAAAGTAAAATGAAATAATGCCATTTACTTATTCACATGGATATTCTACTAATCGAATAATCACATGCAAAATCAATAACCACTTTCATAATGTTGGAATGCATAATGCCAGACTATCATAACCACATAGCCAAGGCCTCGTGCCAAGACTACAAATAATATTTTGTCAAGGCCTTGTGTCAAGACACTAGTTTGTCTCATGAGACCTACCGATGCATCGAGGAGCTATAGCGGGCTCCACCCGTCACTTATTAAGTCCAATGCATTCCCATATGAAAAGGTTTAAACATAACATAAACATTCGTATTAAAACTAGCATACGAAATGTCAATAATTTCACCATAAACTATGAATGGTATAAAAATAGCACATCCACAGTCAAGCATATCACAAAACCTTCAATACAATATAGAAGTTTTATATCATAATAAATCAACTTCAAATAATCTTAAAATCCATCAAAGGATGTTGACATAGATGAAATCAAAATTCTTTTTAAAGAATTACCTCCTTTTATTTTGAAATCATTTAAGATCCATATAAAATAAAACATTTTCTTTTAAAATATTCTTATAAGCTTGTATGGAAAGTTTCGACGATTTTATAACGGCGGAAAATAACCGCACCCGCCGTATAAGTTAAAAAAAACATTCTTACCTCAATTCTGTCGAAAAGGTTAAAAAGGACCTTGTTTTGAAAACGACGGAAAGATTCCTTTATAAAACTCTTATAAAAAGTCAAACAAGGGTATAAATGACTTTAACCCATATTCTTGTAAATAGTAAAAATGTTTTGAAATACATTTCGAAGAAACATGGATGTGGATGATAAAGAGGTCCCAGTAGATTATTACGTATAATACAACCTCGGATAATGAAGAGATTGTGAAATAACCCTTAACAATTTGGTAACTTATGAAACATACAACCCATGAAAGAGGTATCATACAATGAATATGTAAATACACATAAATTATAGTGTATTACACAAAGAATATAATTATGGGCAGTACATACACCACAAAAAAGGTGATGGTGGAAATATGGCATGAATCTCACGGAAATAAGGAGTGAGATGAAAACCCCTTACCTTGTACTTTTCCTTGGTTGGGGTAGGTTAACCTCATGTATAATGGTGAAATAATTGTTATTAAATTATAAAAGAATCATATACATTAATATGATATCATATATGATCTTTTAATATTGATTTGATAATATCTTAGTATTATCGTCGTTTCGTGTGTTAACTTACTCATTTTCTTTTATATGTTTTGTTACATAAGTCATTTTTGTTGTATCTTATTCATATCCAGAATGATATCAAGTCCTTAAAAATCATTTTTAAATCATTAAATGATAATTATACTTGAATGGATACGATGGAGAATGAATCTCATCGCGTTCGTGGAGACGGTAGTCCGTACGTACGCACGAACGCTACTTCCATTTAATTTTTATTTTAAAAGAATCGAATCCAAATGATACATAGGTATATTACTATTCCAGTATAATATAATATTTTATATATGTTACTTATGTTCATTAACACCATCCTTTATACGTTCCATGTGTGGTATGAACAAGTCATATCATTTTAAGGGGGCGGTAGTCCGCACTTCCTCAAATGAAATTATCGTATGTATATACAACATGAAACAAATAATGGTTTGAAATAAAATGGAATTACAGAAGCTTATATATAAAATATATATCATTAATATCATATTTAATTACAGTTCCATCATAATGGCCACCATGAGAGGCGGTAAGATGTATTTGAACAATCATCGTTTCGTGAGGCGTTAGTTTGCCATCCACAGAAACATTATGTTCATCATCCATTAGATGGAGTTGTGTGTATGTGTAGTTTGAATCCTTCTTATAACAACATCCTAGTATATTGAGGATACTGGTGTTGTTACAAAAGAAAGGAAATAAAAAGAGTTTGGGGGTTGGAGAAGCAAAATAAATGAAAATAATTTAAGAGAAATCGTTACCTTTAATTTAGGTAACTCACTTTGGTTGGAACCAAAGGAATTCTTGAAATGCTTTCTGCCTAAGGGGAAGCTTCAAGGAGGAGGAGAGGGATGTGGGGAGCTTAGTTGGGCAGAGTTTGGACGATCCAAGTGGCTTGAGAGGTGTGAGGAATGAGTAGAAGTGGTCTCCTTTTATAAGGGAGAGGAGGGGCTCTTTAGGAAAGAGTGAAAGTATTACTTTATAATATAATTATATTCGGTTTATAATGGTCCAAAAATCATTGAGGTCGAAGATAAGATGACTCATATTCTAAATAACATCAACCAATAAGAATTGGACAGGTTTTAGATAATATTGTAATCATTATAATCTTATTTATTTAAATGATTTATTAATGAGGTAAACATTACATCATTATTGTGTCATTAATAATTTAACTTATTTGGTGTCTAAAAATTATAAATAAAATATCATCATGTAGGAAATCTTTTTAGATTTCTAATGAATATTTATAATCGAAAATCCAACATGTATAACCCTATGTAAAAATTGTTCTTCTAAAAGATGTAAGCTTATGCCATTTTTATTTTTATTTTAACTTTATTAATATAATGTGTCATTATCACTTACAAGTGGATCCATGGGGTCCCAAAACAGACCCAAAGATGCACATGGTCGACCATGTATCAACCAATAGGGTTAAGACACGTTTTAGGGTAATTTAGTATTATTATAATATTATTTTTTTAACCCTTATTTACCGGATTTACCCTTAACCATGGTAAATAAAATATTTACCGCAGTAATTATTCAAAATGTCTAAAAATAAAAGTTACCTATTTACACAATTTGAACATCCTGATTCCAAATATGGAATCCATTTTCCTAAATTCAAAACACAGAAGTGGCAGAAATTAATTTAAAATTAATTCCCGCTGTCAAAACAAAAAGCGTGTTTTTAAGAGATAACAACTATCAAAAGATTGACACTCGTTTATGTTCGGTTTAATTGTAAAATTATGTCCAATGACCAACATTATATTAAATGGTAAAAATATATTCTAAATATACTTTAAAACCACTCAAATTCACAATTTATCACTATTAATTATTTTGATTAAAAAAGTTGTTTTTAATTAAAATTTAGTAATTTTCACTATTCATCAAAATATGAAAGTTATCCGAAATGTACCAAAATTTCACCTTAGGCTAAATTCGATATTCCGAATCCAAAAATGAAGTCCATTTTCAAATATAAAATATATATAATTTCAAAATTTAGGTATTACTATTCATAACGGCTGGTTTGATCGGTTGTGGTGTGTGTTAAAACTCGACGTTGCGTACAACACACGCTACTGTTTTATTCAAAGGAAAGCGTACCGTGGAAGCTTGGGATGTTTCATTTTAAATTTTTTGATGTCTCCATTTAGTCAAAAAGTTTAAAATATTGTATTTAAAAAGGTTTCACTATCAAAAGTTGATAAAAGTGCAATACTGAAAATGAATCTGTTCTTGCATTATGACTAAGAAACTCATAATATGGATTCTAAAATTATAAGGATTATATAAAGTTTAAAATGTAGTTAATACTATTCATGACCTCTTTTAATGGTGTGATTGAACTCGGTGTTGCGTGTAGTGCAAGTTATTGAATTATTTTTAAGAAATAACACACTCTGAAATCCTGGGGTGTTACAAGTTGTGTAAATATGTACCTTTTATTTTGGGAATTTATGAATAGTAAATTTAGTAATTAATTATTTTTACCATGGTTAAAGGGTAAATCAGTTAAATAAGGGTAAAAATAGTATAATAATAATATAAAACTACCCTAACACATGTCCTAATAATATATTTTAACATATGGCTGAAAATTGGCATCCTCTGGTTGATTTGGGGACTCCATAGAGCCACCTGGGAGTGATAATGACATGTTATAAGAATTAATTTATATTAAAGAGAGATATAACATAAACATGTATCTTTTACTAAAAAAAATTTATTTTGGTTTTTATAAATGATCTATTCAACAATAAATACTAATTAGAAATAAAAAAATATTTCTCAAATAATGGTATTTTATTTATAATGTTTAGACATTGAATATAAATTTATTTACGACACAATGATGATGCAGTGAATACCTTATTAAGGAAAGATTCAAATAAATTAAATTAGAAATATTAAAATAAATATAATTTGATCATTTTGAAGCCATACACGAATTTTTTGGATGATATTGATATGTTAGGGATGAGTTAATTCCTTTTTTAAGTAATCAAGTTGTTATTAATTTTTGAAAAAGTAACATATGAATAATGTCAAAATTGACATAATTAATAACATAAAATATAAAATAGTTTATTAAATGATAATAAATTCCTAGAAATATAATATTTTTAAAAAAATGGATAATAAAAGTCCAAATATGTCATAAATTATTTTTTGGGGGGTCGGTTGACACGATATGGGAATTACATTAACCTAAAATGTATAAATAACATGATATCAATTTAGATTAAAAAGGGTAAAATAATGGTTAAACTAAAAAATTATAAGGATAAAAAAAATATTGAAAACTTTTCTAAAACATATTGTATGATAATTATTCAAACTAAAATCATCTTATATTCTAATTAAATTATTTCTGGACTATTTTTAATCAAAATTGAATTTATAATAAATTAATATTTCAAGACTTTCCTAAAGTTCACTTCCTCCATCTTATAAAAGGCCACCACCTCTACCCATATACTCACACCAATCAAGCCCTTTATCTCTTCCAAATTCAATCAAATATTCTCCCTAAATCCCTCATTTCCTCCTATAATCCTTACCATGGGCTTAATGAAATTTGAGAAATCAATTTGGCTCAAATCAGAAGAAGTTACTCAATTTAGAGGCAATGTCTTCTCTCAAGTTCCTTTAATTTATTTTCCTTCTCCACTCCCTATGATATTTTTATTATTTTATTACATAAAAAATCTTGTATATTCAATATATAATGATTTTTTATGAGAATTATTTGAACAACACTTAAACGCACCCCCATCTAAAGGATACGAACATATTATTTCTGTGTACGGTGAACTACTACCTCACGAAACGATAATTGTTCAATTTTCTCTTACCACTATTCATAGTGGCCACTATGATGGAACTGTATTTATATATGATATATATTTTCTTTATATTTTCTTTATTATTCATTAATTTTTATTTACAACATACACTTTTTTCTTTCCATGATGTGTAAATATGATAATTTCATTTGTGGAAGTGTGGACTAACACCCCCTCAATGTGATATGAATCCTTCATTATATACATGGAATGTATAAAGGATGGTTTTATTAAACCTATGAGACATAAATGAAATAAATATAATTTTGGTATTATTATATACATTTATATCATTTTATTATTATTCCTTTAATATTACGAAGAAATGAAAGTAGCATTCATGCGTACATACGGCTTACCGTCTCCAGGAATGGTACATTTCATATCTTATCTCCAAATGTTATAGACTGTTATAAATACGTATATACTTGATATATATTATATTTAAATCATGAATAATATTTTTTAGATGAAGGACTTACAACCACATAGACAATTTACATCAAAACAAGCCCATTTTTTACTCATGTACCAAACATCAACAAAACGTCTGATATGAACTTTAATAATTAAGTGATTTTTATAACATGATAATAAGTGATATAAAAGGAATAATAAACAATAAAAAGGTTCTAAAACAACTAAAAATTAACTCATGTTTTATATTTAGGAATAACAAGGAACATATGTGACGAGTTAGACTCAAGGTAAGAGAACCATTCGCCCTCCTCTCTTAGCCAAAGACTTATTTTATGTTATGTCATTTAATTTAAAATTTATTATGTTATGGTATGTTATTATATGTCTTTATTTCTGTCCATTTTATTTAAAAGTGGTTAGAGACCCTTTTATATCTCATCAACTCGTGTTTTTAATGTTAAATTAATATCGTTAGGCTGTCGAATTTTTTTAAGGGAATCTACCACCTTTCTCTTCTAAAGTACTCCTTTAATGTTATGCCTTTTTAATTTCTATTTTATTATGTTGGTATATGTCATTACATATTACTCTCACTTTACATATTATTCTTAAATGATGAGAGACCCCTTTTTTCTATCAATCAACTCATTTTATGAATTTTTATGTTACGTTGTTAGGCTGCCAAAATTTCTAAAGGAAATTTCTAAACTCAATTTCCACTCATTAGGTTTTACACATACTTTGTTGATTATATTATTCCAAGATGTTATGTAGAATCACTATTTATTTATTTATATTTAAATTTCCACTTCCATTTGTGGGGATATATTGTTTCTACACATCACCAGTCCATTGATAAATTCTTACGTAATTTATAAAAACCTTGTAAAGAAAATCGTAACTCAATATCCATTAATTGAGTTAAATATCAATTTCAATGGTTTTTTTAAAGAATACATGTGAGTGACCTATAATTATTTTACACTGAATATCCACATATATATGGTTTGTTTTTATTTTCAGACAATAATTTTATTGATTTACACTTAATCTAATGATTTAATCTTTATAATGGACTTTGTCTTAATATACTTTCATTGGGGTATATTTTTACACTATACACTACCTTCCTTTATACATTGATAATAAACTGCTTTAAATTTTAATTTCATTCAAAGGGTGTCTTTTTTCTATGATGTGTTTCACTAAAACACAAAATTGAATGGTTTTAATGTATGCGGTGACAATTACTTCTCCGTTGTTGTAAGCGTTATTTGATATTTGGCTTCCTTTATAAGCCTTAATGTTTTTCAGGGGAAAAGAAATACCTTATTCCCTTTGGGGTTTTTTGGTTTTTAAAATGTCTTTGAAATTTTATTTACTATTTCAATGTCCGGAAATATTTTATTGTGACTAAAAATGAAATTTTATTAGTGGCATGTTGATAATTACAATCTTTTACATGTTATGATTTATGTATCTCACATAAAAATAAAGACTTATTAAGGGTTCACCCTAATAACTCTCTGATGCATTGAGTAATGAAATTAATCTCTATAGATAACAAGACTCATGATACCTTGGTGAACAACCTCGGTAATTTTTAAAATACCTTGGTTAATAACCTTGGTAATTTTTACGATACCTTGGTGAATAACCTTGGTAATTTTTATGGCACCTTGGGGATGGACCTTGGTGATATGACACCTTGGTAATGGAACTTGGTGATATTATTATGAATATATAAATTAAATGTTATATCTACCTTTTCAAGTTATTTTCCATGTTCTTATTTTTATGATATACCCCTTTCTCATGCCTTTATGAAATTCCTTGTGTTCTTATTTATATCTCCAAGATCACATGTAAACTGTGTTCCATTGTTTTCCTTACTGTAATTTTTATTCATCCCTTGTTTTTTGAAATACTTTTCACATGGTATAATGAAGGTTAAGAGAAAATAATAATTCAAGAATATTTTAATGAGGAAAATAAATCTTATTTTATTTAAGGAGTTTTATTATTGGGAAAATTTGATAGAGTAGAAATGTCTACTTTGTAATTTTTGAGATTCAATGTAATAGTTATGGCCTAATTCTCTAAAACACTAAACCTGAAAAGATCATCAATGTGAAAGAAAGTAATTTATTGATAAAAAATCAAGACTATATAATGTTTAAGGATGGGAACTTATATTTAGGGAGGATCTTGAGTATTTTTGGTATCAAATTTCACATGTAATGGGTATATTTCCTTTCTTTACTACTTACCTATATTACTTACACACATCCTAGCTTTTTATATTTCATAACCTATAATTTTATATATATTTAGGTAGTTACCTATAGGGGTTGTACCTCATAACCTATTTGGGCCACTGTTAGGTACCCGAACATGCTATTTGGATGTAGTTACAGATAGGGGAAATCTCCCACAGTTCAGTGGTTGATTTTGTGACATAGTAAGGAGAAGGGGAGCACATTGGATGGAGATAAATTTATCATCATCATTTTATATGAAACACTTTTATCTATTTTATATATTCTAGTCTTGTTTATTTATTAGTTGTATACTTTTTGTATATGCTCTCACTATTGACTGTTATTGTTATTCTGTTGTGTCTCACTATGGTAATGAGGGCATAGTCTCCCGGAAAACACACCCTAGGCCCTCACTACTAGTCAGAATCCTATTTTATTTAGGGAGATGTGATTGAGAGCATGTGACCAATTGATCTTAGGGAACTATTGAGTGGAATCCAAGTTCGGGATGTTATAAAGTGGTATTAGAACATCTCTTTTTTGGTTTTCTTTACTATTTGGCGATAATAGATAGGTATAGGAATTTATGGAGTTAGTTAATGATATATTCTTGGGCATAGCTAACCCGTATAGAGGAAAGAGATAAATTTACTATAATGAAATAGTTGTTTTTTGGATTCTAAATATTAGAGTTGATTATATTCCACTATTGGGTGATGCCCATTCATTGGGATATTATTATTGTTGTGACAATGGGTTCTTTTTCTAATTAAAATTGATAAGATGAGGGTATTCCATCTCGTGAAACATTTTAGACTCTTTGTAGAAATCACATTCCATGCATGATGAAATGACATATAGAATGATTTTCCTATTTTAATTTAGTTGTTATAGGTGTTGTGACAGATTTTGTGATGTAGATAGAGAAAGTGACTTCATATTTCCATTCATAAAGAGTATGGACTGTTATTGACTAAAAATGGATGAACCATTGGCTTCAATTATTAGTAGTTAGTTTAATGTGGTATGGATTATATGGGCCCAAAATTTGGTTCATGAGGTTTTATGGTCCCTCATATATAGGAACTTGTTGAACTATTGGTTAAATATTTTGAATAAATGAATGATGGAAATTAAATGTAATTAATGTTTAACTAAATTAAATGGTAAGTGTACTTGGAAATGGAGACTTAACCTAGACTAGGCTTTTGAATGGGTAAGAGGCAGTGTCTCTAATGGTTTTTTGTGAATTTTCTTTTTATAGTAATAGATTTAGGATCAAGTAGTGTAGTATGACTGAGTTTTAAGAGGGTTTTTACCTTTCCTACACTTTTGTGTTGTGAACATTGATAATATTCATTTCTTAGGCACATGATTGGATTCAAAAATGCACAACTGGCCAAGGTAGTTTATTTGAGGCATGATACCTTTGGGACGACTCATTATGGGTTATTATAACCTTGATAATTAATCAACTTCTGTTGGGTTTCTTTTTTAAGGACCTGGGTTAGTTTAACGGAACCTCATAGGTCACTATATTTGATATAACTTAAAAATTAATTTAATTGATAATTACCCAATTTTGATAGGATGTCAATAAATGATTAAGGTTTAAAAGGATGTTTATTAAGACTTGAATGTTATGTATTGGAGAATTAGTTAAATCTTCTACCAAGTGATTTTGTTTAGAATTGGTTCTTGAGGTTTTTTTTGAATCATATAAATGATTAAATGATTTATATGAATAGGTGTAATGACCTTAAAAATAGAACTTATAAGTAGTGTACTTGGTTTAAATGTCTTTTTATGTTTCCTTGGAATGGAAATGTGAGTGTTTTTTGTAGGACTTATCCTTTTTAGCAATGGATTAAATGATTGAATCTTAATCCCGGTGGCTTCTATTTAGAATGACCTAGTGATAAGTTTGATGCTTGTTCTTTATAAGGGGATATTTGTGGTAAGTAGGACACCTAAATCTTAAATTCCTTACTAAATCTTGTTATTTTAAAACATTTGGTGTCGTTCAGGTTTCATTGTCCCTAGTAGTACTCTTACATTATAAAATGAAGCCCTTGCTTAGATGGTTGGTCATGGAATCATTGAACCTTATTAAGAGTGTGATCATTGAGTACTTCTCATCTTCGTCATGTTAGACAATATGAGGACATGGCCGAACATTTTGTAGGTATCATGACCCTTTCCTCTACCACAATAATGGGTGACTTGGTATATCACCATCCATGTTAGAGGATATATGGGGTGTTATGAATCTGTATTAAATCTCTAGAATAGACCACCTAATACTCAGATACACAGGGAGGATAACCTCTGGATACTATCATGGTGTTTTCTTGCATCTCAAACCTTGGGTAGTATGCGTTCACATACATGGTACCAATCTATTTGTTAAAATATGTAACTAACTGGTTGAGTTTGATGAAATCAGTTGAATTTTTTCTATTTTGTATATTATTGGGTCATCTTCGTATTATAATTACATAGGGGTTAAATAATTAAGCTTCTCCCAATTCTCAAGATAACATACAAGGGACTCGGGTGTTTTGACACACCGATTAGTTTGGTTTTAGCATTCATGCTAAATTATTTAATATATATAAGCATGAGTTGGAGGAATATCATGCATATGGTTATGGTGATTTTGATTTAGAATGCTTATTAGTGGCTGATATATCTATTTTTTCGATGACTAGGACACTAATAAGGTGGGGAGCATCATTTTGGTTCTAGTGTTTGTTTCAAAGCTTTCTCAAAAGCATCAAATTAATGTGGTTGGTTGGATATGAGTCTCTTGAGGAACTTTTTTGGAGTTATATGAGATTTGGTGGTAAATCAGGAATCATCATGGGATTCCCTGATTGGTGAAGGAATCATAGTTTAGTTAATGATAGTTCATTTGTAGGTGAAGTTAAGCATCTTTCAAAGGAAGTCAACTAGTAATGGTTTGACTAATATTCTTGTAAAACATAGGCATCCTCTTAGAGTGATCTTGTTTTGCGATGAGAATGTACCCTATCTTGACATTATCCTTGATGCACTAAGAGAGTATCAGTCATACACCACACTAAAATTTTAAATATGGTTAGGCTTGTCTAGGTGGTTTTCTTCATGTAGAACACTATACGCATGATTCTTATCGGGCCTTAGTTAGTCTTGAGTGATACATGGGTTCCATTGTAGGAATTCCTTGGACATACACTTGAACACAAACCATTTTCCTATAACTTGACCTCTAGGTGGATGACTCTCTAGGCTCAGTGGATAATCTTACTTGGATGTATTGTCTTGTACCAACATCTCACTTGTAAACATGGAGTATTGAATTCCTTTTGTCTTTTACAGATACTCCTATTTAATAAATCTAATTTCCCTCTAGACATGTGTTAGAATTGAACATGATTTTTATAAAGGGTGAATATTCTTGTTGGATGGATATGGGATACCCCATGTTCATTCTGAGTAATGATAGTTTTAAATATTCTGGTGAAGGGTTGAAAAATGAATATCACCAGAAGTTGGGTATGGACATTGGTTGATGTGTTCGTGGTAAATTCAAGATACCTTAGAAGAAGGTGTTTTGTTTCAATTTTTAATATGTCATTTTTCTAGTTCAAAACTATTTATAATAGTCAGTCAGTGTGGCTCGACTTTATATCCTTCTTTTTTATGTTTACGATCGTAAGGAACCAGTTAAACACATCGTCGGGTTAAGGCAGGTGTGGAAAAAAGGCCAGTAGTGTCTTTCAAGAAAGCATGTGTGACCAGTTTTAATTTTTTTGATAAGGATTTTATTGTTCCTTTATATTGAGTTCCCTAATATGACCTCAGGTGTATTTGGGTTCTCCCTGTTAAAGATTTCATATTTGGGGAATTGCTAGAAATCTTACAGGCGTTCTTTGTAAGTCAATTCCAATGGTGGAGGTATCGTGGTTTGGTATTGGAACATTTTGTGATAAATCCATTGTGGGGAGCACCATCAGCTATATTTTTAAAGAAACTATTATTTGATCACGTTTCTAGATAAACAGGGTTTCTAGTATTAGTTCCTAGGTATGAAAATAGGTGTACCTTCTTTTTTATGTGATGATACACCTATCAGCAGGTGATGGTAAAACACCAGTGACCATCCAGTCACTTATAGTAGCTACCCCTTCTCGAGTGTAAATTTAATGATTTGTTGATGGATTTAAAGTTGTCTTCACCATGGTCACCTAAAGTTATGGATTCCATATGGTTTTTTATTGATGGGATCACAAAGGTTTTCCCTTTCTTATCGATCAAGGAGACCTTCAGTGTGGATGAGATTTGGAGGCTGTATATCAGTTAGATAGTATGACTGCATAGGGTCCCACACACTATATTTTAACATAAAAACACCCAATTTATGTATTTTTTTATAATAGTTTCCATAGGGTGCTGGGTACACATGTGATTCTGAGAACAACATACCACCATTAGATAGACGTCCAGTCAGAGCACACGATGCAGGTGCTTGAAGAAATACTATGAGAATGCATCTTATATTTGGGGGGTATTTGGATTTTAATATATCCATGGTTGAGTTTTACTATGATAATATTTATCAATATAAGATACATATGGAACCACTTTAGGCTTTGTATGTTTGGTTATGTCGATCAAACATATGCTGGTTAGAGGAAGGAGAGGAAGCATTACTGGGACTGCGTCTCATGCCAATGACTTCTGAGAAGGTTTAGTTGATTTATAAGCTTGTGGATACTATAAAGTCTTGATATAAATCTTAAAACTCTCACCATAGATCACCTCTAGAGTTATAGTATAAGGATTGGGTCTTTTGCATGTTTCGCTAAGGCAAGGATACAAATGGATCCATAGATAGGGTAATCTTTCACTATCATAAATCAAGTCTCTCAATATTCATGGTAGTGTCAGGCCGGTAACATATTTTTTTTGTTACCTTAGAGGTATCAATCCATGAAATATGTATTCCATGTATCTCAGCTATGCCGCTACCACTTGGATCCATCTCATTATTTTGAGCTCGAGGAGGTTGAGTTGCAGGTTGATTCTTCCATTGAAGAGCATCCAATTCGTATTTTATACAGGGGTAATAATGGTTATCTGAGGCTATTTAGTTCCTCTAGAATTAGTGCTTTTGTAGAATGGTCATTTATAGGATGAGACATTGGAGAGAGGGGCTGATGTATGTGATTAGTAGCTGGATTTTCTCTAAAATGAATCTTGACCACCCTTTAGAGGGAAATTCAAGGACAATTTTCTTTAAGGGGTATATTGTAAAAACCATGGTTTTCATATGATTTACATATCCATATTGTTTCTTTTTTTAATTCTTAAATATGGACTAAGGGGAATTCCCTTATAGTTCATGGAGGTAATGAGGGTCTTTGGGGCTTGTTCGAATCCTAGAACCAATATTTTGAGATGAAATAATCCTAGAACATATTTATAATGTGTGGGGTATGTCATAGGTTTAGATAAAACCATGTGAGGCTAGATAGTGGTAAGATACATGCAACACAACTAGAATAAAACCATTCAAAATGGGGTACACATTTGTGTGATAATGCCTTCAATTTTGACTATGGGTTTTTTCACAGTTTCTACATAGTTAGTGAGTTTGTGCGAGGTAACTATGTGGGTTCCCTTATATTATAGCTAACTGTGTGATCAAACCATGGGAACCCTTTTATTTGGTTAAATTTTTTAATTTTAAATTGAAATAAAATTTATTTGAACCTAAACCTACATTTTATCTCATGCACAACAGCCTTCACATTTTTTATCTCACTTTGAATATCTTAACGTAGAATTTGATCCTGACTCTATATCTGATCTCCGATTTAAGTGTGTATTGTCTCATTATATCCACATAGGTGAGTACTCTATTCCCATTTAGTCATTTATCATTAATCATCCAATCGACGATTCTATTTAGGTGAAATAACATTTTCAAAAAACATTTCTTCTTCACCCATTATTCATTTTCTCCCAACCTATGTTACTTTAAGAGTTGATACTGGATGAGAACTCTACTACTACTCTATGGTATCTAGTTTATACATTTCCCATTGATTTTTGTGCTTTATGGAACTAGATTTTGTTGTGCTTCCTGATAGACTTTCCAACATGCCCCAGAAATTGAAATGATCAATTGAATTAAAAGGAATTGGGCATATAAGGGATTCCATTAGGTTCCATTGATATGTATTGGTGGATATTTCCCAACCTAGGGCCACCCATGGGGTGTTCCATTGAAATTATCCTTTTTAATTACTTATTAAACCATCCATGTTATGTGTTCTCATGCTGTACTAGCTAGAGGAATCACATTAATAAATTAATTAAATTGAATGAGATGTTTAAAAGATGATTTTTCTCCTTTTCTATGTGATATAATGTTTACATTGAATTATTAAATAGTTGAATTGTAAATTTTTGCGTTAAATAAGTGTGTATACTTATTGTTTTATTTTTTAAAAATGTAAATGGATAAATGAGTGTGTATACTCATTATTTTATATCATTTAAATGTAAACAAATAAATGAGCAGGTATAGTCATTATTTTTTTACCTGTAAATATAAATAGATAAATGAGTGGGTAAATTCATGTGATATGTGTAATTGTAAATTGTCGACAATGTGTGGATAAACTCATTGGTTTCCTTTAAATTAGAATTATGATACATAAGTGGTTATACTCATGAGATGAAATTGAATGTGAAGGGTTATACGAGTGGAAATACTCATATGGTATAAAATGATTAATGGATTGAAATGGTATCAGATACCTTGGTTGGTACACCAAGGGTCTTGATTCAATTTAGATTCCTTATATGTTATTCCATTTATCTTGAACACATTATTATATTCCTTTTATTGAGTATTCTCCATGGGTCTTGATTCCATGGGATGCTTTGGGCCCTACTAGTGCTAGGATCTAGCCTACTTGGATTCGTATAGGACATGTTCTCTATTACATGCTCCTAGGACTCAAACTAATTCCTAAATAAGTTTCCATCAAGATTCTCCTAAGACAGGATGAGGATGCCTTGGAAATTATACACCTTGGATCTATCCCTTTGTGGTCGGACACTTTGCTTATACGGAATGATCATGGAATTTGTGACACTTGGGTTATACTTCACAATAATGAGATATATGGTATGATTGGTTGAATAGCAGTGGTGGTTAAATTTACACATCACTATATGGAAGGGTATTGGCTGACATGATATGTATTGATATATGGTCTAGTCATTTTGTTTATCTTTGTTTGTTATAGCTTCCTTTTTGTAGGATCCAACACTTTTTTCAAGGAACCTCTTGAGGTTTTTTTGTATCACCTTTCACATGCCATGGGCATCTTTACATTAATTATTTCATACCTATTATACTTAAACACTAATTATCTTTGTTTATTGAATAGCTTGGATTAGTAAATAACTTTGGGTGTTTACCTATTGGTATTGAATCTCACACCCTATTTGGGCTACCATTGGGTACCCGAACAAAATATTTGGAAATAGGTAGAGATAAGGGCAAGCACATATATTTTTAATGGTGATTTTTTCCATGCTTAAGATAAAGTGATAATGGGATTGAGCTAAGGCTTATGATATTATTCAAAGATATCACTTTTTATATTTTTTTTCATTTTGGATACTTGATTTTTATTTTACTACTATGTACCTATTTTGGCTACCTTGTAGATTCATGTATCATCATAATTTTATATAAGAGACTTTTGGAATTTTTATATATTCCTATCTTACTTATTTATCACTTGTTCTTTTATTATATATTATTTGTCTATTGACTGTTATTTCCATTCCACTATGTTGCACTCTGGTAATGATTGAATAGTATCCCCACAGGCACACCCTAGGCCCCCACTACTAGTCAGAAACCTTTAGCATTCAGGGAGATACTTTTGAGGCTTTGTGACCAACCTGGTTTTCAGGAACTATTGAGTGGTGTCTAGGTTCAGTACCTTACAACTCAAAAATCAAAAGTTATTTTCCTACTAAAGAAAGAGAATTACACAAAGAGGACACTTTTATAATTTTGATCATGATTTTAGTAAATTATATTATAAGTATAAGAGAAAAAAATTCTTCTAAAAAAGAACCCTAAAAATAATGAACTAATCTAAATTGAGAAAGAATGATTCTTCAAAGATGTTGAGAAGCTGAAAGTTGTGAATACCAAGAAAAAGAATATCATTGATGATTTTTTTCTAATATAATTCTTATTCATGCATATTTTGAAATGTTAAAGATTGAAATTATTGAAATTGAGAAGAAAAGGAAACAATTCAATCATAAATACAATAGATATATCATAGGAGTGGATGAAATATCCAAGAAATTGAAGATAAAAATAAAATATACTAAGAATATAAGTAAATATTTGTAAAAATATTAAATAATCACTCATGATGAATAAGATTTTAGACATGAATAAGGTATTCATACTAATTTATTTTTATAAAAAATATCATCTTTCCTAGATAATCTAAAGAAAAACAATAGAATGTATTAACTAATAAATCAAAAGAAATGGTATAACCAACTCATATCTAGAAGTAAAAAATTATATAAAAATGTATACACTCACTTTGAATAGGAAGAAAGATATATTCAAAATGGTTTGGTGAAATAATCTCATTTTTGGTCTAAAAATGAGGTTGGACAGCAACCCATGATGTTGTCAAAAAAAATTAAAGAAGAATAATTCATGGATACTATTGGTGTTGTGGTGTGTTTGGAAATAATACATATTGTTACTGGTAAAACATATCACTACATAGAAAACAGGTCTAGCATACAACAAGTGGATACAATAGATACATAGAATAAATCATCGGTTATAGTAGTTTGATAATGATATTGAAGTGAAAAATATTTTTGAGAGCTTAAAGGATGTTTGTGGATCACGTGATCGAGAGGAAACACCTCAAATGAATCCCATAAAAAATACTAACTCAACTAAACCCAACACTGAGAACCAAAAATATTTAATGTTGGAGTCATTTCAAAAAATAAGAAAATGTTTTTTAATTTTATTTTAAGGCATGAAAATATGAGTATCCATGGATTATAGATAGTTGTAGTACTTCCCACATAAAAGTTTATTTAAATAACCAGAATAATATTTAAATATATAAAAGATTAGATATTACCTTTTAAATTATATCTCATTGAATTTTAAAGGTGATCTAGTAGTTAAATTAAGATGAATCAGATAAATCTCAACAAGGCTCCATTTATTGATAGGATGAGGCATAATTTTTTATGTGTGTCACAACATTGTGATGATGTAGATGATGATACATTATAATGAATTGTTGTTTATTTAAGAGAATAAAAGACAAATTATTAATAATGATAGGGTTGAGAACCTAAAGTAATGTGTTTTAGGTTTTAGAATCCAAAACAAGTTACTACATGAGGATGAAAGATGAGAATAATTTTTGCAATAAAATACTTGGTTATCTTGTCCAAAAGAATATAAAGAAAATAATCGGAGAATATGTTGTTGTAAATATGATATTTTTGAATGAAGAGATAATTAATAATCAAAAAACCTCTCAGAAATAGAATATAATGAAGAAAAATCCTAATATATTTGAGATCTAATCAAGAAGACCATTGAAGTTGGTTAAATCTGATGTTTGTGGACCCATAATCTTGGTGAAAATAAGTATAGATAATTATTTAATATCATTTAGTAATAGATTTACCAGAACAATTTTCATTATATTTATGTCTCATAAATCACATGCACTAAGAATGTTTAAAATTTTAATAAGACTAGCTAAAAAATAATTTTTTTTAAATGGATGTGATCAAACTATTGAAGTGACTATACCAATAAAAAATTTCTGAGTAAATTTACAAAAATTTCATAATACATTATTTAGATGAACCTTACACTCTGTAATAAAATGGAGTGACTGAATTGAAAAATATGAGTCTTTTTGATATGGTTAAAACCATGCTAATTAAGTGTGATACCTCAGGATATTTTTGTTTGAAATCTATCACTATTGATAAAATTATTCAAAATAGGTGATTATTTCTGTAAAAATAAAATTTGAATCCATATGAAAATGTGTTTTAAGAGGAACACAAATATAAAGTAATTAATATTTTTGGGAGTTTATTCTTAATCAAGAATAAGGGAAAGGGTGGTGAATTTTTTTATAAGAATCTAAATATGCAGTTTTTCAGTTATACACCAAATGCATGTTTATATATATGATATAATGATAAAGTTTAGATGATAATTTAAAAAAATGATGTTATATTCTTGTAAAATGAAGATGAAATCAAGAAATTAATAATAAATGATGGTGAGGATGATGTTTTCACTATTGAACCTATTTTTGTGATGTCTTGACCCGAGTGTCCCATGTTGGTGCCCCAATCTAGTTATCCACATGACCTCAGACACACCTCCAAAAACACCAGAGGCTACTGAATTGTAGTGAGGGTCTAATATATAACATGGGAAGACTATACCCTCCTTAACAAAGTAGCTCAATATTGGAAATAATAATTAGTAGCCAAAATATATAACCGATAACAATAATAAAACAATAACAAATACCAACTAGTATCACATGATGAACCAAAAAAAGATGAAAAGTACAAAACTAAAGTAGTATATATTTCATGTCGTATACATGTAAATTGTTAAATGAAAAACCCAAATAAAGACACACTAACACTCCCAATAATGTTTTGACAAAAATTATGGTTCCCTTTTCCATGATCCATCCCAACTCAGCTTTCTAAAATTGGACTCTATCCCTTATCATTTCATGCAAACATAAATTCTATTTGAGTACTCGTCAAGAAGCTCGAGTAGGGTATGATTACAACAAAGTAGGCCATTACCAATGATATCTAAAACAATATACAGTCTATAATTGTGCATGCAGTTGTATGAAGAATAAAATATAGGTGATAAAGTAAATATTTTACATATTCAATTATTCTTTATTTAAGTACCTAAATTCATATATTCATAATGACACTCAAACCATCAACACCATATTTCACCCATTCCAAAGTCTAAACCATCCATATGTGATATTACATAGATAATAAAAATTCATTATAAAGTGGGTTTTCATTAACCATTTAATTCCATTTCATATCACTGATTCATGAAAACATATTCCAATGCCTAAATCATTGGTGTAGAATGTCAAGTATAGAAACTTGTTAGTATTGGGAGCATCAGTCAGTATCCCACACCTCATTATTATCACATATGGGATTTTAAAGAATCGGTTTGTGTCCCACACACATTATCACAAATGGGGTTTTGAAGCATCAGTATGTGTCCCACAATCATTATCAAATAATCACATATATCACTTATATCATATTTAACAACATTACTCATTATTAACCCTCTTATAAACATTTCACATTATGGTATACCATTTCAATTATCAAATCAAACATGATTCTTCACTTTAATCACATGTAATAATGTTAAAAATTCAACATTAAACCATTTATCCACACGTAATAATATAAACCATTTACCCTTCAAGGTTAAGGATACAATACCTTAATTCCCATTATCAATTAATTCATAATCAAACTAGTCATTCAATTTAATAATTCTAATAACCCACAAATTTCAGAATCACAATTCAACTAATGTCAATTTTCCTAATTCAACCTATTTCATTATCCTGTGGAAATTTAATTTAATCAATTCAATTTCTAATAAAATTAACCAGTTTGGAAAATTGAAATTTTAAAATTGCAAACACATAATTAAATAAAGACTATTGTAATTTACATTTAGGACACATGCCTAATGATCATTGATAAGTGTTCATCAAACCGAAAATCACCAAATTAAAGCATAACGATCAAGACCACAACGATGAATGAGATCCAGAAAAAAAAACATTGATCCAAGATAAAATGGATTTATATACTTGGAAACATATATCTAAACCACTGTAAATAAATTAAAACATATCCCTCTTCATCAGGAAATATATATGGGAGATAGATAATTCGAAATGGGAAGAGATTTCATATCTAAAGAGGTGATAATCCATTAAATGGATCTTTGAATCATCAAGAACAAAGTTGAAATATCCTTAGAACCCTTCCGAGACCTTTAAAATTTTGATGAATTTTTTTAGGCCTAGTCTGGGGTGATTAAGGGTTAATATCGGGGGTTGTGGAATTTTTTACTAAATTTTCAATGCAGTTAAATCTCAAACCCACTGTTTCATTGGTTGGGGTGCACAGTTTTAAAAATTGTAGACCTCTTATTAGGGGTACATGGTATAGAAACCTTGGATTAACATACATGGATACTACTTCATTTTAGATTAATATTAAATACATTACAGAAATACATGTTTGAAAACCAATATTGTTTATTTTCTTTGGATACATGGAAACAAAATCTTATATCCTAGTGAAATATCTTCAACACCTCCCATAAATATCTCCACCTTTAGTAATTCTACCTAAAACCCTTCTTCATAACTTGGGGAAAAGAATCATAATAAAGGAGTGAGCTCAAATTATCAATAAGGGTAAATAAAGGAAATTCATAAGCATAACATGAACAAAAGGGTATATAAGTTAGGATAACATTTTCAGATCGTACCCTAAATGTTAGATATCATAATAAAGATTGGAAGTTTATAATACATAGATGATAAGATGATTAAGGGAACAATTCTAGAAATCATGATATTGGAATAAGATATGGAATTTGTTACATGAACATAATAACAGAAAATATTATGTCAAGGATACCTACTAAGGCCTTTATAACATCTTTGGAGTGGGTAACAACCTGTATACCTACTTCGACCTTAGGCTAAAAACCCATATAACCTCTTCTAAGATTGGGATAAAACCCATATACCTTATTATTTTTGGGATTGGGCTACAACCTGTGTACCCTCTTACTTTTAGGCTTGGGATACAACCCATGTACCTTCTTGTTTTTTGGATTGGGCTTTAACCCTCATACCTTCTTTCCTTTAGGCTAGGACTATAACCAATGTACCTTATTTTTTAGCCTTTTTCTACCACCCATGCACCCTTTCATTTCATATAAATCTTATCATCACCCAATTAATTTGAGAGAGATATAGGTCACACCCATCTCATAATGAAAACATACATACATGTGCCACAAAATCATAAATAATCATATCATAACCCATGAAATTAAATGGTATCAAACACATGTAATCATATCACAACCTATGGAAAAAGAAAAAGGTTTCATAATAATTTCATCAAAATCATAACCCATAGAAGAGAAAAGGATTTCATAAATATATAACCTGTGAAATAAAAATGTATTTCATAAACATATAAATTGTGAAAGTTAAATAGGTTTCATAAAGACCATTCCATTAAGCACAACCCATTCAGAGAAATAATATGAATGGAACTGGTATATGATTTACTAGAGATGAATGAGTAACATTAATGGATGTCATCTTATATGGAAAATAATTTTTAAATATCCTTCAAAAGGGCTTCTTGAGGGAATTATCCATTCTTCTTTGAAAAATTATTTTTAATACATTAATCCATTTGAAAATCATTTTCTTATAAAATACCTTAAAAAATAGAGATTATATGAAATAATTTTGAAAAACATTTTATTTAAAACATTTTTAAAAACATTTTCTTAAAAATAAAACATTAATAATTAAAAAAATTAAGCTTTAAATAATTGATGGTGGGTAAATCTATACTTGTCGTCTGAGGTAAAAAGAACGTCCCTTTCACACGGTAAAAAGGTTTGAGAAATGACTTGTTTGGAATGAAACATGAATATTAATTTTAAAACATTGGTAAAAGTAAAAATGGTAAAAAATTATTTTAATGATCATAGGATATTAGAAAAATATTTTTGGAAACCCTTTTTAGAAAACATGGTTTTTACAGAACATATATTTCTGACTGAAGAGAGGGTAAAGTCAGTATTTCTTAAAAAACATACATAAATATATTATGTACTAAAGAGTATAAAAATGGTACGAATAAATTATTATATTATCAATAACCAGTGTAGAAAAGAATTCATGAATGATCTTGACAGTTGGATCATAATATTTCATCAATTAAATCATAAACAAAAATAATCTCCAAAAGTGATGTGATTGTTTCAATAAGATATTATCACATGGTAACTAGGGATTACACTATATGAGTAATAAAAGGAAATTAAAAGAAGCGTAAAATATCATGAAAAGTAGTATATTAATGACTCTCATCATACTTATTCAAACCACTTGTATAATAAAAAAAATTTATTATACATCTTTTAAAAATATATTTTAATATATAATTCCATATGTGGTTTTTTTATGACCTTATATTACCCTCTTGTTAATATTCCTATGTTAAGGTTTCCCTTGTGGTAATATCCACTTTGTTTTTCACATGTGTCTTAATTTTGTTTATAATTAGTAATTATACATATATAATGATTGTAGAATGTAATGAATAATATAAATATAATTTATATTTATTATATATGTGTTATAATATTCTATAGAATTTACAAGTATGAAATGGAATATACTGTTAATAGAGACGGTAAGTTGTACGTACGCATGAATGTTGTTTCGATTTTCATTATCGCATTGAAAGAAAGAAATAAAATTAAATATATGTATATATGTATATAATATAACTAATTTATCATTATAATTTTATATATCATATAATTTTATTAAACCCTTCCTTAACCATTCCATGTAGTGTGTTAATGAATCACATAGCATTGAGTGGGATGTAGTTCATACTTCCTTAAACGAAATTATCATATTTACACCAAATGGAAAGTAAAAAATATATATGTTGTAAAAGGAATAAATAAGTTTAATAACATAACAAATAAAACATATTACATATATAAATATATATTTCCATGATAATATCCATCATGAATGGAATTAGAGGAAAAATGAACAATTATCTTTTAGTGAGGTGGTAGTTCATTGTACATGTAAACAGTATGTTCATTACCCATTAGATGGAGGTGTGTGTAATTATAGGTCTAATAATTAGAATAAAAACATAATATTATAGTGAAGTTACATTTTTTTTATAAAATCTTGTAACAAAGATATTGGAGGGGGTGTAGAAAGAGAATCAAATAAAGGGGCTTGAAATAAGAAGTTACCACTTAATTAGGTAACTCCTTTAGGTTTATACTGAAAGGCTTCCATGGAGTAATTTATGCTAAAGTGGAGGCTTCTAGGAGTAGGGGATGGTTGTTGTTAAGTGTAGTGGGTAAATATTGTTCGAACCTAAGTGGTCTGAGAGGTGTGAAGAAGAAGGATAGGTGGTGGCCTTTTATAGGGAATGAAAAGGATACACATTGAATTTTTGGAAAAAAGTTTGGTGTACCCATGTTTATACTGAAAAAAAGTCATACTTGAACAAAAAAAACAAAATAATTGAAGGTTTATAGCCAAATAATGTCCAGAAAATGGTTGTTGGAGAACTGTGTAGGTCATTTTGTGTCTTAAATTTAAGGTTTCGTACTTTATTCACCTATTTTTTCTCTTGACAATTGAAATTAATTTTATTCACTTTCACTAATATTTTTTGTCAAAAAAATTGAACATTTTTAGATATTATAAATTTAATGATTAAAAATATTTAATCCATTTTTAAAAATTCTAGTCACATAATTGGCATAAAATAATTTAAAATTAATCTTTCTGATGGGATGACATTGATGGTTTTTAAAGTAAAAACATCAAAACTTTTGCTATTTTTTTATACCTAGATTCAAAGTAAACTGATTATAATGTCCTAAATTGGATTTATTGATAAAAATATGATCTAATTAAATTTTTAAATTGAATTAAAATATAATTTATCCTTATAAATTAATTATACAAAAATACAGTTCTAAATTAAAATCCAATAGTTTTAACTATTCATTAATAAATGAACCCATAAATAAAAATACCAAAGCATTTTCCTAAACTAATTTTTATATTTACTTTCAAAATATGAAATTTATTTTGATATTTTAAACTTATAAAAGTTCCAAAAATTATATTTAAAATGGGTTCTCCATTAAGATGCGATAAAAATACCTTTATAAAAAATATGGTTTTAAGCATAAAATTAGGTTTGTTCTTATATTATATATATATATAATATATTATATGAATTAAAATATTTTATTGAATATTTAATATATATATTACATTAATATCACTCAATAATTATAATTAATTTAATTTATTAGATTAAAACAGCTTTGTAACCATAAAAAAATAATATTTCCCTTTACATTCAATCAGTTTTTATATTAATTTATAATTAATTAGTAAACAATGAATTCATATTACTTTTTTCTAAACAATATATTTTATTAAATTATTTAATACTATTCATACCCACTAATTTAACATCTAGTTTATTTATTTTTTTTATTAAATAATAAAATTTTAATGATATACTATTTTTTTGTAAAACATGGTTTTGCATGTTAAGGAAACCAAAGATGAAAGTCATTATTGTGTGTAACAAAAACTAACCTCAGTGTTCCATGGAGAGAAAGCTAATTTTTATGTTGTGTGTAAAGGATGATTAACTTGGTGTTTCATATAATGTAATCCAAACATTAAAAAATAAACTATGTTTAGTGTTTCATGAAATGTAAAATATCAAAATGATTAAATTAATTCGAAAAAAAATAATTCACAAAATCTCCGGGTGTTACACACTATTTCTAATAAGAGGTAACACTATTTGAAAAATCCTTTCTGAACCATGTGATTCCCCTCTATTTTTGAATTTAAGGTTTATTGGGGGTAGGCATATGGTTTGAGAAAAATGTGTGCCAAACATGCACTACCCCTTTTTCTTCCAAAATTCCCAAATATTACCTGATACACCCTGAAATAAAAACACTTCTAAAATATACCAAAAATAAGGGTAAAAGTGTACATATAAAGATCATAATAAATCTTCCAAAAATTTATGGATCTAGAAATCTCCTCACATGATAACAGATCATCCTCAAGTTTTACTCCCATGCATCTTTAAGATTCTAAGGTAAAAAAAGATAAGGCCACTAAACCTGCATATATTATTCTATATCCCATCCTACCTCCCAAATATATCCATGTTTCCACAACACTTTCTCACTACACTTTCTCATTGTGGTTCGTAACAAATATCGTATGCTTCTCAAAGGATGAACAAGTCTCAAGCTCAACATCATCAACATTGATCACTTGAGAAGGGTTATGGTGATACCAAAAAAGTTATGACACATGAAACATATTATCGATATCATCATAAATTAGTGTAAGATCCAGTAGGTATACCACTAACCCAATTCTGTCCATGATATTAAAAGGTCCAAAGAACCTAGTTTCCAATTTTCCCTACCTTCAAACCCTATGGTGACCCAATCTAGGAAACACCAGAAAGAAAACACGATCACCCAGTGTAAACTCATGTGGTCATCGATATCTATCAGCATAAGAATTATTCCTACTATGACTAGGAACCATATGTTTCTAAATAAACTAAACCTATTTTGATATCTCTTTCACAAGAATTAGTCCCAATAGCTCTAACGCAGCTTCCTCCATCCATCATAGAGGTGATATTCAAAGACTACCATAAAGTGACTCATATGGTTATATATGAAGAGTTTTGTGATAATAATTGTTATATAAAAGCTCAACAAGCACCATGTCCTTCTCCCAAGACCCACAAAATTCAAGAATGTACTTCCATAAAAGATCCTTCTATGTTTGAATAGTATGTTCCAACATCTCACCTAATTGTGGGTTGAAATCTATACTCAAAAATAATTGTGTACCCAATGATTTCTGTAATCCCTTCCCGAAGTGTGAGGAAAAATTTGATCCATGGTCTGAAACTATACCCCATGGAACCCTATGCAGATAAACTATCTCACAAATATACAGGTCCCCCAACTGTTCCACTAATAAAGTCTCCCATATATGCAATAAATTTGATACTTCCATCAATCAATCCACAATCACGCAAATGGCATCATTCTTCATAATTTTCTAAAATAGATCCACCCTAAAGCCCATGGTAACATAATACCACATTCATTCTAGAATGGAAAAATTATTTATAAAACCACCCAGATATTTATTCTTATCCTTCACTTATTAAAAGGTGTAGCATCAATTCATGAACCCTACAACCTCTTTTTTCATGCCCGACCACTAATACTATCGACATAGGTCAGGATACATTTTGGAAAAACACATATTCACTTCCTATTTCAACTCATTAAATTTATGCATTATATCCTCTCACATACACATATGCACAACTACACTTCACATGACATAGATGATCCCATACTCATCTATGTTCCAATCAGAAGGTGTCTCCACACATTCAAGGGTTTCCCTCAAGGGTAAACATTTTGGATTTTCAAACTACAATTCTCTTTTCTGGTCAAAAAGTGTATATTCCCCTGATATAGATATTAGTATCATCTTCCCCTATCACTCTTGAATGAAATTATTCATCTCAGCCAGCAAGTTCATCAAATTATACTCAGAACTGAACTCATAAACTTCATGGGTATTAGTTTTCCTCCTGAAAGCATCATCAACATTAGTTCTCATCCTTATCATGCATTCTAGCTTGAAATCAAATGATTTTACATACTCAATCCATATATACTAATGGAGATTCAATTATCACTATTAAAATAATTACTTTAGACTCTTTTTATTGGTAAACATAATAAACTTTTTGACAAACAAATAATTCATAAAACACATCACAACATAGACAGCTACTGCTAACTCAAGGTAATTCATAGGGTAATTACATTCATGTAGCTTCAACTATCATGACCCATAATCTAAAAATTGATCTCCCTACATCAACTCTTCTCCCAGACCATTATTTTATGCATCAGAAAACAATATATACTCCCCACGGGCTTGGGTAGGATCAAGATCAATACTGATGTCAACTACTTCTTCAGCTCTTGGAAATAATTATCACATTCTACAAACCATTAAAACATTATCCCCAACTTGTTAAATCCTAAAGGAGTTTCTAATGAGTGAGAAAAGTCTTTAAAGAACCTTTGATAATATCCTTATAATCCCAGAAAGCTATAGATATCGAAAGCATTATTGGGATTATCCCATAAAAAACTACCTAAATACTATTTGGGTCTACTCACACACCTTCCTCTAAGATTATGTAACCTAATAAATGTAACCTTTAATTCTTGACATTATAGTTAGATGTATTGGTGTATATATGATTCCCTATAAGTGTACTCAGGATGATGTTAAGATGTTGGGAATGATCATCATGATTCATGGAGTACTCTAAGATGTCATCAAAAAACAAAAAAATGATCTAGGTATGGGTGAAGACTCAGTTCTTCAAGGCCATAAACACTATAGGAGAATTAGTTACCCCAAATCCATTACAACATACTCACAAAGTCCATACCTTCTTCTGAAAGTTTTCTATGGTATATCTGAAGGTCGAACTCTAAACTATTGATACCCATATCTAATGTCAATCATGGAAAACACATAGGATCCTATCAACTATTTAAATATATCATCTATAAATGTAAGATAATATTAGTTATCTATTGTAATTTGGCTCATATTTTGGTAATCAACACACAAGTACAATGTCCCATCAACCTTCTTAGAAAACAAAACTGTGGAACCCCAAAGTAACATAATTAGATGGATAAATCCCTTATCCATCAACTATTATAGCTGAGTCTTAATCTCTTAAATCTATTTTGGTTCCATTTTATATAGTAGAATAGAAAATTCATCATCTACAGACATGATATCAATATTAAACTCAATGTCTATCCCAGGTTGTAGCCCTGAGAAGTCCTTATAAAACATGTCAGGGAACCTATCTACTATATGGGGAAAATACGTCCTGCTTCACCCCCCCTCCCATAATATTAAAACAAACTTGTATCCTAGGAAATTAACTCCACCAGTTGCTAATGAATTATACCTATAAGGCCTTCTTTGATACCCCACTCCCCATAATGAAAAAAATTTCACCCTCAATAAACATAAACATAAATCTCTTACGATAACAAATTATGTGTCCTTCATATCCTACCAACTAGTACATAACCAAAATCTTTTTATATTTTTAAAATTTCAACTATATAGATATATAAAAGAAAATTATACTCCCCAACCACGGGAAAAATCCCAATGTAAAAATCGATGTCTCTCAAATGTACTCCCAAATGTGTATCAATTGTCATAATATCACTCTTGAATTACATTTCCATACTCAACCCACTCAAAATTTAAGCATATATAAAGGAATGAGATGAACTACTATAAATAAAACACTAGAAAGTGTATAATCTATAAAAATAGTACTTATAATTATCAATGGTTTGGCCTCACTATCCACAAGTGTTGGTTGAACAGGATGTGACTGCCATTCTCCTCATCCATGTGTTGTTGTCTATGTCCCCTAAGATGCACTACTCTATTGATATGGGCATGGTATCCCCATTGTACCATTTCCCCTACGTTGAGTATGTCTTCCAGTATAACACTAACTCTCAGACTGATTTGGGGTAGAATACCCCCTTTCAGTACTTTGATTCTATCTAGCGCCTCTGTCATTATGAATCTATCATTGGTTCTTATAGAACCATTTTAGATGTCCCATCATTTCATGATATCGGCACTCCACGGTCAAGGGAACTATCTACATGAGTGACCTCTCCTACCACACTAGTGGAAAAACACTTGGGTAAGTTTCAGAGTAACTGATCCTTCCCAATGACCACTCTGCCTGATATCTCCCTAGTTGCCATTATCCAATGGATGCTTATTAATCTTGGAATACATACCTCCTGGCCATCAAGAAAAAACCCATATTTCTTCCATTGGAATCCTTCTTCAGGTTCCCCTCATATATGAGATGTAGATTCACCACTTCAGAAAACTTATTTAGCCAAAAGTTATTAACATGTTATACAATCTCACACTTAATCCCATCATAAAACCACTTATCCAAAGTAGTCTCATCCCCATACAAAGCTAGATAAAAGCACTAAAAATTATTAAATCATCGAGTATATTCCATCATGGATATACTCCCATGGGTCAGTCTCATGAACTCTACAACCATATCTTTCCTGATCGTCTCATGGTAAAGGTTCCCAATAATCTTCTATTGAAAGTCCTTTCACTCCATATCTTCTAGCTACCCATCACGAGTTTGGATGCCCCACCAACTATTTACTTGACTATGTAACATATAAATAACCACTTTAACTCTCTTATTAATAGGAATCTCTAAGTGGTAAATGATCATTTTTATAGACTCAATCCAGAACTCAAATACTTCAAGTCCACCCTCTTGGGTAAAATTAAAAGTGTGATGTAACTAGAACTCCCATATCAAGATGTACATACTTTTTACAACCCACCCTAGGTCTCTTTCCAAAAATTTCATAAAACGATTTTTCATGGAACTGGTCTTCATCTTCCTCACTAAGAACTATCAGAGGATTATCTTCTACTACTAGTGAATCATTTATAACTATATCTTTATATCTTATTATCAATAATCATAGTAATATAGGCATATATATATAATTTCAAAGGCATGTAATAGGAAACATAACCCACCAATAACATTTTCATAAGAGAGATTCACATAAATCGACAAAAAACATCCCACATCTTCCGCCACATGGAGAAAATTGTATCATTATTATACCCTTAACCACACCTTATCTAGGTCATGGATATTATATGGTAAACACATCTCATTATTCAAGTGTCTCATTAGACACACATTTTCATTTCAAATTTATAAGATAGAAAAAACATTTTCTTTTAAATAACATACCCAAAACCTTCTTTTCCTATGTGTTCCTAAACAAGATGCATGTCACAATAAAAAATGAGTGCCTAGAATAATGCATGTATAGAAAAATCCAATTCTATACTGATACATGAATAAAATATCAACAAAAAACATCACATATAATGTTCATCACTCGAGGTGAAGTAACATTCAACTGTAACTGTAAGGTTCAATAAGAACAATACCACCCTAGGTACTGGGGGTTCCCCCCATAAATGGGTTTTATAATCCCATACATGAGATATTGACTATGGTCTAACTCATATTAATATCTAATCTAAATTTCTAAAATAGTAATACAAAATAAAAAAAATAAAACACCATTGATACCACATTGTGATGTCCAGAATCGGGGGCGACATATGGGTTCCCCAAGCTGCTTGGTCAGATGACCTTAAGAAAGCATCCCTGTAATCTATAGGCTTCTAACATGCAGTGAAGGTATAATATATAACATTTTGCGACTATTACTTCTTTACCAAAGTATCACAATAGTGGAAATAATAAAAAATATCAAAAATATATTACCAATAACTAGAATTAAACCATAACCAATACACACCAGTTTCACATGAGGAACCAAAAACAAGAAGTAATAACATATAACAAAAGAAATTGATACATAATGTCTTATATGTTTCAATTGTTGAATGAAAAAACAAAATAATGTTACATTGAAACACCAAATTATGTCTTGACACCATGTTTGGTTCCCTCACCCATGCTCCATGCCAACTCATCTATCAAACACTAAAATCTTTCCCTTATCATGTTCTACAAACAAGACACATATTCGGGTACTGATTAAGTATTATGAGTAGGGTGTGAGTACAACTCAGTAGGACACCACCAATGGCATCAAAACAACATCCTATATATAAAAATTTATAAAGGTGTATAAAGAAAAAAATACAGGGGATAAAGTAAACAGTTTACATATTCTATTTTCTATATTTATCCACATAAATTCTCGGGTTCCCCATGAAAACTAAACCATAAATACATTCTTTGTCATATGATAGAGTCTAAAACATCCCCAAGTAATATTACATAGATGACCTCAATTCATTATAACATGGTCTTTCATTATCCATTTAATTCCATTCCATACCAAGACAACTTGGAACCATAGTCCAATTTAGAAATCATGGGCGTAGAACATCATGTCTAGAACCCATTGGTTATTTGGATCATAATTCCCTATCCCATACATCATTATTATAAAATATGATATTTTCAATCATCAATCCACATCCCACACTTATTATCACATATATTCTTTTAAAGAACTAGTTTTTGTCCCACACTCATTATCAAATAATCAAATATGACACATTTAACAAGATTAGTCATCATTAAACTTCTTATAAACATTTCACATCATGTTATATCATTTAAATTATCAAATCAAAGATGATTATTTACTTAAATTACATGTAATAATATGAAAATTTCACCATTAAACCCTTTATAAACATTTCATCATATAAACTATTAACCCTCCAAGGTTAATACAACTATCCATTAATTACCCTTATCAACCAACACATAATCACATTAATAATACAATTTTATAATCCCAATAACACACCAATTTCTTAATCACAATTCAACCTTTTCCAATTACCCGAGTTCAAACCATTTCATTAACACAATTAAATTCAATTTAATAAATTAAATTTTGGATGCAACATTCTAATCCTGTAAATTATAATTTCATAATTACATACACATAATTAAATAAATACTATGGGAATTGATATTTATACCACCTTCCTCAAGATCATTATTGACAGTTCTCCAAACCATAAATCCCCAAATTCAAGTGAAACTATTAAGATCAAAAGGAAGAATTTGATCTTGAACAAAAACCTAGATTCATGTTCAAATAGATACAGATCCATGAAATCCTAGATCTAAACCCTCCCCAATAGAGTAAAACATATCCCCCTACATCAAGAAATAGATATGTGAGTGAGATAAAGTGAAATGGGAATATATTACACACCGAGAGATGTGATGATTCATCAATTTGATCTTTAATTCATCAATAACCAGGTACTAAGAGCCTTGTAACCCTTCCCATATATTCAAAATTCAATGGAATTGGTTTAGAACCAATTTTATGTGTTAAAGAGTTAATACCATGGGATTCAGTATTTTTTAATAAATTTTTTGGATAATTAAATCTCATGTCCACAATTTCCTAAGACGGGGCATACGGTTTTCCATACTATGTGCCTTAGTTGTGTGCCTCTTCTTAGGGGTGTACCATTTCTACTAATTGGGTGCACAGTTTAAAAAACTATGTGGCAACCATGTAATTCATCTTTTTTATGAATTTATAGTTCTTTATTGGTAGGCACACAATTTGGTGAAACTGTTCACCAACCGTGAACTGCCCCATTTTCTTCCAAAATTCCAAAATTTCACCTCAAACACCCCAAAAACCATCCAATTAATAACAAAATAAGGGTTAAATAGTTTATAAAAATGATCCCAAGACATCATAAAAATTTTTTGGGATATTATAGCTGTAGATCATGAATAAAATATATAAATTTTGGATGATGATGTAATCTTATTCATCTGATGAGGTTATTGATTTAAGAACCACATGGGAAAATTCAATACTTAAAAAATATTGTTGGAAAAAATATAATTGGAAATCAGAATCATCGGGTGAAAATTAAAAATGTAGGTTGTAATATCTATTCACACAATTTAGTTTTAAAAATCAAATCCCTAAACTATTAATGAGGATTTCTGTTAGAACCCATGTTTCTTCGGACAATCGTTTTGAGCAGAAATTTGTATTTTGCTGTTGTATTCTCTTGAGGGGTAAAATTGCCATTTTAACCTACCATAAAATCTTGGATAATTTTTTTGACAACTTCGTTGGTCTCGAAATAGGGATTTTACCCTAGGATAGGATTTTGGAGGAAATCTGAGATGTTCGAATTTTTGCGGAATATTTAATATTTAATATTATTAAATTAAATATTAAATTATTCGCATAGGTTCGATCAGAAATAAATTTTAAATAGAGCTTCAGATTGATATTATTTCTACGCCGTTGAGTCCGTAATGGGTAGTTTATCCTAGGGAAGTCATAAACTCATGTCGGGCACCAGGGTCGGCCCGGACCCCTTTTTCTTCCTTTTCTTTTCTTCTTTCCTTTTCTTTTCTTCTCTCTTCTTTCCTCCTCCTCCTTGCGCACATCTCATAAACCGATCCTACTTGGTCATGACCTATAGTATAATTTGGATATTGATAAAATTGGAGTGAAGGAAGGCGAGAGTGGTACCAATTTGAAGCACTCGACGCGCTGAGTCGGCGTGCGGCAACCGTGAGTCGTGAAATCAACAAAATATTTGGCAGTTTCCACCTGAAGGTAAGGAAGTTTATTTTTTCGACATAGATCCCTGTTAAAAATATTTTTTTAAATCTTTAAAGCCTTATATTTCTATATTGTATGCCCATGGGGCACGATTTATTGTTTTGGGGGCGAAAACGGGCGAATCAGGTGTTTTTAGGGATTTCCCGTCGAAAAACCCAGTATACATGGCGTGTGTTCCTGGGGAACACGCTGTGTGTTCTTACCGTTTTGGGAAGACAATGTTTTCTTAAGTACACTCCGTGTAGTTTGAGTAAACGCCATGTAGTTGGTAGCCATGTGGCTGGCCGTGTGAAATAGAACACGGAATAGTGGGTTTTAAGGAGTACATGCCGTGTACTTTAAGTACACACCGTGTAGTGGTACATGGGCATGTGTTCGAGTGAAAATGAATACAGAATAACTTTTTTGAACTATAAACTCTGTGTAAAGTAAATTACACTTTGTGTACTATTACACAGGTAGTCCCATTGTGCTCTGGCCATATACTCTGGCCATGTACTACTTTATTTTAGTACTTTTGAGATATAATGGGCTCTAGAAGTCAGAATTGGGCATGTGAGTAGTCGATTCTAAGCGTTTGTCCATGTAGATCGAAATGGTGGAATCCATTTAACATTTATAGTTCATCTAAATAATGTTTTGGGGGTTTTATCTAAATATAGGGGTATTTCCACCAGTTATCAAGATCAATTGATAGCTAAGAGTGAGAGTTGGCGTGGATGATAGGTTGGGTGTTTGGACCAACTTAGTTGATACCTTTAATATAATATGATCTATGCGATATCTCCCATAACCTATGATTTATAGGACTTTACCCTTGTGAGATGTTCCCTTCTGGGCTATGAGTCTGAGAGACCAGATACTTCTAAGGATCCCCTGAGGGATGCCTTTACTTATGGACTGACCTTGGGAGTTTCTTATAGGATCCCTCTCCTATTTTTCCTTTGATAAGACCCATGTTATGGAATGCCAATGTTGTCCTTACTTTGAGGATTTCGTGTATGATTTCTCCCTTACTCTTTGCTATGGGTCCCGCGTAGAATGCCTTCACTCGTGTTTACCTTGAGAATCCTGAGTATGATGCTTCCTCAGTGTTTGACTTGAGGGACCCAGTGGGTGCTAGTTGTTTGAACGACCCTGAGTTATTATGTCGGGTTGGGTAGATATGGTTATCAGGTGTCACCTAGAACCTATTCTAAACTGGTAATCCCTTTGGGCTTTGGATGTATTGTTGGGTTGGGCATTCGGGCCACCCTCACTATTTGTTTATATCTAACTTGGTTTTTCTGATGCAGTAGTGTTTACAAGAGGTGCTTCCTGGTTGGTGGCTAGTGAGCCTAATGCAAGAGTTATTTCTTGTTTGTTGGGATGTCTACTATTCCTTGTGTTCCTGAGTTGGTGTTTTGTGCCTTACCTTTCGAAGTCCTTGAGTTTTATGTGCAAATTCCATAAATACCGGTCAACGGGGTATTGAGTGTTTATCATTTTTCCCTTATTTTTTCTAAATTGCTTGAATCTTTGTGTTGTGGTAAGATGATCATGTTTGAGGATAATTTCTTTGATTGGATGTTTTTCCCATGCCTTGTTCTATTTATGACCTTTGGGTCTTGTTAGCCTTTGGCCATTATTCATGTTTTACATTCCTTATGAATGTAGGATGGAATGATATTCTCGACATGCATGTTTCTGTAGACTGGTTATCCAAGTAGCTCTATAGGTGTACTTTTTTCCTTATAGCATTATTATTCACCGACTAGAATGGGACCGTGAGAACTTGGTGCTATAGAATATAAGTGAGAGACTGAGTGAGATTCCTAGAGAGTCTTGGACATTATAGACTATAGGGGATAGACCGAGTGAGCTTCTAAGAGAGTATTGGACATTATAGACTATAGGGGATAGACCGAGTGGGATTCCCAGAGAGTATTGGATATTATAGACTACAGGAGGGTAGACTGACTGAGCTTCCTCAGAGGGTCATTACTTGTTTGAATTTCCTTAAACCTTCCAGGCTAGAGGAGGAATTGACTGAGCAAGCTTCCTCAGAGATTCTATGACAGACCTGAGACTATATGAGGAATTTATTGACTGAGCTTCCTCAGAGAGTTTCTAGACCTTGGGCTATAAGAGGGTTAGACCATGTGATCTTCCTCAGAGAGTCCCTGACTACCCTAGACTATAAGGGGAGTTGACCGCGTGAGCTTCCCCAGAGAGTCTTATAATTTGATATAACCAAAATAGAGGGGTTAGGATGAGTGCACTGCCCATAGGGTTGTTAGTACTTCTTGGATAAGACTAGAGGGGTTGGCTACGAGTATTTCCCAGAGGGTTACCAGTTGTGTTATCTCCTTGCTTGTGACTGATTGGTTGAACTAGAGGATAGCTTGTCTTTGTTTAGCTAGTTCAGAGGAATATATATGGAGTTAGTTGAAGCAGGTACATGTCGATGAGATTACAGACCCAGAGATCAACTTATATGATATACGGCTTGAGTGGCACTATGTCCAGCTCAATTCCCTTGAATAGGATGTCCAAGAGATCGGGCTTATGGTCCTAAGGATCAACTTCTGATGTTGTTTCTTTTTATTTGAATCACTTCATCGTGAATATTCATATTTATGTATATGTGTATAAGTATGGGACAATACATGTGTACGTATATAGATATGGACATCCATGGTGGCACTTTCCTAGTTGACAGAGATTTCATACCCTGAGTTCAACTGTGGTTGCACGTTTGTTTTACTTCCTTTTGTTGTGTCCTAGCTACGCTGAGCACATTGTTGTTGCATACACTTTTAGCAGCACAGTTGTAGGTTGCTTGTCGGGGTGCCCTATTGAGATTATTTCTCACCCCTGAACATGCACCTCGGTGTACATATAGAACTTATGTTTGCTTTTCAGGTTGAGCACAGGTTGCATAGTGGATATGGCTAAGTCCCAGTGTTGCACGATCAAGCGGATCTGCTCGAGTGGTTCTACTTACCGGGCTACTACACTTCGACAGTATCTGGAGATCTGGTACATGGATTGGCTCGGAGTTAGTAGCAGAGCCCTATAATTTTACTTTCAGTTTATTTTGTACTTGTATTTGTATGGTCGGCCGGTGGGTGACTGATGTTGTATTGTATTGCATAGTTGTTCAGGAATTTACAGCATTTTACTATTACAACTTGTTCTATTTCTGTTGTTTACTGATTCCGCACTTTGTTTACATTATGATGTGTATGATACTTAGTTATTTATACTATTTTCTTACTCTGGTATGAGGGTATAGTCTCCCAACTATCACATCCTAGGCCCTCACTACTTTTCGGCAGCCTCTGGCGTATGAGGAGGCGCGCTTGAGGCCTTGTGGTAAACCGGCTCAGAGCACCGGTTTAGTGGCTTCTGGGTCGGGACGTTAAAAAGTGGTATCAGAGGAGTTTTCCTTATTGGTCTTTACTATTTGGGATATGGTAGATAGTAGTATTAGGAATGTGTTGGAACCAGTGATGGATATCGGGTTGGTGCGTTGCGAACACTTGTTCCGGTATGAAGTCCTGGTTTCCAGGGTTTGGGATTGTTGTTCTGATTTTGCGATGTTACGGTTGTATATGATTTTCACCTTGAGCAACTCACATTTTGTGTGGTGTTTTGATTTACTATGGATCTATGGCTCTTGGCCATTGGTAAGATTCTAGGGATAGATTTTGACTCTTGGCTGGCAAAGTCAATAGGCATCTCATGCAGCATACCAAGCACGTAGGATTCACAGCATATAGGCCTGCCACTGTGTGTTTTTACTGATGACTGAGACCTTTGGGTCATCTTACACATACTTTTTACTCTGATGGTAGGTTACATGGATCTATGTTAACTCTTTTTTTATGGGGCTGATGACTCAGTCCTTTTTCACAGGTGGTGCAGTGACCCTAGTTGGTCTTTGTGGCACGTGATGCCTTTTTTTAACCCCTTATTGGGTGTTGTTTCTTGGGTCTGTGGTTATCTAGTCAAATCGTTGAGAATGATGTTGATAGATACCAAGTCTTTTCTTATGAACTATACCTCCTTGTGGTATTCCTGTATACAGATACCCAGTGGGAGTTAGCTCAGATTTTCTCTTCTGTTTTGTTAGTGACCTCCAAGGAGTCATTCCTTCTGAGGATGCTCGGAGAGGATCGAGACCCTTGTAGGTTGTGTTTTGGTTTTGACCTTCTTAGGTTGTTGTGATCTTTACCATATTCGGAGTGGTTTTGGATATTTTGGTCTAGGTAGTTAGAACTTGTGACCCAGTTGTGAGGCTTTTTTTGTAGGGCTAGGTGGAAGACCTAGGGACCTTGGGTTTTGACTCAAACCCTTATCGATCAATGTTTGTTCTGTTTTTGGGAAACCTAGGTGACAAGGTTGGCCAGTTTTTTCCAATGCCTTTTGTAGGTGTTTTTTTTCGTGATTGGTTTCAACGAGTAGGCATGTTCGGGTGCCTGGACTGGTCGACCAATGTTTTTGATGTTGCTATTGTAGAGGTGACTTTGTGAAATTTCGGGTTACCGTGAAATGGTTGACCCGTGCATGAATCCTGGTCGGGTTTTGGAAGGATATTATCGTGGCTCGGAGGGAGTTGTACATGACTTCAGTGAAATATTAGTATACTACTATAAGAGATGATAATGTGATATCTTGATTCGTATTGAGTATGCTGAGAGAGCTTCGACCCTACATCGAGCTCCTTTTTTTTCATAATGTTCATCCATGTGGCGGTTGGAACCTATTCTGATTGTGCTCTCGGAGTAGTGTACGGAAAGCCATATGGTGGGTAGTGCATCTTTTTCCTTTTAAGGGTGGTTTTTCTTATTTAGGTTAAACACCGGTGTTTTCCAGGAGGTTTTGAGCTCATAGTATTCTTTTAAGACGATGACAAGGGTATTCCTATAGTGGGGGTACCAATTGGTTGTAGTTGAATATCTTCTATGTAAAAGGTGGTTCTTAATGCTAAGGATGGTCATTGGACGGTCCAGGTAGCTTGGTTGTGAAAATGCTCGGGTTGGGGGCGTGGTTTCTGGTCCTACTGCTGGTCCTTTTTTTGGGCTTTTTAGGGACGAGAAGGATTATGGTGGGGAGTTTGTAAGAAACCGTGTTTCTCCAGATAGTCGTTTTGAGAAAAAATTTGAATTTTTGCTGTTGGGTACTTGTGAGGGGTAAAATTGTAATTTTACCCTACCATAAAATCTCGGATAATTGTTTTGACAACTCTGTTGGTCCCGGGATTGGGATTTTACCCTAGGACAGGAGTTTGGAGGAAATCTGAGCTGTTTGAATTTTGGTGGAATATTTAATATTTAATATTATTTAATTAAATGTTAAATTATTTACATATGTTCATTTGGAAATAACTTTTAAATGAAGCATCGTATTGAGATTCTTTCTACTCCTTTGAGTCCGGAATTGGGATTTTAGCCTAGGGAAGGCATAAACTCATGTCGGGTGTCGGGGCCGGCCCAGGCCCCTTTTTCTTCCTTTTCTTTTCTTCTTTCTTTTTCTTTTCTTCTATCTTCTTTCCTAATCCTCCTTAATCATGTCTCATATGCCAATCCTCCTTGGATATGACCTATGGGAGAATTTTGAGATTGAGAAAATGGGAGATAAGGAAGGCGAGAGTGGTACCCATTCGAAGTTCTCGACGCGCTGAGTCGGCGTGCGGCAACCGTGAGCCGTGAAATCAACCGAAGCTTTGGCAGTTTCCGCCCGAAGGTATATTCATTTATGTTTTCGCCATAGATCCATATTAAACATGTTTTTTAAGTCTTTAAAGCCTTATATTTCTTTCTTGAATGCCCATAGGGCTCGATCTATTGTTTTGGGGGTGAAAACGGGAAAATCGGGCCTTTTTAGGGATTTCCCGTCGAAAAAACCCAGTATACACGGTGTGTGTTCCAGGGGAACACGCCATGTGTTCTTCCTGTTTGGGGAAGACAAATTTTTATTAAGTACATGCCGTGTACATTGAGTACACGTTGTGTAGTGGGTAGCTGTGTGGCTGGCCGTGTGAAATACAACACAAAATAGTGGGTTTTAAGGAGTACACGTCATGTACTTTAAGTACACGTCCTGTAGTGGTACATGGGCATGTGTTCGGGTGAAAATAGACATGGAATAACTTTTTTGAATATTACATTCCATGTACAGTAAATTTCACACTGTGTACTCTTATACAGGCAGGCCCATTGTGCTCTGGCCATGTACTACTTCAATTTAGTAATTTTGGGATATCTTGGGCTCTGGAAGTCAGAATTGGGCATGCGAGTAGTCGATTCTGAGTGTTGTTCCATGAAGATTGAAATGGTGTAATGATTTTAACATTTAGAGGTCATATAAATAATTTTTTGGGGTTTTTGTATCTAAATAGAGGGGTTCTTCCTCTAGTTATCAAGTTCAGTTGAAACCTAACAGTGAGACTTTGCATGGATGATAGGTTGGGTCTTCAGACCAACTTAGTTGAGACTTTTAATAGGATATGAGCTCTGAGCTATCTTTGGTAACATATGCTTTAGAGGACTTTCCCCTTGTGAGACGTTCCCTTTTGTCCTATGAGTCCGTGAGACCGGATACTTGTAAGGATCCCCTGAGGGATGCCTTTACTTGTGGACTGACCTTGGGAGTTACTTATTGGATCCCATTCCTGTTTTTCATTTTATAGGACCCATGTTATGGAATTCCTATATTTTCCTTCCATTGAGGATTTTGTGTTTGATTCCTCGCTTACTCTTTGCTACGGATCCCGCGTAGGATGCCTTCACTCAAGTTTACCTGAAGAATTCCGAGTATGATGTTTCCTCAGTATTTGACTTAAGGGACATAGTGGGTGCTTGTTGTTTGAATGACCCTGAGTTGTTATGTCGGGTTGGGTAGAGATGGTGATTGGGAATCACCTAGAACCCATTCCAAACTGGTGATCCCTTTGGGCTTTGGATGTATTGTTGGGTTGGGCATTCGGGCCACCCTCACTGTTTGTTTCTATCTGATTTGGTTTTACTGATACTATAGTGTTTACCATAGGTGCTTCCTGGTTGGTGGCTGGTGAGCCTGACGCGAGACATCTTTATTTTTTGTTGGGATGCATACTATTCCTTGTGTTTCTGAGTAGGTGGTTTGTGCCTTACCTTTCAAAGTCCTTGAGTTTTATGTGCAAATTCCACAAATACCCGTGAACGGGGTATTGCATGTTTACCGTTTTTCCCCTGTTGTTTTCCTGCCTTGCCTGTATGCTTGTGTAGAGGTAAGTTGATCATGTTTGAGGATAATTTCTATGCTTGGATGTTTTTCCCATGCCTTGTTCTATTTACAACCTTTGGGTATTGTTAGCCTTTGGTCATTATACCAGTTTTCCATGCCTTGTGACCGTAGGATGGAATGATATTCTTGACATGCTTGTTTCTGAAGACTGTTTAGCCAAGTACCTCTATAGGTGTACTTTGTCCATATAGAATTATCATTCACTTACTGGTATGGGACCGTTTGAACCTTGTGCTATATACTATAAGGGATAGATCGAGTGAGCTTCCCAGAGAGTCTTGGACATTATAGACTACAGGGGATAGACTGAGTGAGCTTCCCAGAGAGTCTTGAACATTATAGACTATCAGGGATATACTGAGTGAGCTTCCCAGAGAGTCTTGGATATTATAGACTATAGGAGGTTAGAATGATTGAGCTTTCTCAAAGGGTCTTTACTTTTTTGAATTTCCTTAAACCATTCTAGCCTAGAGGAGGAACTCATCGAGCGAGCTTCCTCAGAGAGTCTATGACAGACCTGAGACTATAGGAGGAATTGAATGAGTGAGATTCCTCAGAGAGTTTCTAGACCTTGGGGATATAATAGGGATATAATGCATGATCTTTTTCAGAGAGTCCCGGACTACCCTAGACTATAAGGGGAATTGACAGAGTGAGCTTCCCCAGAGAGTCTTATAATTTCGTATGACCACACCAGAGGGGTTAGGCTGAGTGCACTACCCAGAGGGTTGTTGGTACTTCTTGGATAAGACCAGAGGGGTTGGCTGTGAGTTATTCCTAGAGGGTTACCTGTTGTGTTATCTGCTTTCTTGTGATTGATTGGTTGAACTAGAGGATAGCTTGTCTTTGTTTAGCTTGTTCAGAGGCATATCTCTGGCATTGACTGAAGCAGGTACATGTCGATGGGAATACATACCCAAAGATCGACTTATTTGATATATGGATTGAGTGGCACTACATCCAACTCAATTACCTTGAATAGGATGTCCAATAGATTAGGCTTATGGTCCCAAGGATCGACTGCTGATGTTGTTTCTTGTTATTTGAATCACTTCATCATGAATATTCATATCTATGTAAATGTGTATAGGTATGGGACTATACATGTGTACATATATAGATATGAACATCCATGGTGGAACTTTCCCAGTTGATATGGATTTTATACCCTAAGTTCAACTATGGTTGCACGATTGGTTTACTTCTGTTTATTGTGTCCCAGCTAGGCTGAACACATTGTTGTCACTTACACTTTTTGCAGCACAGTTGTAGGTTGCTTGCCGGGGTTCCCTACTAAGATTATTTCTCACCCCTGCACGTGCACCTCGGTGTATGTGTAGACCTTATGTCTGATTTTCAGGTTGAGAACAGGTTGCATAGTGGATAGGGCTGAGGCCCAGTGTTGCATGATCGAGCGAATCTACTCGAGTGGTTCTACTAATCGGGTTGCTGCAGTTCGACAGTGACTAGAGATTGGGTATGTGGATTGGCTCGGAGTTAGTAGTAGAGCCCTGTACTTTTACATTTAGTTTATTTTGTACTTGTATCTGAATGGTCGGTCAATGGGTGACCAGTGTTGTATTGTATTACATAGCTGTTCTGGCTTTTATAGCATTTTACTATTACAACTTGTTCTATTTTAGTTGTTTACTGCTTCCGTACTCTGTTTACTTTCCGTTGTGTATGATACTTATTTATTTCCGCTGTTTTCATACTCTGGTATGAGGTTATAGTCTCCTCACTATCACACCCTAGGCCCTCATTGGTAGTCGGTAGCCTCGGGCGTATGGGGAGGTGCGCTTGAGGCCTTGTGGAAAACCGGCTCGGAGCACCGGTTTAGTGGCTTCCGCGTCAGGACATTACACTTTTGAACACATATAATGGATTTAATATATGAATAGATAGATAAATAAAATTGAAAATAATGAAATAGTAGATATTTTATATATGCATAAGGAGAAAATGGATTTGGAAAAAAATGAGTTTTTATGAATAATAAAATTGAGAAAAATAAAGTTTTAATAAACAAATATGGACTTGGGTCCAAGGGGTACTCATAAATTGAAGGAACTTATTTTGATGAAACATTTCCTCTTATTTCCAATCTTGATAACATCCTAATTTTCAGGAAATTATAGATTAAGGAAACATATTAGTTTTTAAAATGGATATAAATTTTATATTTAAAAATTATGAGCTAAATTAATAGGCTAATATAGATCAATCTAAGGGTTTTATGCGTGATGAATATGGTAACAAGGTTTTATAATTAAAAAATTGTCTTTATGTGAAGGCCCAAAAATTTCCTTTTTTATTAATACAAGAAATCACTTTTCATAATGAAAGTTTTATTTTGTTATTAAATATAGTCACATAGAATAAATTTTAAATTTCATTATATATCATGAATTAATATTAACTATAATATTTAAAAATAATACAGGGATATGAATGAAAAATAATAATGCACACTCTAATGTATACTACATGGGGTTTAATTCTCCAATTAAGACCACTCATACTATAAAAGTAGTAAAAATATATAAAAGTGTTGGGAATTTGTTAAATAATGACAAGGAAATTGTAGAAACATTGTAAGAGAAGTAGTGGATTTTGAGGTGTGAGAATTGTGGAGTATCTATATGGTATAAAGGGGAAATTGGTTGTTCTGATCTTATTATTACTTGATCATTGTTCAATAATTAATGTAGATGGGAGAAACAATGGTCTCAACTAGTTGGATCATGCCATTTTAATACAATTTTTTAGAATTTGGGAAGGATATAATGCCATTGGGGTTTACCCTTGACCAAGACTAGGGAGAGCTTCAACATATAAAGTGTGACCAGAACATCCTATAGTAGTTAATCATGATATTGTAGATCACCGCTAAATAAATGTTTATTGATCCACCCCAAGAATGTAGAACCATCACTCATCATTCCCTTAAGATGTATTCTAATTTAATAAGGGGATATTTATCTTGACAGTATAATTATAATGGTGAAATTTTCTTCTTAGAAATTAAATAGGGGTATCATCAATCCAATTTTCATTGTTATTTCATTTAATAAAATACACATAAATTTAAGATTGTTATGTTAAATGGATTTATAGATATAATGAAAACTTAATAATATTTTTAGTAAAAATATAATTTCAATTATTATTTTAAATAATATTTATTTTCATGAAATTGTCTTCTAAAGCATTATTTATTTAAATATAAATGATAAAATAATTTTTAAATTTCTTGCATAATTTTTATAAGGTTTTTAAATTTGATTAGTTCATAAAAACCATTATTTTCAATAAATATGTATTTTTTCTAAAAGATAAAAATTTCATATTTAGAAAATTATTTTTATAAAAAAGTTATTATATTTGAAATCTAAACATCATAATTCTTTTGGTTATTTTTTTACAAATTTATAAAATAAATCATTTTTAGTGAATAGTAAAAATAATGTTTTGTGACATTATTATGTTTTATGAATTCAAAAATATATAGTAATGATTTAATTATTAAATTGAGAATCCATAAACAAAAAATAAGTTATTTTATTAATATAATGTATTTTAGTTAACTAAAATGATTTTTCTAACATATAAATAACTTTCTAAATTCTCAAATGGAAATTATGATTTTTAAAATAAAAATTTGACTAAATATTAAATTAACATGACCTAAGTAATATAAAAAAATTTATTTTAGTTCTAACATAGATAAAAAATCAAAACACATGAGACAATACCATGGGCAAGCTGATGGTTTTCTAATTTCTACAATCTATAATTCCAGGGTCATAACACCATGACATTTTCTAATATAATAACATCATGTCTGATAGTGTGTTTTTTACAAAAAATTTAAATTAGAAGACAATATAACAGACTAAAACATTACAATAAATTTCTTTTTAAATAAATTAAAACTATTTTATTTCTAATGATGCACGCAACGCTGGGTTTAAATGAACCATGATGCTCTATAAAAATATTATTAAATATGTCTATTATAATCTAACCATTAAGTAGGAAAGTATGAATAGTAAATGCTCAAATTATTAAAATTTTATGGTTTGAAAATGTATAAAATTAAAATCATTAGAAAGTATAATAAATGTTTTCGGAAAAATAGTATTTTTTTAAAAGGTGGTTTACTCACACTTTGTGATCATAATATATAATTAGTTTTAAAAAATTAAGAAAATTTATTTGAAATAAAAATCATTTTTGAAGCAATCATATCAAAATTAACTTTGGGTGAATTTTTAGTATGTTTTTGAAAAGTAGTATTCTTGATTAATAGTGAAAAGTACTGAATTTTAATTGAAATTTGTCTTTTCATTTAAATTATTTAAAATGATAAATTATATTTTAAATTATTTTTAATGTAAAATTAGTTTAATAATATTATAATTTAACTAATTTAGATAATTAGAATCAATTTAATACTAAATTTGGAAACTAGAACCTTCTATACTTATGAGAATTTTATATTTGAATACCAGACTTTGCATCGTGTCTGTTGGTATAATTTTAAATTGAATTCTTCCACTTATGTGAATTCAATTTGGAAAAATTTATTAAATATTTGTAATCAACATAATTTATATTATATGATAAGTAAAACATAATTTTAGACCAAAATTAATAGTGAAAACAGTAAAAATTAATTACCATGGTTAAGTTAAAAACTGATTTATCAAGGGTCAAACTAAGAAGATAAGGGTTAAAATGACTCAGAAGATTTCCAAAATAAATTATGTGGTCATATTTCGACTCTATATCTTCTATTTTTTATAATGGTCATTTTTAAACCGTTTTTAATTTGAAAAATGTGCGAAAAACGTTTTCTTTTGAAAAAATACAAATGTGACACTAACCTCACTTATAAAAGGTCACCCCATCTCTTCTCCTCTTCACACTTACAAAACTTTTTGTTTTAGAAAATACATACCAAAATACCTTCCTTACTTTCATAATGTCATCCAATAAGACATATTTTGTTCCAAAATCCAACTTATGAATCCCTTTGGTGCTGATCAAAGAAGTTTTCTAAAGAAGTTGTATCATCCCTAACTAAGCATTTTATTTTATTTCTTCCTCCACCGACAACAATTATTATTATAAAATGATGATATAATAAAAATTATATATTACATATAATTATATTTTATTATGTAAATTGAATAAATAATATCACTCTCCTCTTCCCTCATTTGGGTTACGAAATCATCATTCATGTGTACAACATACTACTACCTCATGAGCCGATGTCATTCATTTTACATATCCACCTTTAAAGGATGGATGTAAGGATAGATTTAATAGATTTATATAATATTTATGATATTAGTATATTATTATATTATCATATCACATATACATAATTACTTTTCATTCTGTGAGAGATATGATAACGGTACTCGTTTGTATGGCAGAAAACCTCCACACGAAGAGATGTGATTCATTTTTCAATTATGCTTTAAATGAAAGTTAGTAAGTATAAAACTTAATGAATATATGTGATATTTATGATCTAACCATAAATATGGAAATATAATATCATATCTAACATTTACCTTCCAATCCATTAAAAACAATAAATTCACTTGTCGGGATGTGTGGACTATTATCTCCACGTACCAATGTAAAATGTTTTCATTTTAGTTTTACATGTATGGTAATAAGAATGGATTTTATTAATATAAATGATTTAAATAAAATAATAGTTATTATTTATAAGTGAATTAATATATATATTCCTTCCATCCCTTATAGAAAAATGGAAAAAACGTTCATGCGTATATATGACCTATGGTCTCCATGAACAGTCTAATCCATTTTATATATATAACATTTATAGATTACACTAAAAACATATATAATGAATATATATTATATTAATATAATGTTAAATATTATTTATAATATGTACCCATGGTCGAATTAAAATAAATAAAATTACCAAACCAAAACATATATGAAAGATGCGGATATTATCACCCAAAATAGTGATTTTAACAAAGAATTATTAATAAACAAGAGATAAATGACTATAAGTAAATCATACTTGGTATGAGATATATGGTTATGATTTTTTAATATATTTTTAATAAACCTATATTTATTATACAGGGTCTTTTAACACATATGAAGAATGTTGATCAAGTTGTAAGGGTTTCTCATCTGACTGTTACTTCTGTAAGACATACACCATATTCACCACTTATTCCTCTATGTGGTGTATATACTGCTCCCTTTTATATATTATATCCTGAAACAATTTATATTTATGGTGTTTAATGTTTCATTTTTTCATTCATGGGGCTTATCATTCAAAATTTATGTGGTAATGGTTTATTTCATAATCTCTTTATTATTCGGGATTGCTTTTGATTAAGTCTCACTTATAAGAATATTTTGATATTTATATCTTATACACAATCTATTTTTTCTCCTATAGTTATTCATGAAATGTTTCAAATAATATTATAATTTTTCCTCTCTTTGGTAGTTAAAATGATTAAGAAGTTTTTTCTTTAAGAAAATATTAATTTATTTCTATCTTCAGTAGAAAATCATTTTTCTTTCAAAACTATATTCTCTAAAAATTATTTCATTTTTTTAACATTATCCAAATTATTTATTAAAGATATTTTCACCCATGTTTTAAATTTTAAAATACCATTTAAAATGAATCTTATTATCATTTTCTATAGGATACACTTCTCTAACCTTTTTTAGTGAAAAGGAAATATTTTTTTTAACTTATACAACATATACAAAATTTTACATCATCATGACCAATATGATTTTAAAGGGAGGTCTCGATGTTCAGCTCCTCACCCTCCGATGGTTTTGTGTATGGATGCATTGCGGTCGTCCCTCCCTGTGCCTCAGCTTGGTAGGTGGTATTCTGACTCTCACTGCCTTCTACGACCTCTCCTCTGCTCCTCTTCTCCAGTTTCTGATCCCTACCTCCAACCCCACCATCCTGAGATCATGATCTTCCCTAAGGTACTGCAATGGGTCAATGGTGTGATTTCTTTTCCGATCTCCCAGATTGAGTTTGAAAGGGTGTCTTTGCTGCTGGATCTGACATTGGTTGCTAACATTGGGAGGAATCAACCCTCAGTTGCATCACTTAACAGGCAGGTCTCCTCTTTCAAGAAGATTCGTCAGAAAGTGGTGATAGGGATTTTGGATGCGAGACATTTTCAAATCCATTTTTACAATGAAGATGATCTGGTCTATACCTGGTCCTCTGCCCCCCGTTTTTTGTAGGTTCTTCGTTTTTCTCCCTTTCTTTGGTCTTTTTGGTTTTATTTTCATCACGACCCTCTAACGAAGGTGCTATGGATCACCCTCCCGAGTCCTCCACTTCCTTCTCAAAATTTTACGATCCTGCTCTTGATCAGGAATATGATTGGGCAATTTTTTTTCACGGACCCCCGCACTCGTGCACTCTAACATCCCATTTCTCTAAGGATTTCCATTGATTTTGATGTGTCTAAGTCTCCGATTGAGTCCATCTGTGTCGAGGTTGAAGGTGTGCTTCAGTGGAATCAATTGGTTTTCTTTGAATCCTAGGTCCCTTTCTCTGCAAACCGCTGTCGGTTGTGGAATTTAGCTTCGCTCTGTAGTCATTGAAATAATGGCATGATACACTTTGGTTGAGTCTATCTCGTGATGGGGAGTAGAAATTATATAAATAAGGTTCCCATGCGTGCTTTGAAATAAAGTATAATGATGAAGCTGAGAGGGATGGTCATGGGACTCTGAAGAAGACTTTGGATACACCCTCAAATCTGAGTATGGCGGAGGTTTTCATAAGGTTGCATCATGATCTGGTGTGGTGTCTGCTCTGGGGGCAGAGGTTGTAGTGGATAGTTCTCATTTGTGCATTGAAAATTTGGACACTGTGAATCCTCAAGTCATCTCTACAAATGGTTGCAATAGAGGAATGGGAATGAATTCCAGTGGTGTGGTGGTTTTAATGAAATAGGCTCTGGGTATTGAAATTGGTTACAATTTTAATGTTCTAAGGAATGAGGATGTTATTATGGGAAAAGAAATATTAAGGTAGATTTCTTCATATGGAAATAAGTTTTTTGAGCATGAGGAGTTAACCCCTGAGCAGTCAGGATTATAGCAGATTTGTAGCACTGGAGTGGAACAGAAGGATTGTGGGAATGTCTATCTTGTTGAGGGGAAGCTAATGGGGAGCATGGTCAATTCCTGGCATTGATAGACAATAATAATAAATCCTCTTGGAAGGAAAATGGTTTGGTGCATGAGGATCATCGTAAGGAGAATGGATCCTTGGATGTACCAAGTAAGTGGGGGATGCCTCTAATGAGAATAAGGAAAATGATATTCGCTCTCCCAATAACCATGTCAAGGCATCCTACTGTCATATACTCAATAATGGGAGGAGGAAAGGAAATGATAATGTGGGGGCTTTCACTACTCCACCAAAGAGAAATCCAAGAAAGGACTACTCTAACATGCCAAAGATGATGTCTACTAGATCCTCCTTCGAGGAATCCAAATGAAAAGACATGGACCAGAAACGGGGGTGGGTTAATAAGCAGTTGTCGAGGGAGCCATTGACTTCATAGAAATTACAACTAAGGGAGAAATACGTTAAAATGCTCAATTACTATAATTCGAAATCTAAGTGGGATTTGGATAATCTGAAGGTGACCTCTGATGTTGGAAATTTTGAAAATTATGAACCCTTTTGATTTCTTTCTTGTGGGGCCTATTGTCGTGTTCTATACTTTGTACTTTTCTCTCTTTTTTTCTTCAATACATTTGGAGGAGTCGACATTTTTTCCTGGGTATGCGCCTTTCGGTCATGACCATTATGTATTTAAATAATACTTTGAAATTTTAAAAGGTATTTTTTAAAGAAAGTTTTCCCTAATATTTTGTAAACTTTTTGTTGTTAAAAGTTATTTTCAAAGAAATTATTTTGACAATATTTTATGAATTTTATAGTTTTGAAATAAAATGGGTGATTTTCAAAGAACGGTTGTTTTCCTCAAGAAATTTTTAATTTGGTATTTAAAAATAATTTTCCATCTAAGAAGACATAATTTGATGTATTTAATGATTTAATGGGGATATAATCTAATGATATAATCCTTATTATTTATCTGGATGTTTTATTATCTGTTTGACTAGGGTTGTACTAGTTTAATACCATTTATATTACTCTGGATGGTTTATGATTATGTTCATTAATTTAGGTAATTGTTACCATTTTGAATGCTTGTTTTTCAGTATGAATTTTTATTTTGATTATGTTTCACCCATTTCATTTTAGGAATTCATTAGACTTTTCAAGTGATAATTGGGGCCCACTATATCCCCTCGATGCACATTATGTATTATGAGACAAACTAGATTTGGTTTTGGCTGAGGCCTTGCCCATTTATTTATATTTCATGGAATAAGTCCTTGATAGTATGTTTTAGAAGACCAACATTATGAATTCTATCATTAAGAATTCATTTATAGATATTCCATGTGATTATTCAATTAGTTAGAATATAAAAGGCTATGTATTCAAGATCATGTGATTATTTATATGGAATTATTTGATCATCATTTATTCCTACCATATTATGATCAAGTTATTGGTTAAATGGAATGTGTTTTAGTTATTTACCTTCCTATATTAATTATTCCTTATTTATTCACAACTTCTGTTATAAAATTTCATTTACTAAGTATCTGAACTCACCCCTTTCTTATGTTTTACTTTCCCTGCGATACAAATAATTATTTTATCATTGATATAAAGGGATACGCTATAAGAAATAATATAATTCTAAAATAAAATTATTTGTGTATTTTATTTTTTAAAATGTAATGTGAATTTAAATTACATATCCAATTTACCAAGACTGTTAAACTATTTTGTCCTTCATGATTTGATACCTTGTATCTAGTTTAAATGTAATAAAGTAGGCACTAGATCTTAGATATTGTAGTTGGAGTTACTATAGTTGGAATTAGAGTAATTTTAGTAGAAATCATGGGGACTTGATTTGGGAAAACATAAATGAGGTAACATAACCCTTTTATGGAGTTTTAGGATAAGTATATAAAAACATCAAAATATTTCTATAAGGGATTGATTATGTTTTTTTATCGAGAAATAAAATCATTATCTAGATACTATAAGTTTATGTGGTTCTAGAACAGATTTATCTAGGGTTAATAACTCAAAAAAGGGTGAATTGGGATTGACCCGATCATCACCTAACGCATAAAAGTATGCCTTACTATGCACCTAGTTTGACAATTTTGCGGTATATTATTAGGATAAACCACATTAACTTTATAAAAAATTTGAATCTTTCTATGATGATCTTAAGAAAATATTTTAAAGGAAACGAGTCTCCAAAACTTACTAATCAGAAAAGGATATAGTATCATGTGCTATCAAAATAGATAAATAATTCCCAAATTCTTAAAGATTTTAAATAAAATAACACAATAAGAGGACGATAGAGAAAAATATTTTTAAAAGGAATAAGGGAAGGAAGGATTTTCCAACATGTGATACTTGTAGAATGAAACACCTTGGTACATGATTAAAAGGAAAAGGTGTTTTACTCATCTGTAGATAAAAAAGACATTGTGCTCATGATTTCATGGTTAAGAAATAATCTTCCAATATATAATGCTTCCACTGTAAAGAGATGAGATACTCCATAAATGAATTTCCTAAGAGTCAAGGGAATATAACTCAAAATGAGCTAAGGGGTCAAGGTTAAGCTTATTCTATTACTACATATGAAGTGGAATGATTAATGTTCTTATGTTTGGATTTAGGAAATATGTTATAGGAGTATTTAAATCAATTATATTGTTGTTATTAGAATTATACAATGTATATGTATTGTACTTCAATACTATTTCATTAATGATTTGAGAGAGTATTATGAATAGTACCAATGACCAAGAAAAGTGATTTTGTGTCAATTTGAACTTCTTGTAAAACACGTGATTGGGGGAGTGTAACACTGAATATGTGACTAATTTTGATATAATAATGATAAAGTGGTTTTTATGAAGGTATTGGTAACCATTAATGTTTATATAATCTTTGATGCTGTGAAAATTATGGGTTATTATAATTTTGGAACATTATATGAATTATAATAACATAGTTTTAGAAAAATGGTAACCCACAAGATGGGTAACAACCCATTTATTCTAGAAATACTATAGTTCTTGAACCCTCCACTGAAGGACGATAAGGTTGATGCACCTACCACTAACCTATGTGATGTTATGATTAATATGTCATTGTTTTTAGTTAAACAATTTGATGGATAATTATTAATTTAAAACCTAAGGTGTTACTATTGATGTTTTGAGATTAATATTTTATATTGGATAACTTGTGATGGCCATATTGGTTTTGTAAAATATTTATAAATAGATAGAAATAAGTTTGATGCTTTTATAGATCTTATAATCTGTTAAACATTGATTTTATTGTTTCAGGAATAAAAATATATTCATGGGTATTCATTTCTTATAGTGAGAAATGAAGTGTAAAATGATCAAAGAATATACAAAAGATGAAATAATTCCTATGAAATAAAAGGATATCAAGTAAGTATATTTTTATATATTCTCAGTCTAGATGTTAAAAGAATTCTTAAACTATAGTAAAAGGATATTGAAACAAAATGTTATCCTAATACCTTCATTTATGTAGAACCTTCAGTCTTTTTAATCCATATACATTTATGGATTTTTAGGTCCATAACTTTTAATTTATCATTCACTTTATTAGGATCAATTGCCTCTATCTCTCCCTATAATTGTTTATTCTTTTCTTCTATGCCTATTTGTTCACATTCGACTAATATGCTCCAAATTTGAAACCATGTTATGTGTTATTACATATGACCATGGTACCTACCATTATATTTTATTAATATTATGTTTAATTAAGATTTGTTATGATTTCTGTTTCTAATAAATGTATTTTCAAATTTAAAACCCTTGATTATCTAGATCAAGATTAAATTTCAATGACACAATTTTTTAAAGGGGATATATAACCTTGAGATTTATTAAAATTGGAACATCATGTTCAATAGCATGTATAACAAACAACACCAATATTAGAATAGAATATAACATCCCAATACTTTATGATATATTTTTTAAATAAATTCAATCTATTTGATATCTTGATATGCATGCTACACTAGGTTTAAATTAAACATGATAATCTTGTAAAATATTATTATTTAAACATGACCATAATAACATAGCCATTTATTTGGTGGGTATGAATTTTACAAACTAAATTCTAAAGATGATATGGTTTAAATGTGTAGAAAATAAATTCAATGGTTATCTTTTTATTAGTAATAAAATAAGAATCATTTGATTGTAAAAGAATTGTTTTCTAAAAAAATTATTTTTCTAAATGGATGTTTAATCATTCTTTGTGCACATAAATTATAATTAATTTTTAACAATTTCAAAAAATATATTTGAAAAAATATACATAATTTTTTAAATCAAAACATAGAAGTTATCTTCTGGTAAATGTTTTGGATTTTTCTAAAATGTTTCATTTTTTGTTGAATAGTGAAAAATACCGAATTTTAATTGAAAAAATGCCTTTTTGTTTAAATTTCCTACAAAGTTAAATAATATTTTAATTTTTTTAAAAATTAAATTTAGTTTGATTATATTAAAATTTTACCAATTCAGTTTATTTTAATCAATTATATATTCAATTTTGATATTAAGACCTTCTATACTTATAGGAAATTTCTCTTTGACCCCCCCCCTTCACATCACATTTGTATGAATAATTTAAAATTGAATTATTGTGAATATAATTTGTGAAAATGGATTCCATATTTCTAATCCGAATTATTTTTATTATCTAATAAGATAAAAGTAATTTTTTTACAAAAATTAATAGTTAAAATAGTAAAAATTAATTATTGCAGTTAAGGTAGAAACTGATTTATCAGGAGTTAAACCATAATATAAGGGTTAAAAATGAACCAAAACTTTTCCAACACCATTTTATGTAAATTTTCTCTAACTAATATTTTTTTGGTTAGATAATTTTCAATTTTAATCCATATGGCATGTGAAAAACATGGGTATACCTTTTTATTTTCAAAAAATATGAGTCTACCACTGACCTCACTTATAAAAGGCCACCCCTATATTATCTTATTGATACTTAAAAGAATTGATTCATACCAAACCTACAAAAATTTATTAATTAATTAACTCCCATCATCCAAGAATTATTATTTTTTCATAAATCCAAATGAAAAATCCCTTTGTGGAAACCAAATAAGTTGTTTGATGAAAAGGTAATTTCCCTAACCAAGCATTTATTTATTTCATACTCCACATCCATAAATTATTCCTAAAAATTATGATATAAAAAATTAATATCTTAAAAATAATTATATGTTATCATGTTAGTTTAATTACCTAAATCATTCTCATCTTCCATCAAATGTGATACGAAATCATCAATTATGTGTACAATAGACTACCATCTTGGAAACTGATGTCATTCGTTTTCCATCACAACCATTAAAGGATGGAAGTAATGATGTATTAACCATATTTGTATTATATTTATTATATTATTATACTTATAAAATTTTCATATCACATAAACCATATTACTTTCCATTCATTGAGGTATAAGATAATGTTGCTTGTGTGTATGACAGACTACCGCCTCACGAAGCGATGTGATTCGTTTTTCACATACACTTTACATAGAATGAAGTGAGGGTAAAATTTAATAAATATACGTTATATTTATTATATAAAAATCGTTTTGGAAATACAATATCAAATCTAACTTCTTTCCTTTAAATCCATTGCAAAAAATAATGTTGTTCATTTGTATGTTTGGACTACTGACTCCATGTAAAAATGTGAGATGTTTTTCATTTTATTATTAAATGGATGGTGATAAGGATTTATTTTTTTAATATAAACTATATATATAACATAATAATGATATTATAATTGTGGGTTAATATTTATTTTCCTTTTTTTCCATTGGTCAAAAAAATATAAACAGCATTCATGCATGCGTACAACGTACGATCTCCATTAATGGTGTAATTCATTTTCTATATATAACATTTATAGATTTATATAAATAAATATATAATGAACATATATTATATTTATATCATTTTTATATTAGAGATAATATTTTACCATGATAAAATTAAAACTACCAAAATTATTGAACCAAAACATACATGAAAGATGAAGCAATTATCACCTAAAACAATGATTTTAAGAAATAATTTTTAGTAAACATGATATAAAAGATTATAAGTAAATAATATATTTTATGATATATATGAGTATTTTTTTATTATATTTTTTATAAACCTATATTGATTTTAAAATAATTTAGGACACATATTAAGGAATTTGAACAAGTGGAAGGGGTTTCTCATCTCACGTTTACTTTCGTGAGACATATGCCATATTCACCACTTATTCCTTTTTGTAGTGTATATACTACACATTTTGATATTTCATATAAGGAATATATTTTTATTAATGTTATTTAAATTTTAAATTTAAATTATTTCTTTCATGGTGTTTATGATTCAAAAGTTACCGAATTGGAAGGGGTTTATTTCACAATCTTATCTTTATTAAAGATTGTTTTTGGTTAAGTATCCCTTTGAAGAATTTTTTTTTATTTATATCTTAAACTCAGTATATATTATTATACTATGGTTATTCATGAAATTTTGCGATTAAAATTAACATTTTTCCTCTCTTTGGTACGTAAAATGATTAATAAAATGTGTTAAATAAAATCCTAATTTATTTCTCTCTTGAGTGGAAAATCATTTTCCTTTCAAAACCATGTTTTAATGAAATATTTTCAAAAATGTTTTTACATTTTTCAAATCATTTATTAAATAAATTTTAAATCCAGTTATAATTTTTGAAAAATGGTTTTAATGGAATATTGTTGTTGTTTTTTGAATGCGGCACATTTCTAGCCACTTTACAGTGCAGAAGGAATGTTCTTTTTAACTTATACAGCATGTATAGAATTACTCACCATTATGAAAATAATTTATTTGATTATTTATTTTCATGTTTATAAGGTTTTTTTAGATATTGTTTCCTAATATTGTAGAAAATATTAGTTTACAAAATTCATTTTCAAAGAAAAGGATCTTGATAATATTTTATGAATTTTCTAGTTTTAAAATAAAAAATTTTATTTTTAATTAAAGTATATTTTCTTTAATAAATTTTCCAAGTGATATTTAAAAATAATTTTCCATATAAGAATGCATTCATTGGTGTAACTTATTATTTAATGGTAAAATAATTCAATGATACAATCCTTATTATTTATATGGATGGTTTATGATCATTTTGACCGAGGATATACTAGTTTAAGACCATCTATATTACTCATGTTGGGTTGGGATTATGTTTATTAATTATGGTAATTTTTAACATTTAGTATGTTAGTTATTCAATATAAATGTTATGTGGGTTATGTTTCACCCCTTTCATATAAGGAATTCATTGGACTTAGTAAGTGAAGGGTGGGTCCTGCTATATCCCCTTGATGTATCTTTGGGTCTCATGAGACAAACTCAATTAGGTTATGGATGTGTCCTTGCCTATTTATTTATATTTCCTAGAGTAAATCGTCAATAATATGTTTTAGGGGTTTAAAATTATGTATTCCGTCATGATGAATACATTTATTTATATTCCATGTAATTATTTAATTATTTATAACAACCATGGTTAATTTTTCAATCTCACCTGATTTTTTATATGGAATTATTTGAGAATGATTTATTCTTACCATAGTATGCTCAATTTGTTGATTAAATGGAATGTGTTTCATTTATTTTCCTTAATATATTGATTATTCCATATTTATTCATAGTTAATGTTATATGGTTATTCTTACTAAGCATATGAGATCACCCCTTTATTATGTTTTATTTTATCTTGGATAAGTGGATTAATTTTGTGATTGATATGATGTGATAAACTATGTGGAATAAGGGAATTATATATGAAACTTATTATTTGTTTTTTGTTTTAAAATTAAATTTTAATTTCAAGAATATATCTAGTTTACAAATAATGCTAAACTATTTGGTTATTTGGTATGTTATACTTTTATTTAGTTATAATGTAATAAATTAACCACTGGCTCCATGATACTAGGGCTGAGGTCATTAAAATGTCAAATATTTATAAACTAATAAACAATTATACTTATATTTATATAAATAACCTACTCTACATTCCTTTTAAATGAATACTAATACATTAAGCTTGTATTTCCACTCATTTCCACCCTTATAACCTTTATAATAAGTTTATAAGGTTTTATGTAACTCTCCTAACCCTTTAAGAAGTTATCATCAAGGTAATGGATTACCTTCCACTCGCTTTTTATCCAGGTACATTATTTTTTTATGTTAGACTGAGGCCATGCATAGAAAATCAAGATCCATTTATTATGAAAAAACCTAAAAATGTCTAAAAATGGGAGATTTACATTGATCCCACTTGAGAAGTGGAAGAAGATCATATGATACCTGATCTTCCCAATGAAAACCAATTCCATTGACACCTTTGTTGGAAATTCCATCTACCAAAGTATTGGATTCAAGATAAGTGTGGGTGACAATATGGTCCCTGGAGTAAAACAAATAAAATCACCTAATCTATATGTTGGTATGATTCCAGAAAATATGCATAGATCCAGTACGAATAACAAGAACAACCATGGAATATTTATATTCAAGCCAAATATTCTTCCATCCCTGTTTCTTGGCCTGCTCTACTACCACAATAACAGCAAACATTTATACTTTAAGATCCCAGGTACTTTATTTTTATTTAGATTTGTAATTTAGAAGTTATTATGTTCCCATTTACATATGATCATACCATTACTATCAAAACAATTTCACTATAAATTAGATACTTTCATTCTCTCTCATTAATATTATTCATTAAACCACATGGTATACCTATTATACTATTGAAATCATTCATTGATTTTCCATACCTGTTTTTTTAAGTTATGAATAACAAATCCCATTTTCATTCAAGTGTATTCATATAGATTTATTTATGGTTTATTTATTATGGAGTTCTATATATAAAAACCACATTATCTTCATTTGGTTTAAAAATTATTAAAAGATCAAGTCTTTAAACACATATGTAATACAAAAATTTATATGAAATATTTTCTTGATATTCAATGGGTTATTAATGAAATAATTTATTATGGTCCATGTTGAACACATGAATTAAGACATATTTTGTGTGTTCCCTAATAGCACTATAATGAATTTGGAAAATAATTAATCTATATAGATGGAATTTTTATTATACAATGGTGAGTAACCTTAGTAGTTTGTTTTATGACTCCTTGGTAAAGAACAGTGGTTATATGTTAATGAATGACTGATTTTTATATTGCATCAAAATTTCCATGTTATATATCACATACCTGTGATTATTTTATAATGTTATGCCTCATATTGTAACCATGATAATCTCTCGTGTTCCATTTTTTCTCACCATTATCAAATGATGTATGCCCCTAATAAATCACTTTTAGTGAGTTGAATTAGGATGGAATAATAAAAGTGAGATTAAAAAGGATTAAATAAAATCTATGTTTATGTTTTTCTTATGTGAGTTTTGTATTATATATATTGTTTCTATGACATTAAACCTCAAAAGATTCTTCTAAATTTTTCAAGTAATATTTATTCGAGGAATTAAGTTAAATATCATATATGAGAATTTTTGGTTGTCATAGTTGGTTCTAAAAGGGTTCATTAAGTGTTAACTTAACTTGTACCTAGTGAATTATAAGTAGTCCTTGCTTCACACATAGTTTAAAACTCCTGATGGATATGCTTTAGTTAATCCCATGATTTATAAAAACCATTATGATGGATACATAGATAATATGATTTTTTGAGATTTAAGTATAAAATACAAGAAGCATGTTATTAGAAAATTTTAGGATTTAAATTTCTTTTAGAATTATTATTATGATATTTCTAACAGAAACAAATTTCTTACTTAGGTTTTCTTACACTTGAATAATGGTAGTAAATAAAAGGACTTGTGTAAATAATAGATGTTATAGAAAATGAAATAATGGTATTCCTAATTTTATAGAAATAGGATTTAAATTTAATGATGATGATTAATCATTTAACTCAGGCCATGAAAAAGAACCTAACCCATGTTGATCATCCAACATCACCATTGAACAACTAACACTTTAATACTTAATAACTACATGTTTTTAGTGAAACCTATAATCCAAAAATTTAAGAAAAATGGAACAACACTATAGAAAATATATTTTATATATTTTTTGTTATAATGATATCATTACATTGGTAGTATATCACATACTGGTAGAATCTCTTCAGTTTTGGAAATGGATCAAGAACACATAACCAAAGGATGAGGTGGAAGCTATGGAGTGGGAAGACATCAAAAATTATTTTTATAAAATTATTTTCCCCACACACCTTGAAATAGAATGGAATGGGAATTCATTGAATTTAAATAAAGGGAAATTTAATCATTGGGGAGTTATAAGATGAACTTTACAAGTATTTATTGATATGCTTCAATATTTTGTATTGATTCTAGTGGGATGATCAAAATATTATTTGGTGGTCTAAGCCCTAATCTATAGAAAACTCTAGAAATATATGAATTTCAGATTTATTAGAAGATAATATACTGTGATTTCAAAGTGGAAATAGATTTTGGAGATGTATATTGGTCTCTTGTACTAAATGATAAGAATATAAATATGGATCCAAAATTTGAAAATAATTACAACCATGAAAGATATAGAATTAAAAAAACTAACCATGTGAAAAAGTGTAGGAAGAAGTATTCTGGGAAATTTCTAAAATTAAGTGTAACGTGTTACAAGTTTAGATTAGATAGTAATATAGCTCAAAACTGGTATGAAGACATAAATCCTCAACATTTTAAGGCCAATGAAAAATCTACGATGTTGCAACTAAAACCTATTATACAATGATTCAAGTGTGTGAAGAATGGAAAGTTTTCTTATCAATGTACAAATATGAATATAATTGAGGTAAACTATTATCAACAACAATATAGGAAAAGGGATTGAGGTTATCATTTTTAAATCATGACATCTCAATTCAAGGCTACAAATGATGTTATTATAGGTACACTCATTATACACAAAAAGCTAGAAAGTACATTGTTTGATTCTGGTAATTTACATTATTTTATTTCATTAATGTTATCAAAGAACATGATGTTAAAACCAGTAACACCCAAACATTTTAGTAAAAATATTTTTTCCAATAAATCTAATTCCTTTGATGTATTATGTTATACATAACACCGAGTTTTAAAAAACTATGATATAATATTAATATAGTTATTTAAACATGTCTATTAGAACCTATATGTTAAACTTGTAAGTTTGAATATAAATAAACTCATTTTAAAAAATAATTATAATATTTTTCTAAAAAAGAAAATATATTTATTAAAAAGTACTAAATTTTTAGTAAATTCATTATATGATTTGAAAACACTATTTCCTCAAAAAAAATGTTTTTGTTGCATTTTGTGATTTTTTTTCAATTTAATTAAATTTAATAGAAAAAATAAACTTCATTTTTTAAATCTATATGTCCAAATTGTCATTGTGTGATTTTTTTAGAATTTTCTGGAAAGATTAATTTTTCAATTAATTGTAAAAAATACTAATTTTTATTAAACATAACCTTTTTTAAAAAGCATTTAACAGATAAATTTAATTTTAATATGCTTTTAAAAGTTAAATTATTTCCATAATATATTTATTAATCCAATTTAAATAATTTTAGTCAAATTCATATTGAATTTTGATATTAATTGTTTTATATATTTATGAAGATTTTCCCTTTGGAAACCCACTCTTTCTTCATGCATGTGATTTTACTTTTAAATGAAATTTTTTAAACTTATTTGAATGGTATTTTTAAAAATGGATTACATAATGTTAATAAAAATAATTCATATTAAATGATTTTTTCAAATGATTTTTTTCATAATGAAAATTTTTACATAGTTAAGGTTAAAATGGGTTTACATAGGGTTGAACTAAAAACGATAAGGGGTAAAATGACCTAAAAACATGTACAACTCCAATTTTATGACCCTATTTATACCATGTATCATATAAGTGTTTATATTTATACATTTTGGATCCTTTTCCATTTTTAAAATGTTGGTATACCTTTCACTTTCCCAAAATTCTAAGTGTGTCCTCTCCCCCACTTATAAAAAGGAACCCTATATCCTCTACTCTTCAAAATTCTAAGACATCTTGGTTCATCAATGTAATACCCAAATAATTTACTTAATTCTATACTAAAAAAATATTCCTTGGTTTTATCATGAATATAATATGGAAAGTCTTTTGGTGTTAGCCTAAAGATGGTATCTGAAGAAGAGGTATTGGTCTCAACTAAGCATTTCTGTTTTATTTATTCTTCCAACTCATTCAAATATCATTAACTAATGATGATATAATAACATAATTATCTCCAATATACTTATATGATATTCTATTAATTTATTAATCTATATTTACCTCCTCTTCTATCAAATGGGAAATGAATGCATTGATCGTGTGTACGATGGACTACGACCTCATGAAATGAGATGATTTGTTCTCCATAACCACCTATTAATGATGGATTTAATGTATATATATTATATTTGTGAAATTATTATACTTATGGAATTATAATTCCACATATACCATAATAATTTTCATTTTGTGGGAATATGATAAAGTCGCTCATCTGTAGGGTGCACTATCATCCCACGAAGTGATGCGATTCCTTTTTCACTTATAATATACATGGAACATAATAGGGAAAATTTTAATTAATACATGTTATATATATTTAATAATATTATTATTTAAAGGTGAATTATTATTTTCCTTTTCTTCATTCAGTTTGTCAAAAAAATTGAAACTATATTCATGTGTATATACTGTCTACCGTCTCCATGAATTGTGTAATTAATTTTCTATATTTAACATTTATGGATTAATATAAATACATATATAATAAATATATATGATATTTATATAATTTTTAGCTATACGGATATGATTGATCCCTGAAAAAAAATGTCCAAAATTAAGAAACCAAAACATTCATGAAAAATGAAGCAATTATTATATAAAATGTGATTTTAACAAGGATTTGTAAATAAAAAGGTAATAAAAATTCCTAAGTAGATAATATATGATATATATATATATATATATATATATATATATATTATTATGGTTCTATAATATATTTATAATAAAAATATATTTATTATATATTTGGTTCAAATGATTACGAAGGATGTCAACACATAAGGTAAGGGATTTTTGTCAAGTTTTTATTTCTATGGGACACATATCTTATACACCACTTGTTTATTGTATGTGGTGTATATAAATACCATGAATATATTTTATAATCCATATCATGATAATTATGGGATATAAATAAACATATAATTTTTTTTAATTAATGGGACTTATGATTCAAAGGATACCAAAGTGATAAAGGATTAATTTTACAATCTCAATGCTTATCTAGATTTTTCATGATATTCTTAAAAAAATTATATCTTATGATATAACTCTAAAAATAATTTATTTTATTCTCCTTTTGTTATTTATATATAATACATGTTTTTCTTTCATTTTCCTCGCTTTATTTACACATGATTCCAAATGTTTTTTTAGGAAAACTGAATTCATTTCTCTCTTCGGTTGAATATAATTTTTCTTACATGTCTAGGTTTTCTAAAAATATATTGAAGAATGTTTTTAAAATACTCCAATTACTATTTAAATAAATTTTTACACATTTTTTAATTTTTTCAAAATTATTTAAATTGAATCTTCATGTCGTTTTCCAAACAATGATTTTTGTCTTTTAATAAAAATGTGAATGTAAATTTAATTTTAATAACTACAAAATGAATGTTATTTCATGCCATCATGACTACTCAATGATTTAAATATTCCTATATACTTTTCTAGGTCATTTTTTCAATAAAATAATTTTCCCAATACCTTGTGTATTATTATTTTTAAATATTTATTTTCAAAGTAGAAAGGAATTTAAACTCAATTATGTTTTTAATGATCATTTAATGGTATTTTTATTCATCAGTGACAACATACTTTGAGTTTTATTATTCTTTACTAGGTATATGATCCAATTATAAAATTATTATACATTATCTAGATGGTTTATTCTTACGATGAAAATATTTTTAATGAACCCTCCTCCTTTTTCATGGGTTATTCCATGATGAATTGATGATATGATTACAAAACTCATTAATTTTACATAGGTTATGCTATGATGATATATTTATGAAACCCATTTCTTTTCATGGGTTCTAATATGAGGAATGTTTTATGAACTTATAGAACACTTATTTATGATTTTAATTAAGTAATAGGTAGGACCTATATCTCCCTATAATAAATTTTTTAATGTTTTATATATAATGAGATAATTATTTGAAACAATCTAATGTGGTTGACCTGCTATGGGAAATAGCCTGATGTGCTCGATGATCTATGAGATATAATTGATGATTATTAATCTCTTTATGATTTTATGGCCTCATATGTTAACCTTTCCATATGAAGTTGTTTATATACTTAAGGTGGTTTTAAAATTATAACATATTAAGTTATGGTTTATGATTTATTTATGATGATTTTTTACTCTTAGGGTTCATGTATTTAGAAATGATAATGTTTTACTCCATTTATCATGCTTATGGTCTATTGTAAATTTTGTATTAAATTTGTATGTTATATTTAAAATCAGGTACCCTTATTCTTATCTTATGATTTCATGTAATCATTGATTGATATATTCTATGTTTACCATTAGTGAGTATATAATCTCAACCTTTCATATGTTTACTTTCACTAGGTTATAAATAAAGGTTTATATATAGTATGTTTATAAAGAGTACTAAATTGGAATATCTTTATGGGTGATTTTGAAGATACTTCATTAAATAAGAATATTGTGTAATTAGTCTCAAGATACACTAAAACTATACAGTCCTCGGGCGTGTATTTTTGAAATGTATTAAATATTCATCTATTAAAATGTAATATCTATTTACAAAAAGAAGGGGTCGTTATAGTTGGTTTCATATGAAATTTCAAGTTAACCTTTGGAATCTTGGATGAGAAAACCTTATTGAGAACCCTAAGGATAAGTTTATGTACATGAAAATATCATGGGGTTTTAGTGAAGGATAGAGTGAGTGGTTTCCAATAAATTACATCCTCGTCTGGATATTGTATGTGAATGTGGTTATAGAACAGTTGTACCTATAACAAATAACTCTAAAAATGGTCCACTTAGATTTGACCTGATTATAACCTAGGGAAAAAATGGGACATTCTACACACTAGTTTTGAAACTTCGAATTTACTAAACCTTTACAAATTACTATAACGTATTTGAGTAGTAACCATGAATTAACTAGGTTAAACCTAAGAAATATTAGATTGAAAATAAGGTGTCATGATTTATAAATCCTATGAATTATTTTTCTTTATTAATAACTAATTAAATATTCCAAATGGTCAAGCTAAATATTTTGGTTTTAATAATGTAATGAAGATAGAATAATGAAGTTGGGGTGGTGAAATGTATTCTCAACTATTGGAGTATCTAATTTTAGATTATTTATATGGATTTTATTATATCATGAGTATTATCTATGAATGTTAATCCCTAACCTCAATAATTTACTATTTAAATTTTAGTGAAAACCCTTAATGGTAGGATGATCACATCCCCTGTTAAATATTATTCTCCTATTAAATTTTGTGGGAATATATTTCCTACAAATATTATTATTCTACATCTAGTTGAATTTGATGATATCTTAATCATGGATTTAATTTCTCTATATAAATACCACATAAATTTACATGGAAGGGAAGTCACACTTGATATTCCAAACCAACCCATGGTCATTTATTGGTGTGATGATAAATATGAAATTATGATGGAAATCACAGCTATTTTATATGATCAAATTCTTATCCAAAAAGGATTTTTTCATGGATGGTTTAGGAGAAACTCAACATCAATGAAATTTTTATTGTGTGGTAGATTGTTGATATCTTTTTTTGAATATTTTCTTAGTATTTCATTGAAACATGTAGTTTAGTTCTCAATAGAAATAAAAACTGGTGCCAAACCTATTTTGAAGAATCCCTGTAGAATGAACCTAATGGAGTTTTAAAAATTGAAGGAGAAACTATAGGAGAACCTTGAAAAATAATTCATTTAGAAATGTGTATCACGTTTGTTTACATCGGTTCTTTTATTCAATAAAGAAGATAGATAAATATGAACCTTCATTGATTATTAATATCTAAACAAGATATAAATTGAGTTCAAGTATCCAATACCCCATATTGATGACTTTTTTGATCAGATACATTGAGATCAATACATTCAAAAGATTAACATTCATTCTGTATATCATCTATTGTGGTTGAAGAAGGAGGATATACCCAAGACGACATTATGTAAAATGTTTATACACTATGAGTATATAGTGATTCCATTTGGTCTTACTAATTCTCTTTCTATATTCATGTATTTAATTAATAGAATTTTAGAAATTACCTTGACTAGTTTTTGGTAGTCATTAGAGATGATATTATTATCTATTTTATGATAATGTAATAGCATGAATATAACATTATAATTATGTTGAATACCTAATAGAATGACAAATTTTATGAAAATATTATAATGTGTGGATATTGAATAAAAAATTTCATTTTTGGGTCATATGATCTCAAGAGAGGGTATATTGGTGGAATTTCTTGAGATAGAGGCCATTGAATATTATCCCAAACCAACTGTGGTGGCTAAGATTCTTTGTTTTCTTGGTTTATCTGGATATTATTAACAGTTTATAGATAATTTATCATGATTATCTAATCCACCCACTATGTTAACATGAAAGGGAGATAAGTTCCTCTGGACAAATGAATATTAGGAAAATGTAAAGTAACTAAAGAGAAGATATGTTTGTGTACCTGTGCTTACGTTACCATATGGTGGAGAAGGGTATGTAATCTATAGTAATATAATGAATAAAGGATTTAGATACATTATTATAAAAAATTACATGGTGATAGATTATTCTTCGTGACAATTTAATGTTCATGAGAAAAATAACCCAATGCATGATTTGGAGTTAGCTGTGGTCATTTTAGCATTAAAGATATGAATTCATTATATTTATAGAGAAATTTTTGATATATATAATGATCAAAAAATAATAAAGTATATATTAATACCAAAATAGACGAATTTCCACCAAGGAAGATGGTTGGAGATGATTAATGATTATGACTACTCAATACACTACCACAGTGGAAAAATGAATAAACTATAAGATACTTTCAGTTGAAAGGATAATGTTAGATTATCCATGTTGAGGGTCACAAAAGATCTAATGTTTCTGTAATTGCAATTGATGGGTATTGAAATATTTATGGTTGGGTATAAATCATATCTTTCTCAAATAAGTTTCAACCATTTATCCATGTGAGGATTAAAGAGGTACAATAGAATGATTTTGAGCTACAAAAGAAGGTGAATTTTTTTCCATAGTTCACCCTTGATTATAATGGAATAATAAGGTTTAGGAACCATGTATTTGTTCTATACCTTCCATATTTGAAGAATGATCTCTTAGAAGAGGCACATAATTATCTATTATATATTCATACTCTCATTAGACATGTGTATAGATATTTGAAAGAGTATTTATCTGGTGGGATGAAATGAAGAGAGATATCAAAGAGTTTATATCTCAGTAATTGGCATTTCTTAAAGTTAAGTATAATAGGAAAAAGTATTAGGTGAAGTTAAAACCATTACCCAAATCAGAATGGAAATGGAAAGACATAACCATGTATTTTTTCATCAGGCTCCCCAAAATATTTGAAAGGGAACAATGTTATATAGGTTTTAATTGATGAAATTAAAAATTTGGCACACTTCATAACTATTAGAGAATATTTCCCCCTTGATCATATTTCCATGATATACATTAAGTAAGTAGTAAGGTTTCAATGAGTACCACATTCTTTTGTATCATATCAGGATATGATATTTTATTTGAAGTTATGGTGTAGTATTATGAATGCTCTAGATACATAGTCGAGTTTTAACACTATATATCATACAAAGATATATGATCAGTATAAGATAACAATTAATACCTAGAGGATATGTTGAAATCTTGTTCTATGGATTTCAAAGGTGATTGGGATAAACACCTTCCTCTAGTTGAGTTTTTATAAAATGAATTTAATTTGAGAAATAAAATGGCCCCTTATAAACCTCTATATAGGAAAGATATTATAACTATAATTTTATGGGATGAGGTTAGAGAAATAACGATATTGGGACCTAATATAGCTAAATAAATAGAAGATATTGTAAGAGACATTCAGCACCACATCATTCCAGATTAGAGAAGATGGAAAATTTATACTAAAAATCATTAGTGTGATCTTGAATTTAATGTTGGGGAAAAGGTTTCCCTGTGGATATATACATAGAAGAAGGAAATGATATTTTAAAAGAAATTAAAAATAAAACCTAGGTATACATAACCCTTTGAAATTATTAATCAAGTAGAGATTGTTCCTTATCATTTAGGGCTTCCCCTTAACCTCCCTCAAGTACATGATGTGTTCCATTTATCTCTCCATAGGAAGTATATACATGATCATTCACATTTAATTAACTTAGAGGTCATTCCACTATATCATGGTATTTATTATGGGGAAAAACTTATAGATATTCTACATCATAAAAATAATGTTATAAAAAGTAATACCACTCACCAGGTTATAGGTTTGTGGTGAAACCACTAACTTGAGGAAGCTAAATGGGAATATGAGGAAGTATTGAGGTAGAAGTATCCATGATTATTTTTACCCAAGTGATTGAATTTTAATGGAAAATTCATTTTAAGGGTGTATAATGCAATATACCATGATTTTATGTAATATTTTGTTGGAAAAAATTTAATTTCATTGAAATCTTTCGTTACTCACCACACTGAGTTTTAACAAACCATGATATACAATTGAAATTATTACTCAAACATGACTATTATTACCTAGTAATTAAGATTTGGTGGCTTGAATATAAATAAAAAAATATTAAATATTATGTATTATGGTCATAAATAAATAAACAATATTAATAAAAAGAAATTATTTTTTAGTAAAGTCATTATATGTTTCAAAAATACTATTTTCTTTAAAAAATGTTTTTATTTCATTTTTTGAAGAAAAAATAAAATTTATTTTCTTCTTATTTTAGAAATTTTATTTTAATAAATAAAATTGAAATTCTAAATATAAATTTAAAAATTATATTTGATTGAATTTTTGTTATTTTTTTGGAAAGGAAAATTTTCTGAAGATTAGTAAAAAATTAGTGATTTTTAATAAAATTTGACATTTCAATAAAATCATTAAAAATATCCATTTTATTTTAGATTTATTTTAAAGATAAAATTTGTTAAATTATTTATTTATGAATTAAATTTAGTTTATTTTAAATAAATATAAAATTTTGACACTTCTATGAGTAGGATTCAGAGAAATGGATTCTACATTTTTCATAAAAATTATAAATAATATATAATAATTTCAAGATAATTTTTTTTAATTAGTAGTAAAAATAGTAAAAACAACTATTGTGGTTAAGGTTAAAATGTGTTTAATGGGGAGTTAAACTAAAAACATAAGGGGTAAAATTACTTAGAAACTTCTACAACTCATATTTAATGGAAATATTTTGATTTTATCTCATATACGATTCTATAATGATCCATTTGGGATCCTTGTTTCATGATTAAAATGTTGGTACACCTTTTTCTTTCCAAAATTTCCAAGTGTTTCATCTCCCACACTTATAAAAAAACCACCTAAGATCTCATATTAACACTTATAAAACCTATAGTTTTAGAAAATACCTAGAAAAAATAATTTAATAAATTCCATATTCATATACTAGAGGCATGTTTAGTGATCATGAATCCATCCTAGGAAGTATTTTGGTGCCAACCTAAGGACAATATTTGAAGAAGTGGTATTGTTCTCGGCCGAGCATTTCTATTTTATTTTTTCTTCCAAATCCTAAAAATATTCTAAAATTAGGATGATTTAACAGAATAAGTATCCCCAATATAATAATATTTTGTTATATTAATGTAATAACCAGTATTCACCACCTCTTTCATTAAATGGGAAATGAAATTGTCAATTGGGTGTATGGTAGACTACCACTGCGCAAGCAGATGTAATTTGTTTTCCATCGCCACCTATCAAGAATGAATATAATGATGGATATTATGTATACAAATGATATTTTTTACATTTTTTACATCTATAATTATAATAAAACATGTACCTTAATACTTTCCATTCCATGGGAATACGATAACATCACTCTTGTGTATGGCGGATTACCGCCTTGCGAAACGATTTGATTCATTTTTCACTTATGATTTATGTGAAAGGTAATAAGGATAAATTAAATAAATATAAATTATATATATGACAACATAATGTTTCTTTAAAGGTGAATTATTATTTACCTTTCCTTCCATACATTATGAAATTGGGAATAATGTTAATGCGTATGTATGGCCTACCATCTCCATGAATGGTATAATTCATTTTCTATATTTAAAAATTATGGATTACTATATATACATATATACATAATGAATATATGTGATATTTATATCATTGTTAACATTATAGAGATGATTAATCAATGATTAAACAAATACTAAACCAAAACATACATGAAAAACGAAGCAGTTATTACATGAAACATAATTTTAACAAGGAATTGTTAATAAATGATTAATAATAGTTAATAATAAAATTATATATTGTATTATATATTTGATTATCGTTATTTAATAGATTTATAAAAAACCTACATTTATCATACAAGTGTTTTTAATGATTTCAATGAAATTCAAGACCTATGGTGAGGGATTTTCGTCTCACTTTTATTTTGGTTGGAAACATGCCTTATAAACCACTTGTTTATTTTGTGTTGTGTATATACTACAAATTAATTTATTTTATAATACTTGTCATGTTAATTATGGGATATAAATATCCATATAATGTTATTTTATTCATGGTACTTACGATTTAAATGATACCAAAGTGGAAAAGGATTAATGTTACAATTTTATTTTTTATCACGATTGTTGATGATATGAATCCAATGATGAGATATTATGATCTACCAATAAAAAACTCATTTATTTTCTGATAATATTATTATTTATATAGAATAAATTTTTTCCCTTTCATTTTACTCTCCTTATGTACTCATTATTCTAAACTAAAGTTATTATTTAAAAAAGACTTTATTTCACTCTTTAGTCGAAAATACTTTTTCTTTCATTCCATGTTTTCTAGAAATAATTTAAATAATATTTTTACTACTCTATAAAGTTATTTTAAAGGAATTTTTACCCATTTTTTTACTTTTATGAAAAAAATAAAAGGAATATTTAGGTCTTATGTGAAATTATTCCAATTATTATTTTATCGAAAATGTTAAAGGAATATTTATTTTAATGTGTATGGAATAAATGGTATTCATTTTTATCATGAACTCTAAATGATTTTAAGATTCATATATATATATATCAAAGTTTTTTTTAAAGAAAATTATTTTCAAAATACCTTTGGAATTTTTATATTTAAAAATTTACATTAAAAATGTAATTTTTATTTACCTAAAATCCATTTTAATAATATTTTTATGCTATTATTATTCATCAACAACTATAACCATTTAGGTTGTTTATTCTCTTATGGGGATATGATTCAATGATACCATACTTAACATTTCTCTAGATGATTTATGGTTATTATGAAAATATATTTATGTAGAACATTCCTTTTCCATGAATTATTCCATAATGAATTGATGATATGATTATGAAACATGTGTCTTTTACATGACATATAGTATGACGAAATGTCTATGAAACCCATTTCATATTATGGGTTCTGATGTGATGAATATTTTATGACCATTAGAATATGTATGTATGATTTTCATTAAGATAAGGGTGGAAATTATATCTACCTCTAATTAATTAGGTAAATTTTTATATATTATGAGATAATGATGGGAAACAAGACAATGTTCTTGATCCATTATATTAAATAAAATGATATGCTTATTCCACGATGGTAAATGGGTTATGATTCCAAATCCATTATGAAATGAGAAAAAAAGTGTTGATGCCTGATATGTTATGATTTAATAGTTTAAACACTAATATTTCATACAAATTTTTAAACATTTTTAAATGTAGTTTGAATGGTTTTTAATGAATAAGCCCATATAATTCAATTTTTAATTAAAAATTCGGAATTTAAAAAAAGTGTTAAAATTTGTTTAAATGGATTAGAATGGATGGATTTATAACTTTTGAATATTAGTATAAAATCATGTTTTAGTTTACTTATATATTTTCATTTATTCAAATTTATTATAGTTTAAAAAAATTATACTGGATGGTTATCCCTCGATAGACCAAGGGAATAAGTCATATCGCATTCCCTTCAAATGGGTCGGTCGACCATGGTGCCTAATGGGAAAGCCATATCGAGTTCTAGCTGCATGGGGGCATCCATATTGTTAAGAGGTCGACCATTAGAAGTTGAGTTTGGTAATTGAATACGCCGGATTTACTGACTGTGTGTGTAGGATAGAACCGTGATCCCATCCCCAGAGTAAGTTTTTTAGTCAGGGATACAAGTCATTATTATTTAATAATTTCACACCCAATCCTCCAAATCAATGTGTTTTAGATCCTAGGTCTTTTTTGAGGAAATTATATTTTTTTAGTTTAAGTACTTATTTATGGTCTAATGTGAATAATCTACATTATCATGTGTGAATTGGGTGTCTTTGGGGCTTTCTTGGATCCCAGAACCCATCCATGGAGAAACAAGATCTGAGATACACTATTAGAAGAAACAATGCGGCCCAATATGCATAGTTTGAAGAAACCTTGTGGGGTTGGACAAAGGCCTCCAAGAGCTGAACGATTTGATGAAACCGTATAGAAAGTCGCACACACCCATGAAATTGCCTCTCAAATTTTTGAAAATGGGATGAGACATCATTTGTACATGGTTAGACAAATTGTGTACACTAATCGTGTGGGGTTCCCCTCAATGTAGTAAAGGGATCACTATAGGATATTGATTTGGATAACCATGTGGTTTATTATTTTGTGTTGAAATAACTATTATTCTCATAAAATGTTTATAAACTAATACCAAATTTATATTCTTCATTTGTTGGACTAGAGCAGACATTTAGAGAACCCAATAACGACCAAATCAGTGCCTTTGCTGTTGTTTCTTCATCTAAACTCAAATTAAATTTTCATCGATCTCATTGGATTCATGTTGGTGAGTTGTCATTTATTTTGTGTTGCACTTAATTTAAAATTCTTCCTAGAGAGTTATTTAGGTGTAAGATAATATTCCCTTTTTCTAGGTTCTTTATCACTAGTTTAATTTTCTTTATATCTAGAATGAATCTGAAGATGATATTGGATGATTACTATACTATAGATCTATTTTAGGTAGTGTAATGTTTTCCTAAATGGATTTTTTCATTATAGGGATATTTTGTGTTTTACCAAATTCTTCAGATCCCAAAGGTTCCCCTAAAATTTATATAAATATTTAATTGAATATATAGAAACATGTTAGGGATGACCTTTAGTTATCTTATGTTTTTTCAAGTTGTTTTTCCTATATTAGGCCACCCATGGGGTGTTCCTTGTGATTACCCTTTCTTATGACTTTTTAATACTGCCCATGGGGTGTGTGTGTGTGTGTGGGTGTTCTTTCTTAGTTAGAGGATTCCCAACTATAATTTATTTTAATTGAATTGATTGATTAGGGGATGGTTTTCCTCCTTTTTCATTAAGTAAACTATTTAACAGTTTAAATGTGAATTGTTATATTAGTGGGATCAAATGATGGTATGAAATGATATTTTAATTGAATGATGAATGTTTCCATATGATAACATGGGTGTGCTACACCATTGATCATGGTAGCTGTAGTGGATTTCTTGGATGAGATTTCTTTATAGGTATTGATTTCGTGGGATACCTTGGGCCTATCAACCCATTGGATTTGGGTTGCTTGGGATCATAGTGTACATGGTCAATTTATATGATCCTTTGATCCTAATTCATGTCTAATTGTGTTTCCATTTAGATAATCATGGGACTAAAGTATGATTCCTTGGTTCACTATACATTGGATTCATCCCTATGTGGTGTGGAACTAATGATTATATTGTTCGATCATAGAAATTGTAACATGATTGATTATAAGGCTCATCCATGGATTATAACACTCTTAGTTATACGGTGTGGCCATTTTTTATGTTATATAGGTTATATAGATTCTTTCTGGATGATATGAGTTATTATATATACGGCATGGCAGTGGTGTTTATTTATATTTCCTTTATATATGCGTTGTTAAAGGATCCTGACCCCTAGTTTTACCGGGATCCTTGTTTGGCTAGATAGATTCACATTACTTATTTTACATATTTCATGGGAATGTGTTTCATTTATGTTATACCTATGATGTAAATTTCACATAGCTTACCTTCTAAATCTCATCCAGGATTTTTTATAGACAATATTGGTGGTAGACTTCTGTGTGTTATCTCACACCCTGTCTTAGGCCACCATTGGATATCTGGACAGACTGCCTAGATTTAGGTAGGTATCAGGGCAATTACACATAGTTAAATTCCTTAATTTTTACCATTCTTAGGAGTAAGGGAGCATATGACTGAGCTAAGGCTCATGATTCTAGCTATGGATAGATCATTTTAGTCTTTTTGGTATTTTTATACATGAACTTTTTTGATGCTTGTATACCTATTTTGGATTCTTTAGGTAAACATGATATGAAAAACCATTCTATATATGTGTTTACTTATATAATTTATATATATATATATATCATGGATTTTTATATCATGTTTATTTAATATTGTGCTTTCACTGTGATGGGTTACTGGTCCAATGGTCATAGTGTCTATCCATGCTGATTATTCATCTATTTACATATGCTTACACTACTTATCTATTACTATATATCCATTGTTTTACACTCTGGTAATGAAGGAATAGTCTCCCCGTGGACACACCATAGGCCCTCGCTGCTAGTCTACAACCTCTAGTATTCGGGGAGATGTGCTTGAGGCTATGTGACCCACCAGATCAAGGTACCAGATTGTGGCATCCGGGAAGGGAAATTACAAAGTGGTATCAAATGGATCTTTTATTATAAATATACTATTTTGAAAAAATATTAAGGGTATTAGAAAGAAATTGAAATTTGGTAATTATTTTTTCTTGGGAGTAGCTAAGAAACATTCATTAAAATGAAGAATTTCCAAGTATCAAATTGTTCTTTTCTGTATTTTTTGATATTATAGTTGGTTTGAATCTAGTATTGGGTGATTCACTTTAATTGTGATGTTAAAATTAGTAAGTGTTCTATTTCATTTTAACCCAATGAGAAGAGGGCATGCTTCTCATTCATAATTTTAGTCACCTGTTATAATTCACATTCCATGCATTATTCTATTCCTTATAGGATGTATTTCTTGAAAGAATGACTTGGTAATATGTTTTTAGGGAGAAATAAATTCTATTTTAATGGATATTTTGTGTATGAAACTAAGAAACAATGTTCGTACTTAGAGTGCAAGTCATAACCTAAATAGTTTTTCTTGATTAGGCGATAGTAGATACCCCAAGCAATCAACTATGACATGTTGATTCATAGACCATTGGTCTCTTTGGCTAGAATATGTTATGTTATGGATTAAGTGGATTCCATGTTTTGGTTCATGAGGTGTATGGGCCCTTAATGAAAATAAGTGGTGAACCATTCAGTTCAACCATTTAAGAGATAATTTTTATCTAAATATGAATTAAATTAAATAGAACTTGGTGATAATATAGAACTTAACCTAGACTCGGATCTAGAGTGGGAATTAGGTAGTGTCTCTAGTGAATTTTATGGCTGTTTGTTTTACCAGTCCTGGAATTAGGAGTACTCTATGTGGTATTGTCTATTATGGGATGGTTTTTACCTATCCTATTATTTTAGCAGTGAACTTTCGATATCAATATTTCTAGGGTGTTTTTTTGGAATTGTAGAGACACACCACCACCAAAAACTCTAGTAGTAAGCCAAGAGGGTAGTTACGACCATTAGATGAAGTTGGCGGGCCATGGGATACCATGGGATCTTCCTTTAGTTCCAGATGAAGTACCATTTTTTATACTAGACACGGGTGCTAAGGTAAATTTTTGCGAGGTTTTTTTACACTTTATGTAGAATTTTCATGGATCACTACAACTTTACATGTCTTTTGAAAAGCTAGTGTGTGTGTTCCAACTATAGAATCCTCCCATGTTTTCAAGAGATGGTGGACCAAAATCTTTTGAGATGTGACCTGACACTACGTTTTCAATATTCAAGTATTTAGAGACACCTCCTAAGAGGAGAGTGAAGCTCATGACATATATTATTTATGGAGTAGAAATCACATATTGGATGTTTTGGACCAGGCTGATAGGCTATGAGATGTGGTTTTGCGTAATTTTTTAACCATATTATGTTATTACAATTTTCTAATGAATATGATAGAAAATAGGGCTAATGAATTCAATTCATCTCGAGTAGGGCACTATGATAGTTACGAAATATTCGGCATGCATTACAGAGTTATAACATTTTCACCAATATATCTTGTTGATGAGGTGTCAAGGGAGAGATGCTTTTAGGAAGGTCTCATACATTTTATTTGATCATTGGTCAGCATGTTCATGTTTATGAATATCAATAAAATTATGAATTAGACAATAATTACAAAGTGGAACCTAAGGTAAATTGGGTGCACAGAGCGGGGCAGTTTAGTCCCTCAGCCTATTTTTTATCTTCCATTGGTAGAAGTGAAATTTTGAGGCTTCCCATGATATAGGTACCATCTAGGATGTAAGTTCTTGTAGCTCGGTTTTATGTCACCTGTCTGAAATATAGTGGGATATACGAAATTAGTAAAATAGAGACCTTGTCAAGTTTAGACCTTGTGCCAAGATGGGCCACATACAACGTTTTTGTAGGACCATCCCTCCAGTGGTTAGTGAAAGAGGGTAATATCTGAATATGGGTTTAGGAGTGGGATATATAGCACTAATTGAGGTTGGGATCTGGATTAGTACCAATCATTTAGGCAGAGGTGGTGGTCGTGGTCAAGGAATCTAGACACCTGTTATACCTAGATAGTAATGTTGTCTTGCTATAGGTAGTGAGGTTGTGTCATAATGTGAGGCGTCAATCCATATATATTCTATATAGATTACACTGAAGGAGAAGATCAATGGGATACATATGCTTAGAGGTACGATGTTAGTATCCTATACTCTTATATCTTCTCTTTTTGATATATTTGCATCATATAGTTTAATATCTATACCTATGGTAGAAATAATTGGTCTTGTTGTATAATTTTATAATGTTGTCATGACAATTGATACTCCACTAGGGATTGTAATTGATATTTTATACTAGTTCAGGGAGTTCCCCCTTGATATTGTAGAGATTCACTTTGTGTGGAATCTTTTTTCCCTCGAGATAAAAGAGTTTGGTATTATACTCAGGAGGGACTAAATAGTTTCTTATCGAGCCAATGTTGATTTCTATCACTATAAGGTGACCTTTGTGTCACCATCAGGTGATGTTTTTGTTCAAAAAGGTGAATGGATTGTATAGGAAATCCAATATAGACAAAGGAACGATGAGATGGGTGGGATTATAGCCCATATTTCTAGTGTGTATCTAGATTATTAGGGAGAAAGTTGGGTGGAATTCTATCTAGTGGTAGAACATTTTGGGGAAGTTTTCCAAGATGGCTTTTCTGGTGTACCTCCTGAGAGAGAAAGGTTGAGTTATCCTTCTATCTAGTGCCCATATCTTTACTGGTATCTATTCCTTCTTACAGGATGGCTAATATAGAGTCATAAGAGTACAAGAGGCATATAGAAGATTTGGAGGCAAATGGGTTTATATTAACTAGTACTCCTTCATGGGTTTCACCATCCCTATTAATGAAAAAGGATTATGGTACCTATAGTCTATGTGTGGAATGAAAAAAAATTGAACCATATAATGGTTAACAACCGGTATTACTTACCCTGGGTAGATGAACTTTTTTATCAGATTCAGGGATATCGGGTGTTCTCAAAAATTGATTTGTGGTTTAGATATCATCATGTGCATGTTCGACCTATATATATTCCTCATAAATCTTTTTGAAGTAGGTATAGTCTATATTATTATCTAGTTATTTATTTCTATCCCATGAATGTGCCAAAATTTTGAAGGGTTTTGATGAACAAAGTTTTCCATCCTTATTTTGATTCAATTGTGGTCATTTTGTGGAATATATCATGGTATATTCTCATAAGCAACACAAACATTCCAAATATCATGAGATTATTTTGGATAAACTGAGAGAGAATCAGATATATTCTACACTCAAAAAGTTCCACTTTTGTATGGATAAGATTCACTTCCATGGTCATATTATCATTGATATAGAAGTATCACATGACCTATATAAGGTATGTGTTGTAGTTTCTTGGGAGAATCCCAACAATGTATTTTAAATATGATGTTTCTTGGGGATAGTTATATATTATAAGTGATTCATATAATTATTATCATGCTTGGAAGCACTATTAATAGGATTTACTATGTAGGGTGTGATTTTTTGATAGCCATATATCTACGAGACAACCTTTCAAGAGCTGAAATTGACACTGAATTTAGTGTTGATATTGATTCTTCTAGAGTAAGGTAGGGGCCTCCCTGTGTTTTGTGATGCATCAGATATTGAACTAGGTTTAGATATAATGTAGGGTGATAGATCCACAGTGTATAAGTATTGTTAGTTGAAGCAACATGATAGGAATTAATCGACACATGATATGGAGTTAGTGGCAGTTGTTCATACTTTGCACTGATGGAGACACTATTTACTAGGATAGAATTTTATCCTATATGCAGAATAAACAATCCTCAAGTATATATTTACCCAATTTAATATGAATTTGAAGAAATAAAGGTGGGTTGAGTACCTATACTCTTTTGATAGCAAGCTTTATTATACCCTTGGTAAACACAGTGTTGTGATTAATGCACTAAGAAAGAGGACTCAGGTACAAGCTGTTCAGAAGGCCAATAACAGGTGTCATGTTTTGGATTTGTTATATGTGATTCACTTGGAGGTGTAGGATAGTCAGGGGAAGACATTTATTTCATTAATAGCTTTGACCTCTACCCTTATTGATATAGTGAGGATAAGGTAGCTATCAAATTCATAGGGCTTAGTCCTACATGAGAGTTTAGAAATAGAGGACCCGAATCCTAGTTGGACTAAGGGTGATGATGAGATCCTATATATACATGGTCACATTTGGGTTCCATTTTACATACGTGAGGACCTAATGTGGGAGTTTCATGCCTTATTTTGTGCAGTGCACCCCAGTGTCACCAAGATGTACCATGGCATACACTGTTAGTATTGGTGGTCAGGTATGAAGCATGAGGTAGTTGGTTTTTTTACTTGTTGATCCACCTGTCTATAGGTAAAGGTAGAAAATTATTGAGTAGACTAACTTTTAGAGTATTTTCCTATTCTTGAGTGGGAATGGGTTGATGTCATGATGGACTTTGTGGATCTTTTCCAAGGTCACCAAGAGCCAGTGATGTTGTGTGGGTTTTTGTGGATAGAATCACAAAGGTAGATCATTTCCTTCTGGTCCAGGAGACCTTTAGTTTTGATGAGTTTTGGAGGTTATATAATCATGATACAATACAACTTCACGAGGTCCATCATTCTATTATTTATAATAGATAATCCCGGTTTATGTCTCATTTCTGTAAGTGTTTGTAGTGTCCATTCGATACATTAGTTCTTATGAGCACAGAATTGCACCGTCATATTGATTTCCACTTAGAGCATATGATTTAGGTTATGGAGGACTTGTTGAGAGCATGATTCCTGGATTTTGGGGGATCTTGGGTGAGGTATATACCCCTAGTTTAGTTAAACTACAACAATAGTTATCATGCAACTATACATGTTGAACCTTATGAGGATTTTTATGGTAGTCCATGATAATCACCCTTATTCTTCTTAGATGTAGGTTACATAGCTTTACTAGGACCATGTATCATGTGGGAGACTTCTGAGATAGTCCAGTTGATCAGGAAACAGATTTCTATAGTACATTATCAATTGAGATCTTACACTGATGACCATAGATAACCACTAGATTTTACGGTTGGGGTCAATTATTTTTGAATATCTCTTTGAGGCTAGGACACATAAAAATTAGGAGTTAGGGTAAGACTTCTTCATGATATGTCAGATCATTCGAGATTCTAGAGAGATTCAGGTTGGTATCCTATATGTTGTAGTTACCTAAGAGGTACTAGTTCATGCATGAAATCATCCATGAATCTTCATTATACTGTTGTAACTAAAACTATCTCACACTCTACTGACAAATGATGTGGATTTATAGGTAGATTTATCCTTTTAGGAGTTTCTTATTAGGACATTGATAGAAAAATTAAGGTTCTCAAGGGATAGTCAATTACTCTATTATGAGTGCCATGGTAGCACGACCATTTACAATACATAGGATTTGGATGTCGAGGTGCATACTCACAGGCCAGATTTATTCTCGGTTGATTCTTGACTATCCTTGAGAGAGATATTCATGGGATAATTTCTTTAAAAGGGGAAGATTATTAGATTCGTGATTTTTCTTGAGGTATGGATCTTTTATATATAAGTTTAATTATTTTTTTATGGAACAATGTTAATACTCTATGTATTCATAGGTGAATCAGGTGTTTCTGAGGCTTGTTTGTAGCCCAAAAACCAACTCTTAGGTAAAAATATTTGGGCCGCATAGTTAGGATAAACCGTGTAACCCAAGCCACATAGTTTGATAATTCCATGAGGGGGTAGAAATAGGGCTCCATAAGCCACATAGTTTTAGGAAACTATACAGAAGGAGTCACAAACCCATGAGATAAACTTAGTAGTTCTTAATAGTTGGATGAGAAATACTTTGTTCATAGTAAGGAAAATTTTGCACACTAACCATGTGGGGTGACCATATAAGTAGTAAAGGGTGCACGGTTGGCTCATGGTTTGGATAACCATGCATCCAAACACTATGGACCTATATTTTGATGCAAAATGATCATTTTTACCTTGAATTTTTGTAACCTAATACCTAATTTCTATTATTTATCTTTTAGAGATGAGCACAAGTTGAGATCTCCCTTTAAAGTCTAAACCATAACCTTTTCCAAAATTTCTCTATCCAAACTCAAAATCAAATACTATCAGGCTCGTTGGATTCATGCTAATGAGTTCTTTATTCCTTTATATAATTATTTATTTGAATTAGTATCGAATAAGTTATTTGGGTGAAAGATAATATACCTTATTTCAAGGATCATCATTTTTTCTTCATTATTTTTATGATTTGGATCAAATCAGATGTTGAAAATGGATGATTTCTATATAAAAAACATATTGTAGGTGGTCTACACATTTCTTTCAAGGTTTAGTGCTTTATACAAATAGTTGTCATTATGTTTCATACTGATCTTCCCAATGGATCCCCTAAAAATAATTTAATTCTTAAATTGAACATATTGTAACATGTTGGGGATGAACTTTAATTTATTGAGGTTTAGTGGAGGGTTTTTCCACAACCTAGGTCACCCATGGTGTGATCCTGGTAACTTCCTTTGCCTATGCCTTTGTTATACCACCCATGGGTTGTGTGTCTGCTTGCCTAGTTAGAGGAATCCAAGTTATAAATCATTTTAATTGAATTTATTTATTAGGGGATGATTTTCCTCCTTTACCATGTTATACATGATGCTAATTTTTTAACTAATTAAATGTGTATTATTTATATGAGTTGGATGAACTCGTGGTATGAATTGATATTTTAATTAAATGATAAATGTTTCTATAGGTTGTCAGGTGTGTGATATAACATGGGTTCTGATATTATTAGTTGACTAATTGGAGGAGATTTTGATTTGGGCCTTGATTATATCAGATACCTTGGGCCTTCTACCACCTGGATCTGGATTTCTTGGGATTACAATGGACATCATCTGTTGAAATTCTACTTGGACACCAATTATGGTTTGACCAAGTTTTCATCGAGGTGATGCCAAGACTCGAAGATGATTCCATGGTTCTCTAAACCTTGGCATCGACCCTATGAGGTCTAAAACTTCTGATTATAAAACTTAGCCATGGAAATTCTGACATGCTTGATTGTACAACTCATTTGTGGTTTATATGACACACCTGGTTATATGGTTTGGTTGTGTTTGATAAGTTATATAGGTTATATGACATGGAAATTAATGATATGAGTTACTATGTATACAACATGATCATATTTTCTATTTCTATTTCCTTTATGTCTTACTTATTATAGGCTCTTGACCCCTTGTTTTTTTCGAGAGCTTTGTTTGGAGAGAAAGATTCACTTTACTTGTTATACATATTCCATCGGAACTTGTTTCACTTCTATTATACCTATGATATACATTTATCATATTTTAGCTTCTATTATATATCCAGGATTTTTTATATACACCATTGGTGGTGGCCTAATGAGTGTTATCTCACACCATGTCTTGGGCCACCATCGGGTACCCAAACAGACTATCTGGATCCAGGTAGGGATCGAGAAAGACACCCATATTTTGATGCTTGACTTTTTTTCATGCTTAGGATCAGGAGAGCATAGGAACAAGATGAGTCTTGTGATTCTATCTATGGAAAGATATTTCTTTCCATTTTGGTATTTTGATACATGTATTATACTGGTACATATATAAATAGTTTTGATTCCTTGTAGAAACATTAAATGACATAAAATATTGTGTTTTATTTTACTTATAGAATTATTGTATATATACCTATATTGTGTGATTATATGATATTTAGTTATTATTGTGCTTCCACTATTGCGATTTACTGGTCTAATGTTCATAATGTGTGTCCATGCTCATTATCCATATGTTTACTTTTTCTTATTCTACTTATATGCTCTGTATATGTGAGGTGATACACTCTAGTAATGAGGTCATAGTATCCCCATGGACACACCCTAGCCCTTGTTGGTAGTCATTAGCCTCTGTTGTTCAGGGAGATTCTCTTGAGGCCAACTGACCCACCGTATCAGGGCACCAGATAGTGGAATAAAAATAAGGATGTTAAAATGAGGGACTAAAATTCTTGGTGACTATTCATTTTTAACAAAAATAGTGCCGGTTCACTCGACCCCACTTGCCCATGCTCAAATAAAAGGAGCTGATTCACTCCACTGATCATCCTTCACTATGGTCCCTATATTCATTATTTGTCATTGCTTCATAAAAAAATCTTATTTTTTGATGCCTAGATGAGCTCTGCTCGAGCTCACTCACCACTGTCACAATTCATCACCACCCATGATCTCCTCGGGACCCTCGAACGACCACCATGATCCATTTAAAGGATCATCCCACCACTATTAAGGTTGGATGAGAATGAGGAGCCTTTAAAGTCATTTCACCATGATAACAACTACCACTTCCACATACACTATACATTTCCATCTCCATGAACACCCCATGAACATGGAATGAAACCACTTCCTAGTTAGATTTTCCAATTCCCAATCTCAATCCCCACTAAAAAACAAGATTTATGAAGATAATTAAAGGTTTAAAGATTTAAATATTAAACTAATAACATTCAAATGAAGATATTATTTTTAAAGAAGGAATCGTAAACAAAGAGTTCAAGGAACTCAACTTACCTTTCCTATAAAAGGATATGCTCAGAAAATTCTAATAGGGAGTCCACAACCACATGTGGAAGTTCTACTGATTTTTATTTCGCATAATTTTTTTTCTATTTTTACTTTTTTCTGTAGATTTAGTTTTACTAGAAACATTTCTTTTATTAATTTATTTAATTTTTTTTCAACAATTATGATCGACCCACACCACCGTTTTTTATTCTTCTTTTCCACTTCTTCTTATTCTTATTCTTATAGTTCTTATTCTTTTAATTTTATTATTAACTATTTTATTATTTTACTTTATTTTATTTTATTTTATTTTTTATTTTATTTTATCGTCCCTCACCCTTTTCATCTTATATTTTCTATTTCATTATTCCTTTTCCATTTCTCTCTCCCTCCCCTCTATTCATCAATTTTTTATTTTTTTACGTATTCTCATTCTTTTCACAATCTTCTTATATTTTTCTTTTTATTATATTTTTATTTTATTATTTTCTTTCCCATATAGTGACCATGACCTCTTACCCTAAAAAAATTAAGGGCTAACAAAAGGTTTGTTATGGGGGAGGTAAGTGGTGTTTCCATTCATTGTGAACATGAATTCATATGTATTATTTAAATTTGTGGTGATAAAGAGTGAATTTCACTAGTGTTATATTTTTCAACTACAGAACCGAAATAAAAGTCTTTTATGTTATTTTTTAAATATTCTATATCCCTTATACTAAATATAATCGCTTCATGTGATTAAGTAGATCCATTTCGTGGATGAAATGAAATACAATAGATTCAGGTCCTAGAAGATTTCACACTATCAATTGAGGTTTTCTGTCAACCTTGATTATAGGAGGAGGTGGAATTGATATTGGTAAATTCATTAACTATTTCAAACTACTAAATAAAATAATACTAGTACAAGAGTGAAGTTTTAGGATTAAACTATAAAACTAAATTTAAACACCAAAAAGGATAATAATGGAACCCATAAACCAAACCACAAAGGCCAAGTTATTTCTTTTTTAATCATTTTATTTCATTTTATGATAGTATAAATTTTACAACTTTGTTTATCTTCTCTCATTGATTTCATTTAATAAATAAAAAACCAAAAATAAGTAGATTATGTGAATTATAATTTGTGATGGAATTAAGTTGGAATCTACTCAAGTGATACAACCCTGGTCGGCCATTATACATTGATAGAAAAATAAATTTTCTTTTTCCATTCTACACAATAGTTATGTGTCAATGGTATAATTTTATAACCTTGATATATGAAATTTATTCTATAATTATATTGTTTACACACTTATATGACATGAAATTCTCGTTCATGATTTATTTATGATGGTTTTTCACAATTATGGTTCATGAATATTGAAATGATAATTTTTTATTCCCAGCCTCATGCTTACGATACATGATTGATTGGGTGTAAAATTTATAATTCTAATTTATAATCTCATACCCTTATATTAATCTTATGCTTTAATATGATGTTCAATTGTTATCTTCCATGTTTATCCTTACTGGTCATCTAATATCATCCTTTATTATGTTTCCTTTCCCCAGGTTACAATGAATTTTTTATGTTTGGTATATCTATAAAGAGTACTAAATGGGAAGATATTTATGGGTGATGTAGAACATAATTCATGAAATAATAAGGTTTGTAACTAGTCTCCAAATACACTAAGAATTTATGGTCCTCAAGTGTGTATTTGTGAAATCTATTTAATATTCATCTATTATGAATTAATATCAATGTACGAAAATCTTGGGTCATTATGAACCCGAAAATGATAGTGGTGGAGTTGTTGGATAAAACTATTAGAGGAAGTATTCAAGAATAAAATATATATATAAGGATTCCCTTGTTAATTTTGTTGAGTAAAATATCTTTTCAAACCTAGTGTTCATTTTAATGGTTGAATTTTACATAATGCTAGTGATAGATTGGATATCAGAGTATATTTCCAAGATTAACTAATGATGTAAGGAAATTTCAGTTCAATTCAAGTGAAAACCTATAATTATCTTTAAATGAGAGATATAACATCCTGATCCTTGTCAAGAACCACCACTTATTTCATTATTTATGTAAATTATTGGTGAATAAGGAGAATAAAAATAAAGTATAAATATAGGAGGTGTACCCATTTTTAAGGAATATATTGATGTAATACTAAAGAGTTATCCAAACCTCCCCCAAAAATATAGGTAGAGTTATAAATTGAACTCATCCCTAGATCCAAGCTAGTATTTAAGACCCCATATAGAATATAATATGCAGAGGTGTAGGAATTAAAGAAGCAACCAAAATATCTTTTAGGGAAGAGTTTTATTCAACTGAATGTGTCTCCTTAGAGAGAAACTGCTCACTTTGTAAAGAAGAAGGATCAATAATTACAGTTATATATTGATTATAATTAAATTTATGGGATCACAATGAGGAATAAATACCCTCTTGGAATGATTTTTGATATGTTTGAACACAATTGGGGGGGGGGGGTTAATTCTCCTCCAAGATTGGCCTTCGATTGGGGTTTCATAAACTAAGTCTAAAAAAAGAAGATATCTCGAAGGCATACTTCCGATCAGTATATGAATATTATAAGTTTTTTTCCATTAAATTTTTCTAAATTAAGGCTCCATTCATATTTATGGATTTAATGAATAGAGTTTTTTTTTGATGGTTGGGGTCGAAGACTCAATTTATTATTTAAAGAAAAGACCTCTTTAGACAGGGTAGACGGAGGCCCATTACATAGCCCGAAGTCCGAAGGCCAAGTGGCCTGAATATAAGACTTGAAAGCCCATTTTTTGGCCCAAAGAACCCCTCGGTGAACAGTACTGCTATAGTACTCACGCTGCTACAGCACCTGCTATAGTTCATCCACTGATACAGTACCTGCTAGAGTCCCTCCACTGCTACAGTTCTTCCGCTACTACAGTACTGCTACAGAACTGCTACATTACCCAGAAATTCACCCCTACCTGGATTTGATCCTGGGTCTTTTGGATGCCAAGAAGGAGCCTATACCACTAGGGTATAGGCTCGTTGGAAATTTAATGAATAGAATCTTTAGGGACTACCATGATAAATTTATATTCGTATTTATTGGTGATAATTAGATACATTCAAAAAAACATTGGATACCATGAGGATCATCTAAGGGTCATATTAAAAAATCTGGTGAAAGAGACGCTTTTTGGTAAATTCCAAAAATGTGAGTTTTTGTTATAACAAGTAGTATTCTTAGGAAAAAATGTAAACATTGAAGGAATCTTTGTTGATCCATTAAAGAAAAATGATGTAGAGTATTATCCTTGACCTATAACAATAATTTAGATTAATAATTTCCTTGGTCTGGTAGGATACAATAAAAGGTTTATGAAAAAGGTCATCATTTTATAATAAACTAACAAATTTAAATCGAAAGGGAAATAATAATATCTATACAAATGAGTGTGAATAAAAGTTTTAATAATTAAAGAATAGGTTGGTGTGTGCACTTGTTCAAATTGTAACCTCTAATAGGCATGGATTTATCATTTATAGTGACACATACTTGAAAATACATGGTTGTATACTCATAAAAATGAAAAGGTTATTTCGTATACATATTTATAGTTAAATACCCATGGAAAAATTATACTACCTATGATTTGGAGTTAGTTATAATTATAATTACATTAAATATGTGTAGAGACTATATATATGGGAAGAAGTGTGATATATACACCAACCACTAGATTTTGAAGTATATATTCACGCAAAAGGAACTGAAAATTAAAAAACATAGATGGTTAGATATTCCTAAGGACTATGATTTTTCTATACGTTATCAACATAGAAAGGGAAAAAAATTTGATATGTAGATTAGGAAAGACCCTAGAGTTTTAGAAATTATAAAGACTGAAGGAGGTCCATTTATAATAGACTTGTTAATGATATAAATGGAAGTCATAAGGGAAGATACATCATTAATCTTATCCTAAATTATTTTACAACTGTAATTATTTGGGAAGATCAATAAAGCACAAAGAGGTGGTCCTAATCTAATAAATTAGATAACATATTTGAAAAATGAGAATTTTCATGAGTTAATATTTATTTAGAGAGAGTATTGAGGTTTGGTACAGGGCTATTTATCCCATATATTGAAAATTTAATGAAATAAAAAATGTATAAAGATCACTCATCTATGTTTTATATAAATCTTAGAAGAACCAAAATGTATAGAGATATATGAGATCATTATTGGTGTGATAAAATAAAATGTGGTATTGATAATTATATTGTGATATGTTTGGTACATCAATAAGTGAATAAATAGTGACAACTACTGAAAGGATTTATTCACCCAATAACAATTTCTCTATGTAAGTGGGAAAAGTCACTATAGACTTTATTACCATCCTTTTTAAAACATCCAAGGGAAACAATTCCACATGGGTAATAATTGATAGATGAATAATTTTTTTCTATTTTATCACTGTATTAGAGGATTTATCACTTGTGTGTCTTACTTATCTGTATATTCAAGAAGTGGTGAGACTTCATAGGGCACCATTATCAATTGTTTCTATATATGATCCAATATTTACTTCTATGTTCTAGAGGATCCTTAAAATTAATCCTTAACACAACTAGTTCGACTTAAAGTGGTGGGTAGTCTAAGATGACTATTCAGAAATTAGAAATCTACTTAAGAGAGAGATCACATTATTTTCAAGTTATTTTGAATCAATTATTTCAATTTTATAATTCTTCTATAATTCATAATTACAAGACCTATATTTAGAAATTAATAAATAATTATACTCATTTTTTATAAATATAAACCTACCCACCCCATTTAATTCACTAAAAAGACATTAATCATTAATTTCCCCTAATTTCCCATCTCAAAATACTTTTAAATGAGTTTTTAACGTTTCTATAAACTCTCCCCACGATTTAATAATTTATCCTAAAAGTTAAGGGATTATAATCCCCTCCCTTGTTATCTTATTACTTTCTTTATGTTTAGTCTTATAATTAAAAATTTATTAATTTCTCATGCACATATGATCATTTAATTAATATAAAAATATTTTTCTATCAATTATATACTTTCATTCCATCTAATAAATATCTTTATATAAACCAATTGGTATACCCATTATGATAGTGAAATCGTTCATTGATTTTTTATGCCTCTATTTTTATTTTATGAATACCATACCCTATTATTATTCAAGGGTGTTTATATAAATGAAATTATACTTAATTTATTGGGTATTTATATATTTTAAACTCATATTCCCTCCTTTTGGGTTTAAAATAATGAAAATTTCTAATCTTTAAACACTTATGTACTCAATGATTTTGTATGAAAATCATTATTTATCCTCCATGGGTTATTGATGAAATGATTTATTATGATATATAAGAAACACATGAATTAATAAATATAAAGAGTTCACCCTGATAGTTCTTTAATTTAGTGGTTAAAGAATTAATCTCTAAATAGGTCATGATTACGATTCCTTGGTGAACAACCTTGGTTATATTTTTTGACACCTTGATGATGGACCTTAGTGACACGCTCATGAATGACTCATGTTTATGCTGTATCCAAATTTCCATGTTATATATCACATCCTTATGATTATTATCACAAGTTATGCCTCATGTTTTTTCAATGATAATCTCTCATGTTCCATTTCATTTGTTTATACCTCATTTAGCTTTATACTCACCCTTTTCTAATGATGTATTTATCTAAGAAGTTTCTTATAATTAGGTAAACTATTGTGGATTAATAAAGTAGTATTTCAATATGATTAAATAAATTATATGTTTATGCTTTACTTATGTGATTTATATAGAATAAAACTAGTTTCTAAGAAACTAAACCTAAAAATTTTCATTAAAATTATTAATGTAATATTTCTGGGAGGAATTATCTTAAAAATAATTTATGAAAAAAGGTGGGTCACCATACATTATGGGTTAAATAAATCCCCATGATCTTGGTATTTAAAGATAGATGAAAAATTCAAAGGAATGGAATTTAGAAAATGATAGGTGGACAGTAACCTATATGTAAAGAAGACAAACGTATTATATGTTTATGAAATTATGTTTGATAGTAATGAGAAAAAAATTTGTAAATAATTTTCTAAAAAAACAAATAAAAATTGATATGTCCTTACTTGGTGATATGAAATTATTCTTGGGTTTTAAAATAACCCATGTTGTTGATTAAATCCTTATTTCTCAATAAATATATTCTAATTAGGAATTAAAACGTTTTTCATGGATGATTCTATAAGTGTGTTTATATAAATTTATGTAAGAAAAAATATGAGTAATAATGATGAAGTCAAGGTTTTCAATGAAATATAATTCCATAAGATTATTAGTAGTCTTTTTTTATTAACAGCCTCAATGATGGATACTATTTTATATTTTACTCTTTATGCTAGGAATCATTCTAATAAAAATAAATCAAATCTCTTTGTAGACATTATAATTATTAGATCTATAAAAAAATGCTTTCAATTTTTTTTAATTTTATGTGAAGAAGGGTAATTAATACTTTCAAGGAATAAAAGAAACTAACTGGTTAAGTTTTATTGAATATAGAAATTAAACTTCGGTTGGAGTATTCTGTATTGGTGAAAAATTTATAGCATGGAAGTAAAAGAATAAATCATTTCTCGCAATAATCTCTACAAAAGTTGATTCTGTGGATATATCATAGGTAACTTCAAATATGACATGGATGAAAATTCAAATTGATTATATTCATGTTAATGCAAAATATCCCCTGGTTATTAGATGTGACAACAAAACTGTTATAAAATTATCCAGTTAAATAGTTCACTATTCAAGGTTAAAAAATATTGATATTAAGTATCATTTTTTGATAGAGAAATTAGTGTAAAGGAATATTGATGTTTTAATTAGTTATATAAAAGTATTAGATTATTATTGTTCTCACTAAACCACTTCTAAATAAGTATTTTGATCATCAGAGGGTATAAAAAATACTACATCCCATTTCCCAACAACATTGAGTAATATTCTCGGAGTTTCCCCAAACTTTTGTGTATGTTATATATAGAAAAAAAGAGGAAGTAGAAACTATCATGGGAAGAAACCAATTTTCATATATGTTTTAATTTATTTATTGATTGATTTTAGGAAATAAGTTGAAAATATATTTAATAAATACAAATAAAATGGTTTTAGTAGGTATCTCTCGATGAACTGGTTATGGATATCAGTAATTAATGAATTATTCACTCTTCTTTTAATACACTAACTTATATCTTGTAGACTTTGAGTTTATTGATTGATGATTCTTTGCTTTAAGAATATTCATACCACACTTTTTCAAACTATCATTGTAGTTATTATTAATAAGTTGGTGTAAATAAATTTCAATGTTTTTCATAGATTTATAGGAGAGAAAAGTGGATTTCAGAAAATACACATTACTATGTTTTAATATTGATAATAAAAGAGAAAGTTTAGGGGGGGGGGATAATAGAAACCATATATCGAGGATGTTGTCATACATTTTGAAGGTGAACCTTGTTAACAAATATATTATGTTTCTTATTTATATTCCATCACCATAGAGATAATAAGTGGTTTATGTTGAATAATAAAGCGATAAAGTTTTTTGAAAAAAGAATAGTATCAAATATGATTTTTCCCTCAGAATTGATCACATTCCCATGTGATCATAACATGCATCATCATTGAGATCTGGTTCCCATTATTCTTATTTTTAGTTATAATAAAATGGGGTTCACCTTGCTGGTTTACTCATTTTAATACTTCATGACATATGATATAATCTTCTATAAATGATTGAGGTTTGATTACTCTTACATGGTTTTTTTCTAATTGGAACAATCTTATATTTCATAGGATACTTCCAACTTAATCTTACATTAAAAGCAAGGGTGTGTAGGTTAATCTGATGTATCGTCACATCCCATGGTGGATAATCTCATGTAGTGATACAACCCATGGATATTAATATAACTTATCCCATCTCTCATCCAGCTAATATCATATGGAACTTTGTCTTAGACAATTGATCACATAGGGAACTTTTTCATAACTAGTTTATCTTATATGATCTTGTGATTCATACGGTTTACTCTTATATATCATGACTTCATCATGGTTTATTCATTCATATAATGACTTCAACTCCAATAGAAAAGGGGGAAAACATTAATATCTTTTATCAATTTCAAGTTATTATTATGTATCTTCTCTTAAATATCAAATTAAACACTTTTTAAAATTCATAATTCCTAATATTAAATTTTCAATACATAATAATAAATTGAGAATTCGTGGTTTCAAAAAAATATATAAAACATTAAATAACTATTTTAACAATTCCTTAGTCAAATTAATTTATAAACGCCATATTTGAGAAATTCCTTTTCAAAATGTTTTAATAACTTTGAAATAAACTAACTAATCACAAAATATTTCCTAGATATTCATTTAATTTCTCAAAATAACATTCCTCGAAACATCAAAACTTCTCATCCAAAATCATTTAAATTCAAATTTATCAAAAACTCTCATAAAGTTATTCTAAAAAATACTTAATAATTGAAACTATAAAATTTCCATATTAAAACACTAAAAATTCATGATTTTAACCTATTAAATAGTAAATTCACATTATTACTCTAATATAACATAAATTAGTAATTTGAAGAAAATATTCAATGAAGGCACGAATTCATCAGCAATTTACATAGAATTACATGTTAAAACACTCAAAGATATTTTCAAATCGGTACTATTAAGGTTTAAAATGACTGAGGTTACATCAATTGTGACTCATGTACTCAATATGATTTGGTATGTAAATGACTTAGAGAGATTGGAGATATTGGTGATGTGTAATATGGATATGAAATTTATTCTCTAATCATTGTTAGATATGTTTCATTCATTCATCAAGAATTTTAACATAAATGAATTTAATAAAAGTTTAAATTCTCTCCTCGATATGTCAAGAGTAGTTGAGTAGGACATGGTAGGTATAAGATTTAGTATCATGATAATGGAAAGATTTGGTACATGGTTATTACAATATTTCTTATTATAATAAGGGTTGTAAAAGATGGACATTGAAGAAAATATTTTTCCAAAATATTAAAATAGGTGTATGAAACATTATATAGTGACCACATGAGGAATTAATGTTATATAAATAAATTATACTATTTTGAAGTGTGGATGATATCAACTATGCATTATATAAATTATCATGAATATGTAAAAGTGTTCAAAATTGATAAAGGGTTGTTTGATGAAGCTTTGAGCTGATACCTTGGGGGAAAGTTAGGGTTGACGCGTTAAATAAAAATAAAGTGATGTTTTAATAAGACTTATGAACTTATACTATTTTATTTCCTTCACTCTTTCTATAAGAAGTGTATATTTTATTTAATGATAATGGTTTTTAAAATTATTTAATATTTGAATAAATATATTTCCTTCATATTCATATTATCCAATATATAATTTATTGTGATAAAGAAGATATGGATTAAATTTTTATTCTTATCAATGAGATTGAAAATAAATACTCTATCTATGTAATAAAACGTGAATATTTGTATATTTTAATGTTTTTTAGTTTTTTTAAATAAATATAAATATCATTTTATGTGATATAGGTATGTGATATATTATTTATGAATTTATTTGTTATCCCTTTGAGGGAATCACATGAAATATTATTTTTGGTGTATAATGTGTATGTGTGTCTTAAAAATAATATATTTAGAAACAAATGTTTTTTAATAGTTTAGTCAGAGTTAATATTGATCTTATAGAATTTTAATATTTAAATAAAAAAACATTATATAAATTGTAATTTATGATATATCTATATAATATAAAGTTAAAGTCCATAAAGAAAATATTCAAAATACTTAAGGAAGTATTAGGAATAAAAATGGTAAATTAAAATCTAAATATGATGACTTATATTTTCTCTTATTATCAATGATATAAAAGGAATATTTTATTTACATAAAGACTTCTAAGTTAGGGGTATTTAAAAATGTTAAATACAACATAATATTGGATACAATGAAGTGAAGTTATTTGGATATAATAGCCAGGTGTCGAAAAAATGATTAATAATTATAAACTCACCATTATCCAAATATGATTTATTTAACGATGTGATCTCAATAAAATATTTCCCTAGGAGGTTTTATTCACTAGTTGAATAAATATTTGAATTGTATGTGTTATATAGAGATGTAACATATGATATATTGAATTTTAATCTGTTTTAACAAAACCAATGAAAGAATCAAACCATAAGGTCAATAAGGTCTATATAAGAATTATAAATATTAATATATGTTATTATTTGTGCTTATACGAGTGTTTTTTCATTATATTCATCAAATGGGTTTTATGATTATAATAATTTATCAGGTTATACAAATCCATTTCAACTTTATCATTCATTCATGCTTGTTACACATATCATGAAAGTGGAATGATAATTAACTACATAGAGATAAATCTCTAATTTATCCTTGGTTTATAGTTTTTATAAAAAAAATTGGTTATAACAAGATGTTATGATCATTATAATGTGGGTTTTGGGCATGGAAGAAGCATCAGATGGGTCATTCCCAACTATTATTTCTTGTATGATCGATGATTAGTCCATGATTTACCAAATGATAATAGTTTTGATCAATGCAATTAAATCAAAGAATATAGATAGTGAATAAATATCGAAACCAAAGAAAAAGGTCATCACATATTATTTATAATTAATTTGGGTAATTAAAAAATTACTTTAAAGGAACTTATTTCTTGGTTGATGGATCTAACAAAAAATCTACATTATACCATTATTTGGTTGTAAGAATCAAGATTTGGTTACCGCTAGTGGGGATACACACATATTCCAAAAATATCTAAATTTCACTATAGGAATATCAAGTTCTAGCATGGTAGATCCTGTCATTTGTGTCAATATCCATTGATCTCCCCCAGAATCGATTCCAAAGGATTATACTTGATCTGTCTTGACTCGAGAGTGGAAGGTGGATGAAGGTAGATATCTATTCATGAGATCATTATTAGATAAGGGATCTCCCTAGGTGTAACGCCCCGACCCCAGTTACCCAGAGTCGGTGCATTATTATATATCATTGGCATGATCACAAAAGATCATGTCTCGAAAGACCGATTAGTTTAGTAGCCTTGGAAACACAAGATACATTCAGAAGTCTTACATTAAATAATAAAGTGAAAAACTACAACAAAATCTTGTCTTCATATTCTCTCATACTATCCCTGTAGGTCATTCATAAAATACTTCTTCACATACTAGGAAAAATAAAACATTGAAAGGGGTGAGCTCAGATGCTCAGTAAGGATAACAATATCGTAGAAACTTTCTTAAATAAACATAAACATTTAAGGAAATGCATAACTAAAACAAAATACCTTTAAGCTTGAACTTCAGCATAACATGGAAAGAATAAATTGAAATAATTCCATTTACTTATTCACATGGATATTCTACTAGTCGAATAATCACATGCAATATCAATAACCACTTTCATAAGGATGGAATTCATAATGCTAGACTATCATAACCATGTAGCCAAGGCCTCGTGCTAAGACTACAAATAAGATTTTGTCAAGGCCTCGTGCCAAGACACAAGTTTGTCTCATGAGACCTACCGATGCATCGAGGAGAGATAGCGGGATCCATCCATCACTTATTAATTCCAATTAATTCCTCATATGAACAGGTTTAAACATAACATAAACATTCGTATTAAAACTAGAATAAAAAATGTCAATACCTTCTCCATAAACAATGAATGTTATAGAAATAACACATCCACAGTCAAACATATCTCAAAACATTCAATACAATATGGAAGTTTTGTATCATAATAAATTAACTTAAAATAAGATTAAAATCAATCAAAGGATATTGACATAGATGAAATCAAAACTATTTGAGAGAAATATCTCTTTTTTTAAATCATTTAAAAGTTACACATTTATAAAAGAAGTAATTTAAAATAGATTTTTGAATCAAAGTGTCCCATACCACTTTGAAACTTTTGAAAAGAAATATCATTTCAAAAAATTGATGTCCATATAAATTAATCCTTAAAATAATTTTGAAAACATGGACATTAATTAAAAAGATTTAAAAAGATAAATCTTTAAAACATTTAAAATTATGATCTTGATAAAGAGTACCCTTCAAAAATTCTTAAAATATTCATTTTGAAATCATTCAAAGGTCAAATAATTATAAAATAGAACATTTACTTTCAAAATATTCTTATAATCCTTTAAGTGAATCTTTGATGATTTTATAATAGCGGAAAATAGTTGTACCCACCGTATAATTTAAAAAAAGTCATTCTTACCTTAATTTGTCAAAAAGGTTAAAAAGGTCCTTGTTTGGAAATTGACGTAAAGATTCCTTTATAAACTTCTTATAAAAAGTAAAACAAGGGTATAAATGACTTTAACCAATATTCTGTAAAATAGTAATAATGTTTTGAAATACATTTTTAAGAAACTTGGATGTGGATGATAAAGAGGTTCTAGTAGATAATTACGTATAAACAACCATGGATAATTAAGAGATTGTGAAATAAACCCTTACCAATTTGGTAACTTACAAAACATACACCCCATGAAAGAGGTATCATACAATGAATATGTAAATACCTATAAATTAATGTGTATTACACAAAGAATGAAATTATGGGTAGTACATACACCACACAAAAGGTAATAGTGGCAATATGACATGAATCTCATGGGAATAAGGAGTGAGATAAAAACCCCTTACCTTGTAATTTTCATTGGTTGAGGGTAGGTTAACCTCCTATATAATGGTGAAATAGTTGTTATTAAATTATACAAGAATAATATACATTAATATGATATCATATATGATCTTTTAACATTGCTTTGTTAATAATGTCTTAGTATTATCGTCATTTTGGGTGTTAACTTACTCATTTTATTTTATATGTTTTGTTACATAAGTCGTGTTTGTTATGGATAGGTTGTATCTTATTCATATAAAAAATGATATCAAGTCCTTAAACATTATTTTTAATCATTAAATGAGAATTATACTTGTATGGATACGATGGGAATGAATCTCATCGCGTTCATGGAGACGGTAGTCCGTACGTACACACGAGCGACAATATCACTCTTTTGATATTAAAATAATATATAATTGGATGTTATATCATATATAAATAATCATTGTCATGTTATATTTATTATTTACATCAATTACATATCATTATTATACTCATCCAAATAATAATTTTTTGAATAACAATTACACCACGACGTGGAGACGGTAAGCCGTACGTACGCACGTATGGTGACATGTCATTCAAAGGATGGATAGAATACTGAATATGGTTTTACCATTTTTATAATAATATCACAATATATATAAGATACTGGAGTTATTATTTTATAAAGTAAATAACAAAGAAAAAAGAAGTTGAAGAAGAAAGGAACTTGAAAATAGATGGTGAAAACATTACCTCTTCTTCAGGTTCTTCCTTTTGATTTAATCAAAATGGATCCTTAGGTTGGATTTCTGATCAAACTAGGGCCTATAGGTTGAAGTAAGGGAAGTTGAGAGAGTATTTGGGCAGGGGTTGGCCGAACCAAAAGTCTTTGAAGGTGTGAATAATTGGTTGGAAGTGGTGTCAATTTATAAGGGGGAGGAGGGGCTCTTTAGAAGTGGTTTCTTTTTATTTAGTGTCTAAAAATTATAAATAAAATACCATTATGTAGGAAATATTTTTATCTTTCTAATGAATATTTATAATTTAACTTATCTTATGTATAAACCTACATTAAAAATGATTTAGTTATTAGACTTTGATTTTAACTCTTTTAACTCTGGTTTTAATTAAATAATAATAAATGACCTAATCTAATCCAAGTGGACCTAAATGATAATATTTTATTCATAAATTTGTTTTTGGTCGAGATACACTTGTCCAATAGAATTAGGACATGTGTTAGGGTAATATTAATATCATTTTTACCCTTAATTGCCCTATTTACTTTTTACCGAGGTAAATAAAAGTAAAAAGCTACTATTCGCCAAAAATTATTTTTATCTTATTGAACCACATTTAAATCCTTGATATTAACCATTTCTCTCATATTTTTTAAATTCCACTCATAGAAGTGGTAAAATTATGTTTTTTGTGAATTTTCATATTCTCGTAGGAGGTGGGTAAAATACGGTGAAAAGTTCAATAAAATTTTTATATATCTAAAATTATTCTAAACTAACTCCAATGAATTAAATTGTACTTATATAGGTATTATGTATCTATTTTGACCTTAATTAAATTTAAATAAAATAAATAATTATTTAAATAAAAATTCGTTTTTAAACTATAACACCGTGTTTTTTCACTATTCATCAAAAATTGAAAGTTTTCAGAAAAATACCAAAAATTCAACCTATGCTAATTTCAATATTCCGAATCCAAATATGAAGTCCATTTTGAAAGATAAAATTTATAAGATTACAAAAAATGGGTATTACTATTCATAACGGCTACTTTGATTAGTCATGGTGTGTTAGAATCTCGAAGTTGCGTACAATGCAAGCTATTGCATTATTCAAAGGGAAACGTACCATGGAAGCTTGGGGTGTAACATTCTCCCCTCCTTCAATAAATTGTGTCCTCACAATTTGAAAATTTTATTCAAAAATAAAAGGTTAAAAATAGAAAATACCTTTGTGGAAAACCCATATCGAAAATAGGGTTAACAAAAATATAACTTTAAAATAAAGAAAGAGAAGTACAATAGTCACCTGAGATAGCCCATACTATGATTCTAGGAAAACATGGATATAAAGGAGAAACAAACCATCATGTTCTTATGGAGAGTTGTAGAAAACAGGATTAGGAGAAAGTTAACTACAAGAAAATCAAGAACTTGTGATCGGTTAAACGGTCTTTGATTCCCCACTAGGAAAAGTTAACCGACAACATGTTCATTTTATGTTACCTTTCATAAAGTTGAGGAATTTATTTATTATATTTACTAAGAATTTAAGTAAATATACTTACTTGTCATATAGACTTTAATTCTTTAATAATTTTTTTCCACAAACCCATCTTTCAATGCAAAAGGTAATAGAACTGAAAAATATTCTATTTATCCTAACCATATCTGGTTCCAAAAATAAATTTTTAATTCATCTATCAGAACTTTTAAAAAATTAAAACTACAGTATACACTCTATGGACTTCATGTAGTCTATTGGTAGGCGATAAATCCCAATTTCACTATGTTTGTGGGTTCAATTCCTGCAGCTTTGTCTGACGCGATGGGTTGTCACACAGTCTGTGTGTTGTACTTTTTATAAATATCAAAAAATAACTTTAACAATAGTATCCAATATAAAATATAATCCATTACAACATTTATAATTAGCCAAAATACTTCTGTAAACCCTCAGTACAAAATTTATATAAAAGGTAAACATAATGTAGATCCTTTTTACCCCGTAATAGAATGTTAATACCTTCATCATGTATTCTTTTAAAACAATGAAACATCCTGAATTACCATAAAACCTTATTGATTGCATTCTTTCTCCCTCATTCCTTATAGAATACTGGATATACTTCATCCATCCAAAAATGTTGTAAACTCCAACAATGATGGAATATACAAATCTTTAATCAGTTTCAAGGCAGTCAAGAATATCCAACATAATTTATCCAAATCAATTGTGTATTATTCCAAGATCAATACCTCGGTATCAAAACCATATTATGGTTTATCTTTCTATCAACCATATATTTTCCAAAAATTTAACCTGCTATTGAGTCACTTTTCTTGGTTCCACACAATCTCAAGTCCCTAATTAAATAGTACTGTAGTACAATCCTTATATACTCCATAATTATTATAACCAGTACATTGTTGATACAACACTCAAATGACATAATTCTCTAATAACAACATAAGAACACTAATCATTCCTCCTCATCTGCGGTAGTATCATAACTTGATTGTTATCCAATAGCAACATTTAGGGTATACTCTGATGATTTGAACATTGGTTCATGTAGTGTCCAAAATCCTTGCAAATGAAGCAATGTACACTTGAAACATTTTTCTTACCCTTGCAGTCACGTACTTGGTGTCCTTTTTCTTCACAATTATAACATACTCCCATTCCCTTCAAGCATTTTACAAGGTGATTCTTTCCACAATTATCACATATGGGAAAATCCTTCTTTACCGTCTTCCCTTTATCTGTCCTTCTCTCTACCATTCTTTCCTTATCTGGATTCCCATCAAATCCATAGGACTCCGAGAATTCTTTACTTATCTTATCAACACATGATACTATTTCTTCATATGATGATAATATGTGGGAGACTATTTACCTTCTAAATTCTGGCTTAAGACCATGAAAGATATGATCCATCTTACTCTTTGGATCATGCATATTATTGGAGTTCTCATTCCTTCTACTGGGAGCCATTTCAAAACAATGTCATACACTAGATTAGTTTATGAATAGAAATACCTAATCCCAAAATTGTAAAACACTTAACATAAATTAAAGAGTTTATGGATATAATCCATAATCATAAAAATGTATTCTTTGAGGAATTATATACTCATAAACCCTTCTTAATTGTTTGTAAGGAAAATTAGAATTATCCTAAGCATATCCCATGGGAGTGTGGTAACCAAGAGTGAAGCAAGGCCCGTTGTTGTGCACCAGTTCCCATTCGAGTCTATCTCAAAATGATGTTTTCGAGTTTTACCTCTAGGTACATCTGTGCCAGAGCCGCCTCTACCTGTTCATATCCAGACAGGGATGTATTGTTTGGAAAACTCAAAAAATCTCTACAATACCAAAATTCTTGGAAGTTCTTCTATACTAATCCTCAAAGTCTATCTTAGGGATATGTGATCTAATCAGAGTTTATCTAAATCTAGATTCCAAGGTATGTACTAAAATTACTCTGATACCAACTATAACACCCCGAACCCAGTTACCCAGAGTCGGTGCATTATTACGTATCATTGGCATGATCACAAAATATCAAGTCTCGAAAGACAGATTAGTTTAGTAGCCTTGGAAACACTAGATACATTCATAAGTCTTACATTACATAATAAAGTGAAAAAATACAACAAAATTTTGTCTTTATATTCCCTCATAATATCCCTGTAGGTCATTCATAAAATACTTCTTCACATCCTGGGAAAAATAAAACATTTAAAGGAGTGAGCTCAGATACTCAGTAAGGATAACAATATTGCAGAAACTTTCTTAAATAAACACAAACATTTACGGCAATGCATAACTAAAACAAAATACTTTTAAACTTGAACTTTAGCATAACATGGAAAAAATAAATTTAAATAATGAAATTTACTTATTCACATGGATATTCTACTAGTCGAATAATCACATGCAATATAAATAACCACTTTCATAATGATGTAATGCATAATGCCATACTATCATAACCACGTAGCCAAGGCCTCATTCCAATACTAAAAATAAGATTTTGTCAAGGCCTCGTGCCAAGACACTAGTTTGTCTCATGAGACCTACCGATGCATCGAGGAGCTATAGCTGCCTCCACCCGTCACTTATTAAGTCCAATGTATTCCTCATAGGAATAGGTTTAAACGTAACAGAAACATTTTTATTAAAACTAGCATACGTAATTTCAATACTTTCTCCATAAACCATAAATGGTATAGAAATAACTCATCCATAGTCAACCATATCACAAAACCTTCAATACAATATAGAAGTTTTGTATCATAATAAATTAACTTAAAATAAGCTTAAAATAAATCAAAATATGTTAATGTAGATGAAATAAAATCTATTTGAGAGAAATATATCTTTTTTTAAATCATTTAAAAGTCACACATTTATAAAAGAATTAATTTAAAAGAGATTTTTGAATCAAAGTGACGGATACCACTTTGAAACTTTTGAAAAGAAATATCATTTCAAAACATTCATGTCCATATAAATAAATCCTTAAAATCATTTTGAAAAAAGGGAAATTAATTAAAAATATTTAGAAAGATAAATATTTAAAATATTTAAAATTCTGATCTTGGTAAAGAGTACCTTTCACAAATTATTAAAATATTCATTTTGAAATCATTTAAAGGACACATAATTATAAAATAGAACATTTACTTTCAAAATATTCTTTATAAGCTTGTAAGGGATGCTTCGACGATTTTATAATGGTGTAAAATAGCCGCACCCACCGTATAAGTTAAAAAAATACATTCTTACCTTAATTTGTCCAAAAGGTTAAAAACGTCCTTGTTTGGAAAATGACGTAAAGATTCCTTTGTAAACTTATTATAAAAATTAAAACAAGGGTATAAATTTCATTAACACATATTCTATAAAATAGTAATAATGTTTTAACATACATTTTTAAGAAACATGGATGTGGATGATAAAGAGGTCCCAGTAGATAACTACATATAAACAACCTCAGATAATGAAGAGATTGTGAAATAAACCCATAACAATTTGGTAACATACGAAACATACACCCCATGAAAGAGGTATCATATAATGAATATGTAAATACACATAAATTAAAGTTTATTACACAAATAATATAATTATGGGCAGTACATACACCACACAAAAGGTAATAGTGGCAATATGGCATGAATCTCACGGGAATAAGGTGTGAGATGAAAACCCCTTACCTTGTACTTTTACATGGTTGAGGGTAGGTGAACCTATTTTATAATTTTGAAATAATTTTTATTAGATTATACAAGAATCATATATATTAATATGATATCACATATGATCTTTTAACATTGATTTTTTAATAATATCTTAGTATTATCATCGTTTCGGGTGTTAATTTACTCGTTTTCTTTTAAATATTTTGTTACATAAGTCGTGTTTGTTATGAATAGGTTGTATATTATTAATATCCAGAATGATATCAAGTCCTTAAACATTATTTTTAATCATCAAATGATAATTATAATTGGGGAGGGGTTGGATAAACCAAAAGGCTTTGAAGGTGTGAAGAATTGGTTAGAATTGGTGTCCTTTTATAAGGGGGAGGAGGGGCTCTTTAAAAGTGGTGTACATTTATTTAGTGTCTAAAAAGTATAAATAAAATACCATTATGTAGAAAATATTTTTATCTTTCTAATTAATATTTATAATCAAATTTATCTTATGTATAACTCTATATTAAAAATGTTTTAGTTGTTAAACTTTGATTTTAACTCTTTTAACTCTTCTTTGAATTAAATAATAATAAATGTCTTAATCTAATCCAAGTGGACCTAAATGATAATATTTTATTCCTAAGGTTGTTTTTGGTCGAGATACACTTGTCCAATATAATTAGGACATGTGTTAGGACAATATTAATATAATTTTTACCCTTAATTACCCTATTTACTTTTTACCGTGGTAAATAAAAGTAAAAAGTTACTATTCACCAAAAAATTATTTTTTATCTTATTGAACCACATTTTACTCATTGATATTAATCGTGTATCTCTGATTTTCAAAATTCCACTCACAGAAGTGGTAAAATTATGTTTTGTGTGAATTTTAAAATTCTCCTAGGAGGTGGGTAAAAGACGGTGAAATGTTCAATAAAATGTTTATATATCTAAAAGTATTCTAAACATACTCCAATGAATTAAATTGATCTTATATAGGTATTATGTATCTATTTTGACCTTAATTAATTTTAAAAAAAATAAATAATTTTTTAAATAAAAATTCATTTTTAAACTATAACTTAGTGTTTTTTCACTATTCCTCAAAAATTGAAAGTTTTCAGAAAAATACCAAAAATTCACACTAGGCTAATTTCGATATTATGAATCCAGATATGAAGTCCATTTTGAAAGATAAAATTTATAAGATTTCAAAAATTTCGTATTACTATTCATAACGTCTACTTTGATTAGTCGCGGTGTGTTAGAATCTTGAAGTTGCGTACAATGCAAGCTATTCTATTATTCAAATGGAAACATACCATGGAAGCTTGGGGTGTTACACTAGGTCTTAAAGGGGGTTATCTAGATTTAACTTTTCACAAAAAATGAAATGAATTGGATCTCTTGATAAATAATATAATTTTTTTCTATATCGCAAAGGTTAGAAATAAATAATTTTAAAATTTCCCTTTAATATTTATTTAATACATGCATAACCCCAAGAATATAATAATATTATTATTATGTCTTGACATGAACTAAACTCATGAATTAAATAAAATATTATTTATTCAAGTGATATTCAATATATATTTTTTCTCATCGTACCATTAATATAATAGCTCAAAACCTACACTATCGTATTTAGTACTAAAATCATAAACATTATATTTCCTTATTGGATTCCGATAAATGTGAAACAATTTTTTCCATCCAAACCATAAAATAAAAAAGAAAAATTAGATCACTTACACCATCTAGGACCTTTAAGGTTTAGTGTTTTAAATAATTACGAGAAACATCTACATAAATAATTGCAATGAATTTTAATGAGCATTTATCGAACTTAACTTGGGTTTTATTTATTCAAATTAAGTCATCATTATAATCCATATAAAGAAACTTCTATAAATAATTCGTTCAAACCCCATTGGATGCTTGTACTGTAGCGGTACTGTAGCAGTAGAGGTATTGTAGTAGGGGTTATGTTATTGTGATGGGGGCAATGTGGTAGTGGGGGGTACTATTCAATTATTATAGGAGACAACTACTATAGTAGTACTATTAATAGAATGGTAATTGGGCCAAAAAATCATGCCTACGGGCCATGTAATGGGATACATACCCACTGGGCCTTTGATCCATATATATATGATGTCATAAAGAGGGTAGTTGGGTAGATTATCCCATAAGTGGATATAACGTTCTTTTAAGGATTTTGTGTGTGCGGTTTGTGTGTGTGTTTGATGAAATTGTACCCCCAAGAACCTAATATAATAATATAACATAAGAATATTCATACCCATAAATACCCAGATCATCAAACATAAAAACATAAAATAATTATTTAACAAAGGAAATAGTCATTAGAATCAATAATCATGATCCATGTGATATCAATCATGATAAAATAAAACATTATAAACCCGTAAAAAGAATAAATAAAACAGATTGGTTTCTTGGAACATAATCTCATAGAACCCTTACAAAAACCTTACAGAACCCTTACGAATTAGAATTACCATACATCCAACTACAAAGATAATTCTCTAGATAACCTAATAATTACCCATGGAATTGGAGTTTTATCTAGTATCACACATTTTTTATGCTACAATTGTATCACCCGACACTATCTTGGTGCACCCATCATATATAATGTCTAAGAACCACTACATGAATAAAGTACACTGAACTTTCATTTCATCAAAAAACTCATAGATACAATCATTATTCCATTTATAACATGATCAAAACATGTACAATAAATGGGTTTCATGTTAATATATTTTAAACATGATTGAAACATTGAAAATAAATAGGTTCCATAATAAACTCTTTGCAACATGATAAACCCATGGAAGAGAAATAGGTTTCATAATAATATCTTTGAAATAGTCATATTTCATCTAGAGAAAAATGAGGATGGTATCAATACCAAATCTCCTCAGTAGAGGATAAATAAAACCGGTTTTTTTATGTTGATAAATGTAAATATAAATAAAATATCAACAAAACCATTCTTATGGAAAATATAATTTTAATTTGGAAAATCAATTTTTAAAACATAAAACATTTTGAAAATTATTTTATGTGAAAATCACTTTTAAAAACGTTTTCTATAAAAAGATCCTAAAAACATGAAAATTAAGCTCAAAATAAATGATGGTTATAAGGGATGTTAATTCTGTACATTCCATAAATTAACATTTCTTTTTCACAGTAAAAGTTTAGGAAAGTTCCCTATTCCTAAAAAGATAAGAAGATTCCTTTCACATTTTCAATAAAATCTAAACAGGCATTGTTTGAAATTAACATAATTTTAATTTGAATTCATTTTTTAGGAGAAAAAATGGGTGAAAATACATTGAAAAATATTTTTTAAAATATTATCAAAATTTATTAATTTTTTTAAATATGGTTTTGGAAGAAAACATATTTCCAATCAAAGAGATAAACAAAATGGGATTTTCTTAAAAACATTTTATCAGCAATTTTAAGTACCAAATAGTGGGAAAATTATACTATAACTTTAAAATATATTTAATAACCATATTATAATAAAATTAATAAGTTTATTGACGTTTTTATCATAATATTGTATCATTTTATGCATAATCATAAACAATCCTGATAAAGGTTTAGATTGTAATATAAAACACTTACCATATTTGTATCTTTGAATCGTAAACCACATGAAGTGAATACATTAAATGAAACATGAAATACATTGAGAATAAATAAATTCATTATTTTAAATGTTATATGGGATTTATATATTCATCATTAAAGAATATAGGTGCATAACATGACATAAGTCTCAAAGAAAGAAAATTATGACAAAAATACATTACCGTTTTGGTAACATTTAAATAATAAACCACTTAAAAGAGAGAGTTTATAAAATGGATTTTTAAATCACCATAAATTTAATTATAATAATAATAAAATAAATTCATGGGAATTATATATACCTCACAACAAAAATTTGTGGTTGATACAACATACATCTTACAAAAATTAAAGTGAGATGAGAAAAACCCTTATCTTGCGTCTGACTGGCCTTGTAGGACTTTATCATTTTGAATAATAAACATATGCTAATTTATTTTGAGAAAAATTTTGAAGTTTAATATTATTTTAGATTCACTTATTAATAGGTTATATATATCTACTTAGTTGATAAAGTTTCTGTCAGATGTTTTGATCATATTCAGCTTATGAGTTGAAATAACATTAGTTGGTTAACTATTGTCAAATAGGTCATTATTAAAAAATATACTGAAAAATAATAATGACACAATTATAATACTTATACATTTATTATATTTTATAAACCCAACATGATTTTTTTATGAAAAATTAAATAACATTGGGGTTCTGGAGATGGTAGGTCGTATGTATGTAGTAGTAGTAGTGTTTTAATTTTTTTAAATGAACATTGTGGAAAGAAGTAAAGCAATATTTTATCTTTATATAATGATAATAATATCATATATACCATATTATTTAATTATATATACTTATATATATAATTTTCTTGATGTGTTGGTGAAAAAATGAATCACATCGCTTTAAGCAGGAGGAAGTACACACAACCATGAACGACGTTATCAATTTTTTAATTGACTGAAATGGTTAAAATAAAATTATATATTATATTTAAATAATTATTAATGTGTCATTTATATGACATATATTTATTATATTTATCCTCGTTACCTTCCATGTAATATGTTATTGAAAAAAAAATCACATCACTTCGTGAGGCGGTAGTCCTCTGTACACACGAATAACATTATCTTATCCCTTAAAGAAAGGAATAGAAAATGTTGTATATTATATAATGAAAATAAAGGTATAATAAATTTATAATTTTCATATATAATCTTTATATTTATCATAATACCAAACCCTAAGAAGTAGTAATGTAAAATAAATAAAATCATTTGGCGAGGCGGTAGTCCACCATACACATTAATGATGATTTAACAACCCATATGATTTAAGTGTGTGTGGTTTTAGGTCATTAAAATATTATAAAAACATATTTGTATATTTAATATACTGATATTATTATATCATAATGGTATATTAATAATTTAATGGGTGAATAAATAAATAAAACATAAAAATTCATTGATGAACGTTACCTCTTCTTCAGGTAACTCCTTTTGGTTTTCCCCAAAGGCCTTCCTTGGTTGGATTTTTTTAAAAAGTAAGGATACTAGGATGAGAGTATGGATTCTGATAAGTTATTTTGGTAGGGTTTTTATGTGGAAAATTAATTGAGAGATGTGATGAATTGAGGAGAGTGAGTGACCTTTTATAGTTGAGGGGGACTGGAATTCTTGTAAATACTCTAGAGTATTCACTATTGGGTGGTCAATATTACCTAAAGTGAATATGAAATTGATAATTAAAGGGTTCTAGGGATTATATTGTAAATAAAAACCTCCACCAGATAATTAAATACATTTTTTAAACATTTTTCCCCTAAATTCTTTAGTTCCTTATTTTTACCATTTTGGGTTTTCACTATGGTAACTAATTTTTTAACTTAAGTAATTTATCCTTTAAGGATATATTAATGTGATACTTTTTAGAAAATTTAGAACTAATTATTCTAATTATGAAATCAAATTTATCAAATAAAAATATTATTATTACACCTCAATATTTTATGATATGTATCTTTTAAAATAAATTCGACCACCTTGATAACATGTGGTGTACACAACACATATTTTAAAACCATGAAATTCTATTTAAGATTATTATTTTAACATGACTATTATGACCTAGAAATTATACTGGAATTTTTGAATAGGAATAAGTATATTATAAAAAATTTCTTAAGGTGATATTCAATAAAAAAAATATTTATTAATTCTTAGCAAATGAACACAAAATATTTAGTAAATTCATTATATAGTTAAAATATAAATTTTAATCAAAAATATATTTTTATTACTTTCTATGTGAAAATAAATATAATTGATTTTAAAAAATTAAGAAAATATATTTTTTGAAATTAAATTCATTTTCAAAATTAGTATATAAATATTAGATTAGGGTGGGTTTTATATATTTTTTCTGAAAATATTTATTTCCTAGTGAATATTGAAAAATACTAATTTTTATTTCAACCATTTAAAATTTATATTTATTTTTTTTTAAATAAAATTATATATATTATAAATAATATAATTACATTCATTGGAATCAATTTCATGGTTGAATTTTGTAGGAAAATATTTTCTATTTAAAAGGTAATTTTTCTAAAAAAAATATTTCGTTGCATTTTGTCGGTTTAATTTTAAGTTAAATTATGCCACTTATGTGTATTGAATTTTGAAAAATGGAATCCATATTTTGAATCCCAAGGTCCAATTTTAGTAAATGGGCCCTTTTTATTTTTGAAAAATATGAACAGTAAACTTATTATTTTTGCTACCATGGTTAAAGGTAAATGAGGTAGTTAAAGGAATAATAATAATAATAATAATAATATTATTATTATTATTATAATGATTTGAAAATTACCCAAAAAAAATTCTAATTTTATTCTATAATTAATTGTGAAAAAATCAACCATTGTTCAAATTTATAATGTAAAAATCGAGGTACTTAAAAAAAATAATTGTTTTTATTCTAGAATTAAATAGAAAAATTCATTATAAATATAAAATGAAATTAGTGGAATTTATAGAAATTTCATAATTTATACTGATTTAATAGTAACATGACCTAAGGAATAGTAACATGAACATTATGAATATTAATCTAACTAATGGAATATTATCCTCACCTATGAAGTTATAAATAAAATTTATATATCTTATAAGTGAAAATATGATATATTTATATCATGGAATAGGTAAATAAATGTTTCAAAAAATATAAATTTGTGTTGGTATTTTTATAAAACATAAATATTTATTTATAATTATATAATTAATTTAATTATTTCAAAAAATATTTCCATAAATTTTATTTATAAAATTTTATTTTATTTTCTTATTAATATCTGATAATTATGACACCTTAATTAATTTTTCAAAGTGTTATATAATCATTTATAGTTTTAAAATTGGTATTTTTGGAATAAATTATAATTTTAATTAAAAATTAAATTCATCATATTTATAAAACTATTTTAAAAACATTGAGTTAATTTTTGAATTTTACATGTCAAAAAATGGTTAGGGTGAATTTTGGAAATTTTTCTGAAATAGTTGTATTTTTGTGAATATGGAAATATGGTCATTTACAGTATAAGATAAATACATTAATTATTAATTCAAGGATGATTTACATATGATGTTAGTACATAATATCTAACTCTACTTCATTAATCTAATTTTTTTAGTGATAATTCTCACACTATTCATATTCATATGCCAAAATAATAAACTAATGAATAAAATAATCAAAAAACACTCCTCTCCTCCACTATACATACTACCCATCGCCACCTATTCTTCTCACACCTCAAATCCTTTTAGATTGTTTAATTTTTTTTCCAATTCCATTCCCAATTCTCTTCCCCACATCCAATACCTACTAGTCTCACTAAAAGGCTAAAACCAAGAGCCTTAAGAAGGTCGATCATATTGGTTACTCCAATTGTAACTATGATGGTTACATCATATGGTATTCATGAGGGTTACATCACAAGGTAGTCATAAGGGTTATATTTTAAGGTATATATGAGGGTTATAAATAATATGGTATCCATGAGGGTTAAAATCTTAAGTAAGTAATTCCCCAAGTTACCTATAGGGTTTTATATATAGGTTTTCTACGTTTTATGAAAATCCCATGTTTTCAAAAAGTATGTATATGATACTTTAATAGTGATAAGTATAAATTATGAAAATAATTTCATATGTTTATAAAAATTCATGGAATAATGGTTCCTTTATCTTTTATGTCCCTTTCTGATATTTTTATGTTCATCCCGATCATTTAAATTTTTTTATATGGTTGAAGTGTTGTTAAGAGAAATGAAGAACCCAAACTGAACATAATGAAAAACTTTCATGAAAAGAACTCATGTTTTATTAAAAAAATATTTCATTATGGAAGAAATATATACTTTTTAGTAGTATCCACTTTTTATTCTTGTGGATTAATATTTATAATGTCCCAATTCTCAAAAACTGTAAACTAAAAATATATTTGATAATTTAATAAGTTTATTCTAGTAGATTTAAATAGATTATGTAATGTTTGAGGTCAGGTCCTTATAGTTTTTATTAGATCATGGTGTAGATAAATTTAGGTGTTAGGATAATGTTACGGGAATACCATAAATTATTTCTAGTCTATGTTTAAGTTAAAATTATATTGAATTGTAAGATTACCATGTTGATCCATCTAAGATATATTTTTTCATAATGGTTTTCTATAAAAGAAACAAGGAAGAAAACGTAAGAAGGAACCGAGAGGATGATATCATTTTGAATCTGCAACCCATAATGGTGGGAATTGGAACTGAGTAGTTTGTGATAGTGATGGCTCAGTAGATGTAGGCTACAAATGGTGGTAACATCCATGCAAGATAATATCTATAGCTACCATAATTGAATGTGATGATAGTAGAACATTTTATAAGGAAACACCATCCTCATTTCAGTGGATCTTCTAACCTAGTTGTGGATGAAGGGAGTATCAAAGCCCTTGAAAAGCTATTTGATGTCATGGGGTGTTCAAATAACAAAAATGTAAGTCTTTATTTTTACTTTTATGAAGTTTAAGTAAATCAGTGGTGGTCAATGGTCAAGAATATCATACATAGTGAGGAGATCGATTCCTTGGAATGGGATGAATTTAATAATATTTTCCATGAATTTTTTTTTTCTTAAGGTATTTTAACATACAATGGAAAATAAATTCCATGAATTGAAACAAAAGGATGATGATTCAATGGTCATGTTTGAAGAAAATTTCACTTGATTGAAAATGTATGCGCTAAATCTTATTCAGGATATAGATAGTAAAATCAATCGTTTTTACTCTTGATTGAATCAAAGATACCTAAGGGCTTTGTACTACCCTAAATTCAAAAGTTATGAGAAACTTTTTTGATGTGTTAAGAGGGTAGAAATGAAGTTTAATGATGATTATGTGTACTTTGAAAACAAGAAGAGGAATAGGTCTATATAGAAGGCAATGGAAAATAGTAAATTAATGAAATCTGAAGGCAATAAATTCTATTTTCTATTGTATGGGAATTGTGGTAAAAAAGAACCCTTGGAAATTCCTTTAAAATATTTAAAGTTTTTTTGATAAGGTATGTTTAGAAATATATATTTAAATTTAAATGAAAAATATCTTAGTGATGGTATGATTAATTCTAATAAGAAAACTGTAAATTGTTTTAAATGTGGTGAAATGGGTCATTATGAAAATACCTACCCAAGAAAAGACATGAATGATGGGAAGTAGCTATATTATAAGTATAAAGGTGTAATTAAATACTTTGTGAATACTTCATCATATATTGGTCTATATAATTATGCGGTATCAAGTATATTGTCTGTTTTCTCAGATTTTGTTAATGTCTAGTATGATACGGGGTCTACATATTCATTTATTTTTGAAGAATGTTTTGTAAAAATGGAAACATCACCTCAAGAAATGAGACAATATCTTATGGTTTAAACACCATGGGGAAATATTAAATAAAAAATAATAATATAAGAATCTTCCTGTTGTTGTCTATGGAAATATATTACATGAAAACCTTGTTTTTTTACCCTTAGTATAATTTTATGTTATCCTAAGTATGGAATGGATTTATTTTTATCATTCTAATATTTATTATTGATCCATGAAGTTTATTTTCTGAAATATTTTTACTTTTTGTACAATAATGAACCTATACCATTGATAACATATCAAGAAGCTGAGAAATTGTTAAAATAATGAAATTAATGTTATCTTGAACATATTTTTGAAAATAAGGGAACTATTTAGATTAATTTTGTGCCAATGGTAAATAAATACATGGATTTTTTGATGAGTTTCCCGATTTAAAACATGATCAGAAAGTTGAATTTATTATTAACATAGTTCTTGAATATAATCCAATTTCAAAAACCCCATATATAGTGGATCAAGTGGAACTTATAGAATTGAAAAATTAGTTGAAAGATTTGCTTGATTAAGGTTTTATTCGTCCTATAACTTTACCATAGGTTGATCCTATTTTTTATTAAAAATAAAGATTGTTCTCTAAGAATTTTCATTGATTATAGATCTTTGAATAACATTACTATTAAGAATAAGTATCCATTGTCTCATATCGATAACTCATTTGATCAGCTCTAGGGACCACAAAATGTTTCTTTTATTAACTTGACATCAGGGTACCATCAGTTTAAGGTGAACGAGGATGACATTCTAAAAAATCATTCTAAACTAGATATGGGAATGATGAGTCTGTTGTCATTCCCTTTGGTTCGAAAAATTACCTTGCTATATTTATGGATCTTATGAATAGAGTCTTCCATGATTATTTGGATAAGTTTTTTGTTTCGTTTATTATTAATATTATTGTGTTTTCACAAATTTATGACGGCTGTGAAAAAAATCTAATGATTTTTCTGCAAGGACTTAAAGAAAATATGTTTTATGGTAAATTTTAAAAAACAATATTTTTAGTTGCATCAAATTTATTTTCTTTAGAGCATTATAAATAAAGATGGAATAATAATTCATCCCACAAAAAAGTGGTTTATGTATGTTTAAGACATACAAATTTCACTAATATTTGTTGTTTTCAGGGATTTGTAGGCTACTAATAGTGGTTTGTTAAACAATTTCATGGTTATCTAGCATGCTAACTAAGTTAACAAGAAAAGGTGTAAATTTTATTTCAAAAGACTAATTTAATATTTGTTTCTAGGAACTGAAGAGGAGATTGGTGAATGATCTAGTTTTGAAACTGCCTTCCAAAAATGGGGATTTTTCATCTATATTGATGTTTCATTGAAGGGACCTAGTTGTGTTCTGATGTATAATGATTATGTAATTTCTTATGATTAAAGACCACTGAAACCAAATGAGTTAAATTATCCTACCCATGAATTGGAATTAGCTATTTTTGTTTTTCATTTAAAAATTTTTAGGCATCATTTATATGGATCCAAATTTAAAATATATACTTACTAGAAGAGATTAAAGTATATATTTACTCATATGTAATTAAAAATGAGGTAGATAAGATTGTAGAACTGATAAAAGATTATGATTTCACGATGAATTACCATCCCAGAAAATAAAACAAAGTTGTGGATTTTGTGAGTCAAAACAATCATGCTACATTAACCATGATATGTCTAAAACATGACCCCATGGTTAATTATTTGATGCATTTTGGCTTGAAAGTTGTTGGTGTAAAAAATTAATTTATTTTGTTTTAGGTGTCGGTACAGTCATCACTATTAGATAGAATTAATCCAGCACAAAAGGAAGACTATGAGTCACAAAAAAGGTAGAATTTGTTATGGAAGGTAAGTTTCTAAAATTTAACATTGATAAAGATTTTTTTTGAGATTTGGGAAGAAATTATGTGTGCCTTTTGATTCACAAGTGAAGAAAGAGTTATGAAGTAAATATCATAGATCATTGTTTTTAGTTTATCCTGGAAGCACTAATATGTAGATAAACGATTAGAAATATTTCTGGTGGGATAGAATGAAAAGTGATATTTAAGATTTTACCATGAAATGTTTAACTTTCCAACAGGTTAAAGCAGAGAGACCACTACCAAAGGGGGTTCTTAAACCTTTTCTTTTTTTAGAGTGAAAAAGTAAAAATATATCCATGGAATTCAGGGTGGGACTACAAAATACTTATTAGGTAAATAATGTAATTTGGGTTATTATTGATCAATTGAATATATCTACACATTTTCTTTTTATTCGAGATACTATAAATTTAGATCAGATTTCTCAAATGTATCTCAAAGAGATTTTAAAGTTACAAGGATTTCCTTGCTCTGTTTTTTATAACCATTATCCCATGTTCAGTTATACATTTTTAAAGGCCTTCATAAGTTATTGGAAACTAAATTAAATTCTAGTACATCTATTCATCCACAATATAATGGATAGTTAGAGAGAACTATTCATACATTATAGTATATTCTCTGATTTTTTTCAATGTATTATATAGTAATTTGGTGTTAACATATTTTTTTATTTTAGATTTATTATAATAATAGTTTACATTTTAGTATAAATATGTCTCCTTTTTAGTCATTGTATGGAAATCAATGTCAAAACCCAACAATTTTTGGATGAATTTATGGAAAATAAATTGATGGGACCATATTTAGTAGAGGAAGTGGCTGAGAACGTAAAGATAATATTACAATATATGAGTAAATCTCAGAGCAGAAAGAAAAGTTATGTAGATTACCAAAATAAAGATCTTTCTTTTGAGGTAGGTGATCATGCCTTTCTTGAAATTTCTCCATGGAAACGTGTTACATGTTTTGGAAAGAAGAGAAAGTGGAGTGAACGGTTCATTAGACCCTCTAAAATCTAGGGGAGTGTTAGACTAATACTCTTCCAAGTAGTTTTTCCTCTGAGCTTATCTAAGGTACATAATGTTTTTCATATTTAGATGTTGAGAAATTATGTGCCATATTCATCTCATGTTTTGATCCCAGAACCATTTCAGTTTATTGAGAACCTTTCTTATAAAGAAAATATTTTTGAGATTCTTGACCATAAAGAGAAATTGTTTCATAATGATGTTGTTCACTATGTTAAGGTTTTGTATATAAGCCACATGGTTGAAGAAGAAACATGTGAATCTTAAAATTCTATAAGGGAAATATATCCTCACATGATTAATAAGTGACTAAAAATTTTGGGAGGATTAAATATCTAGAAGGGGAGAATGTAACAACCCATATATTTATAAAATAATATTTTATTCATTATGTAATTAAATAGTTAAATTCATTATAAATTTATAATTAAATTAGTGTAATTTATAGAAATTAAAGAATTTATAATCATAGAATAAGAACTTTACCTTTGGAATAGTAACATGACTATTAGGTATAATAATCTAGAAAATAGAATAGAAACCTCACCTTTGAATTTATAAATTAAATTTATATATCTTATAAGAGAAAATATGATATATTTATATCATGGAATAAGTAAATAAATTTTTTCAATATAATATATTATGTGTTGGTATTTTTTGTAAAACATTAATGTTTATTTATAATTTTATAATTAATTTAATTATTTAAAACTAATAATAAAATAGATTAATAAATTAATATTTTATTGTCTTATGATTATAAGATTATCTTATGAGACCATAATTAATTTTTTAAAGTGTTATAAAATTAGTTATAGTTTTGAAATTTCTATTTTTCAAATAAATTAAGATTTTAATTAAAAATTATATTTCTCATATTTAGAAAATTATTTTCATAAAATGGAGTACATTTTTCAATTCTACATGTCTATAAATTGTTTGGGTAATTTTTTTTATAAAATAGTTGAATTTTTGGTGAATAGTGAAGTATAGTATTTTACAATAAAAGCTAAATATATGAATTATTGAGTCATAAATGATGTATGAATGATGTAAGCCCATAATCTCAAAATATCATTCATTATTTTAATATATCTAGTGATATTTCTCAAACTATTCATAGTCTTGAGCCCAAATAATAAACTAACAAATAAAAAATAAAAAAACTCTCCTCTCCTCCATAATAAATAGCACCCCTCATCATCAATTATTATCACACCTCAATTCCATAAAGCTTGTTTAATTTCTACCAAATTCCATTTTCAAGCCTCTTCTCCATGTCCCAGACCTACGGGTCCCACCAAAATTCCATAACGAAGTTCTTTAAAGAGGTTCTCAAAGAGACGAATTCAAGAGGTAAATTTCGTTTTCTTTTTATTTTATTTTATTTAAATTTATTTTCATTAACTCTTCTCTCCTAACCTCCCCTCATCCAAGGGACGTGATATCTATAGTATCCTATATATATACTATAATTTTATTGTGTTAATGTATTTTCCATCATCAAACCTCTCCCATTCTCCTCTTAGTCTAATAAATGAAAACATCGTCAGTGATGTACCGATTTATCTTCATTAGGGACGATGTGTTTTCATTTTCCATTACCGCTTTTATAGATGGTCATAAAAAAAAATTATGGTTAAATAAAATTTTTATTATAAGTTTTATAAGTTATATAAATTTCTAGAATCAATATATGAACATGATATTAAATAAAATGATATAAGTTAATGATGGTCGTAAAAAAACCACCAGAATAATCTAAATAATTTTCATTAATGTTTTATCTAATGATTTATCATAATATAAAAAATGATATATTGTATCATTTAAAATTATGGAAACATGTTAATTCTAATTATTTCCCCTTCTAGAGTTTTTCATAAATTCAACAAGAAAATTCATAACAAATCGACAGTGAAACCATAAAAATAACACAGTTTAAATAATGGAAATAACAAGATATTATTAATAAATTGGTTGAAATTTATTATAATATGGTCATATAAGGTAGTATAAACATGGGTATAGTTATATAATAAATTAATAACACTATTTAAACCATTATACAAGAGTTTTCAACTCGTTTGAACTGAGACAAAAATGAGGTAAGGGACTTTTCTTTAAAATTAATCTTTTAAATTTCTATTTTTGCAAAATTCAAATGAAATGTTTTTATAATATTATTGTTTTTATTAGGTTCTAGTTCTTGGGAATTTTTTATGATGAATGTTGGTACCTATATCTCCTTCCAGTTCATTGGGTATGTTTATATTGGTGATCGACTGTGATGGTTACTCAAAGTGTAACTATGATGGTTACACCATAAGATGATTGGGAGTGTTACATTATAAGGTAGTTGTGAGGGTTACATTGTAAGGTTTCCATGAGGGTTAAAAATCATATGGTGTCTATGAGGGTTACAATATTAATTAATTAATCCCCAAGTTACCTATATATTTTAATTTATGTTTTCTATATTTTATTGAAATCTCATATTTTCACAAAGTATATGACACTTTAAGGGTGAGAAATATAAATTTTGAAAATGATTTCATATTTTTATAAGAATTCATGGACGAGTGGTTCCTTTCTCTTTTATGTCACGTAATAATATTTCTTGTGATCATCCCATGTTTTTAAATGTTTTTCACCGGGATTAATGATTGGTAAGAGAAAAGTAGTATCCAGGCTAAACGTCATGAAAAACTTTCATGAAAGAAGCTCATTTTTTATTAAAAAAATTTGTATTGTGGAAGAAATGGATACTTTTTAATAGTATACACTTTCTATTCTTATGGATTGATATGTATTATTCCTTAATTATCTAAAACTCTAAATTTAAAAGATATTTTTGAATGTAATAAGTGTATTATAGTTTAATTAAATAGATTATGTAATTTTCATGGTTAGGTCCTTATATATAACCTCTTGAAGCCACAAGATTGACATTAATTCCCTTTTAGTATTTTAGTTAATGAAATTCAAACACATCATACTATTATTTTTAAAAATTATAACATTTTTAATATGTGTTCATCTTCAAAATATGTGTGACCATAAATAGTTTTTTAAATATAAAATATTTAACTTCATCACGGTAATTTATTTTTAAATTTTAGGGATGAAATAATTACGTTAAAATATTTCACAAAAATGATGTTGTAATTATTAAATTAATGAAAAAATAAAATAAATTATATTAAAATATTAAAATAAATATAATTTTATATAATTAACGTGATCCAAAAATCGTTTATATTACCATGACATGTTTAGGATATAATAAAATATCCTTTTTTAAATTATACATTTTTCTTGATGTTTTAACTTCAAAGTAATGACTATTATCAAATTTGATAATATGATATTTTATGGAATTTATATTTTATTAAATTATTTTAAATTCATATTAATATTAAATAATCCCAAATGGGATAATATATGTTAGAAAATTTCATCCAATATTCATTTATTTCTCATTTTTAAGTCATTTTCTCTAGAATAGCCTTATTATATTTTTATATTTTGGGGAATTCCAAAATTTCCCCTCACCTAAATTATAAAAGGGAACATGCTCCCTAACTTATTAAAAAAACTTGATACTTCTAGCTCAACCAGCCACTACCCATTTCTCCTCCGAACAAGCATATCCTCGTTTTTAGGCCTTGGTCTTCAAAAAATACCAACTATATATCCCTTAAGAAGATATATAAAGGAAGTATATCGAAGGAGAGGTATTCATCTTTACCAACTAATTCAAATTTATTTATTCTTCAACTTAATCATCAGGTATTTTTTACAAAATAAATTGATAACTCCAATGGATTAAATTTACATTGAAGTTATTATGATTATTGGATAACCACTTTCTACCTTTTATCCATACAATGAAAAATGAAAATATGTTGTGTGTGTACGTATGACTTGCCATCTCCACGAAGTGGTGTTTTTTTTAATCAACATTTTACAGAGATTGTTATAATAATGTAAATAATAGATATATATTATAATTATGACATTATATGAATTCTTTAAATTTAATATATCATGTACTCCCTGACCATTCCACTTGTTAATGTAATGATATCATTCTCATGCGTATGTACGACCTACCATCTCCACCACACGATGTAATTCATTTTCCATGTTCAAAATTCAAGAATGTATATAAAACTATATAAAATTACTAAATATGATATTAATAGCATTAATAAAATTAAGTATATGGTTGATATATAACCTATGAAAAATAACAGGGACATTCATGACAAAACATGAAAGAGAAAACAAGGCATTTAACATCCAAAACAAGGAAAATAATTAAATATTATTAACGAATGGTTCATAAGATATTATAAAAGGATCATTTACGATATTATAAATAATAATAAGGTTCTATTTTAAATTATAACATGTTTAAAACCATTTTATAGGAGGTTGAATCATTTTTGAAATAAGTCGAACCTAAGGTAAGAGAATTCTTAACCCAATTTCCATTCTTAGGCTTAAAAAACTACTTCATGGGTTATTTCATTCATTGATTATGTGTGAAATGAATTTGTATTGTCATATATTTTATTTTTTTTGTTTTATGTGCATTTAAATATAATACACATAATAAAGTTATTCAATTAACACCCACATCAATGATATGATATTTTCAAATGACTTGTTTTTAAAATTACTCTTTTAAATGTTTCTTTTTTAAAATTTACAAGCAATTATTTTTTAAACTTTTACAGCATGAGTATATTTTATAGATTTCATGACCCCATAAATATTCATTAAAATACTACAATATTATTTCATTTAATTTTGTCTCCTTTATATTTTCACATCTTTTTAAGAAGTCATTTCAAAGTGAAAAGGGTATTTTACTCAATAATTCTTCAATGATCTTATTAAATACTCTATGAAAAAATATTTTTTTGAATCCTATGAATCATAGATATTGATATATTATGAAACAACTTATCATATTTTGTTGAATGTTTTATGATTATTTTGACTGGGAATGTATTATTTTGATACTATTCATCATATTACTCTGGATGTTTTGTGATTATGTTTAATAACATAGAACATTATTTACATTTCATAAACTAGTTTTAATGTGAATATATATGTTTATTATGTTTCACCCCTTTGATATGAGGACTTCTTTTTACTTATTATGTGATGGTAGGGGTGCACTTTATCCCCTTGATGCATCAATAGGTGTCATGATACAAACTAGGTAAGGTATTGGTTGATGTATTACTTATTTATGTATGGAGTCTTAGTCAAAGCCTTGAAGGTATGTTTAGGATTTTAAAAATTATACATTCCATCATTATGAGATTATTTATTTATATTCCATGTGATTATTATATTAGTATAATATTCATGTTTATGTTTCATTTTTTATGTTATTATTTATATGGAATAATTTGATCTTCATTTATTCCTACAATATTATGCTTCAGGTTATGTTTAAATGGAATGTGTTCAAGTTATTCACCTTGCCTTATTGTTTATACTTATTTATTCATGATAACTTCCATCATATGATTATCCTTACTAAGAAGCTGAGATCACCCCTTTATTATGTTTTATTTTTCCCCTAGATGCCAACATGTATATTATGATTTACCTGAAGGGATAATCTTGGAGAATAATGGTGTTCTCAAAGTAATTACTATGTTGTATTTTATATTTACAATTCTAATGTATGAATTATTTATGTATCTATTTTTACAAAACTACTAAGAAATTTGTTCCTTTTAAATTTGATTCCTTGTATATTATGCCAATAAAATAAATTAACGACTTGCTCTTGCCTACTAGGGTCGGGGTCTTTATAGTTGGTATCTGAGGATTTTTTATAGAAACATTGAAAAATTGATTTTGAAAATTTGAGATTAGAGAAATATAACTCTATAAATAACTTTAATAATATTCACAAATTAACCAAGAATATAGTTTTGAAGTTAGTTATACATAACTTTTTAATTTTCATTAAGTGTTTTATTATAAATTATGATTAATAATATGTATCGTGTATGCCACTACTTAGAAATAGAACCAAACAGAATTAATGGAAACTATATGAATCAACATAATGCATGTGGTGATTTCCCATTTATGTAAGATAATGATGTTAGAGATTGATATAAAATTGTAGCTGAAAAATTTATAAATATATTGGGATACCTAACTTAGGTTATGAGAAATAACATTACCCATATGGAGAGATAGGTCCACAACACAGTGTAAAAAAGTTTGACTTATTCATTCAACAATAACCTCCCCCATTCAATGGGACTAAAAAACCATTTATAGCTAAGAAATGGATAGGTTCCTTAGATAATATATTTCTTGGTTTGGGGAGAAATGAATTATATAATTTTGTCATGGTAGATTATCATCTCATTAGATTTGCATATCAGTGGTGGACATTGATTCAAAACACTAAGGAGGAGGAGGAAATTGTAAGCATGGAATGGAAGGATTTTATGGAACTATTCCTGGAAAAATATTTTCCTCACGAATAATGAGAGGATATGGAAAAAAATTATTAAAACTAAGGAAAAATTAGTATGATAATGTTTCTAAATATGAAGAAAACATTACAAGGAAATAAAGGAATTACACAAACACTGTACATAATTAAAAAACTAAGATTGGCCAATTCTTTTATGCGATAAATGAAAATATTCAAAGGTCACTACTCTCCCAAAATTTCTCATCATATGAGTATATCATATTATGTTATACCAAGATAGAGAAATAATTCTCTAGGTCATATGGATTCTAAGGGAAGAAAGATAGGAAGAGAGCATATGAGTACTCTAGAAAATAAAATAAGGAAAAGGGGAAAAAGGGAAGGATGGAATTTCTAATTAAAAAAATTGGAAAGAAATATTGGGGTACATGCCCATTGAGAATGATATTTTGTTACAAGTGAATATAAAAAAGGACCCCAATCCCATAATTATGTGGGAAATAAAGAATCTATAAATGTGAAAATCTCAATTGTAATAATATGGGATACATAAAAATTATTGTCCTAAGAAATAAGAAAAATTTTCCTAGAAATGGGAAATAGATAAATACAAATCTTATATGGTCACAAAAATTGAGGTTGAAGTTACTAATGATGTGGTGGAGGGTGATTTAATTATCTCTTCAAGTTTACCTATTGTTTTATTTTATTTTGTATCATCACGTTATTTTTTATCTTCCAAGTCTTCAAAAAAAAATTAAATTTCCCATATACCTTAAGAAGTGAGTTGTTATTCAAAACTCTTAATGGAAACATCATTGCAAAAAAGATGTTTCAAGTAGTTCATATTATGACACACGAACGTTCTCTATTTTTTGATTTTATTATCATACATATGTTTGAATTTGAAATAATATTTTGTATCAACTAGATTTAAAAATATATTGAAAAAAAAAATTTATAAGGAAATTATGATTCTTGATGAAGACATGAAATTACTTACCTTAGATGAGAGGCTTTATGATCTGATTCATATCTGGATACACCTACAGTAGCTCTTAAAAATGATATTCTTAGAGAATGGGAGTAGTCAAAACAAACATATTGAAATTTAAATCATAAAATTTAGGATGCACCTATTATATAATAATAAATTGATGTATTTCATGAATAATTACTTAGATATCCACCAGAGTGGGAAGTTGAGTTTTATATTGATTTAATCCCTGATTCAAGACCTATATCAAATTATCTATATATGATTTCCACTTTGGAGTTAGTTTAGTTATAGAAAAAACTTTGTTATTTGAGTATTAAGGGATTTATTTTCCCAATTGTTTCATATTTGGGATTCACAATTCATTTTTTAGAAGAAAGATGGATCTAAGAATTTGTTCATTGATTATAGGGAAATAAGTGCTATTACGATAAAGAATAAGTATCATCTTCCTCACATTTATTATTTATTTGAAAAACATCATGGAGATTAATTTTTTTAAGATTGAACTTCATTTTGGATATAACAAATTATGATGAAGGAATGAAGATATTCTAGAGAAAACATTTTGAATAAGGTATGTATTTTATGAGTTTCTATTAATTCGATTTGGTTTGACTAATACACCTTCTATTTTTATGGATATAATGAATAGATTATTCAAGGAACATATTGATAATTTTTTTTGTGGTGTTTATGGTTTATATCTCAATGTGCTCTATGAGCTATGAGGACTATGACAACCAGTTTCATATCTTTCTAGAGATTCTTAAAAAAAAAGAGTTATATGTGAATTTTTTTTTCTAGTGTTAATTATATCTTTAGAAACTGTCATTTATTGTCCAAATTATCTCCATGGATGGAATCATAGTTGATCCTACGAAGAATGGGGTTTTCTAGAAATGGCCTTTACCAAAAAAATAACTGAGGTATATAGTTTCATTGGTTTTTAGGTTACTATTGGTGATTTATTTAAAAAAATCTGACTAGATAACATTTTAACCAATATTACTCATAAAGGGGTAAAGTTTATTTAGAAAAAGGAATGTGAATATTGTTTTAAATAAATGAATAGGATATTAAGGGATGCTTCAACCTTGAATTTTCCATTAGGAAAAGTTGTATTTATGACTTATAGTTCTTCATCGAGGAAAGGACTTGGTTGTGCCCTTATGAAGAATGATTATAGTATTGAATATGCATCAAGCAAGTTGAAAACTAATGAAAAAAAATTATCTAATACAAAATCATGAGTTAGAAGATGTAATATTTCTATGAAGATATTGACACACTATCACTATAGTGAAATATATGAGATTTATAAGGATCAAAAGAGTTTCAAATATATTTTCTCATAGAAAAAAATAATCATTATGAAAATGTTATGGCTTGGGCTACTCAAGTATTATGTTTTTTCAATATACTACCACCTAGGGAAGGAAAATAAGGTAGAAGATTCATTGAGTATGTAGAATCATGGAGTTTAGAAAAAAAATAAGGATTGACAGGGATACTATGTTCATGGATCTAGTAAACATGGATATAGGAATTATTAGAGAAGGGGAAACATCACACCTCTATCAAATGGTTTCCAAACCATATTTGTTAGAAAATATAAACATTTCTCTATTTTATGATGATACTTTTCAAAATAAAATTAATGTTGTAAGTGATGAGAAATTAGAAGACATCATATATGAAGACATAGTTCTAAAATTTGGAAGGATTCTTTATGTTCATTTTATACCCAATTTAAAAATAAAATTATTGGATGATTATCATAGATCAAATTTCTATATACACCTTGGATGCAAAAAGATATCACTACTAGTAATTTAAGCTATATTTATAGTTATAAATCATGGCTATATGTCCAAAACCCATGGTTATAGTTTGTAGCCACAATTCCATGAACTATGGCTGGTATTGGCATGGCTATAGGGAAGAAACAATAGCCATAGTTCCGGTCGTGGCTATAGAACTATATCCATGACTCCAACCATGGCTATAGGGTCTTCCCTATAGCCATTCCAATACTGACCATGGTTAATAAAACCTTGGCTATTGGCCTTTCCATTTCTTAAAAAAACCAGCACGGTTCACCATGTTGGTTGTTGAGAGGACACTACCAACTCCCCCCTCCCACCACCCACATCCCCCCACCCTGCACCAGCACCCCCCCCCCCTCGTTCACCCCCTACACCTTACACCCTCTACCCCATACCCCTGTATATCCCCCCTCCCCCTTGATGGACCCTACCTCCCTCCCTCCCCCTAGATTCCCCCCCCCCCCACTCCACCTGCAGCCCCCCTCCTTCCCCCTGGACCCCCCCCCCCAACTCCCCCTACAGCCCCCAAGCTTTCCTTGGATATCCCCCCTCCCCACAACTCCCCCTACAATCTCCCTCCCACCCCTAGAAATCACCCCCTCCAAACCGCTAGACACCCCCTCCCACCCCCTGAACTGCCCCACCCACCACTCTATCTGCAGTCCCCCTCCCACCCATGGACAACCCCCACCCCACACCCCATGTAGCCCCCTACAAACCCCTGGATACCCCTCCTGAATATCCATTCCCCACCACTCCACTTCACCCCCACCCCCTCCCCCTGGACCCCCCCCCCCCCCACTCCCCACTCCCCATATATCTCCCTCCCACCACCAGACATCCCCCCTCCAAACCCCTGGACACCCCCCTACCCACCCACTGAACAGCCCGACCCCACCACTCCAACTGAAGCCCCCCTCCCCCTGGACACCCCCCCTCCACCACCACTCCACCTACAACACCCACTCCCTCCCCCATGACACCCCCATCCCCCCACCCCACCCCTCCCCCACTCCCCCTATAGATCCCCTTTCCCTAGATAGCCCCACCCAACCACTATATGTGCTGCCCCCCCCCCACCCCCTCCTTGTAACCCCCCCCACGCCCCTACAGCCCCCCCCCCTACTCCCTTTCCCTTTACAAACCCCTCCTCCGATATAGCCCCCCCCCCACCCCTCCTTCACCCCCCCAGAAACCCCCTCTCCCCCCCCCACCATTCCCCTTGCAGCCCCCTCTCCCTTTCCATGGACAACCCCCCACCCCACCACCACTCCCCCTACAACCCCCTCCCCCATTTCCCCAGACATCACCACCCCCCACTCCCTCTGCATCCCCCCTTCAACCCCTTCCTAGACAACCCCCCCTCAACCCTACACACCCCCTCCTAGACAGACCCCCCCCTCCCCGATAGGCCCCCACCTTACACCCCCAACCCTACCTACACACCAATCAATTAAATTGTGAAAACCAAAAACATGCTAATATGGATATTATAAAAATAAATAGTCAAGTTAATTACACTAATATAAAACATGCTAATATGACTAAAACTAGATCAATCATCATCATTCCAAATTGTGTATATTGGATCCAAACCAAATGGTTTTGAAAAAGATAAAACTGAACCAAACTGAAAATAATGTAATGAAACTGACTTAAACCAATCAAAATTGACTTTAATAAAGCGTAATTGACCAATAAAATAAATGAAACTAATGAAACATACCTGATTGAATCTAAAATTAATTTAATTGAAATTAATTTCCTCAAATTGAATAAAATGAACTTATTAAAATTGACATAAACCAAAAAAATGAACCCAATAAAAAATAACATAGAAAAACTAACCAGACCCAAACTGAACCAATGAGTCGGTCCTTGTGATGAACTTTTAGTAGGCCATATGCCTGCAGGTTGAGAGGATATCCCAATTATTTGGTGCTTCACTTTCCTCAACAAGATCCAAAACACACTACAAAATGATAGGGAACCCAAAAATCACAAAAAAAAATTAAAATTGATCCATGGAATAAAAATGGAAGAAACCTTACCTAAATCCTATGTTAAACTCACTGCCTTCTATGGTGGTGGGTAGAATTGACCTCATCATACATAACCACCTATAAGTAAATATTGGGAAAATAAGTGAGATATAATGACATATTATATATATGTGATCATTTTGTAAACGGTAAATGATAAATGATACTTAACTCTATGACCAAATGTGAACAAAGAATGATCACATTGATATGTACATCCCAATACTGAATAACATGATTATTAATAAAGGCTTTTTGTTCAAATGAAATCCAATTACATTCAATACATACACAGTAGAATCATTGAAGTAATATTATTCTATATATGGTGAGTATTCCATAATGAAATAGGTTTCTCCACTATCGATGGGAAACATGAAAGATGTTAGGGGATAGTGATACTCTTTGACACCCCTTTGGTTGTGTAGTTTTATTTGAAAAAATGGGTGGACTTTTCCCTAGCTGATTTGTTGAAAAGTTGGGGAGATTGATGGACACCCCTAAAGTGAGTTTGAGTTAGACATGTTGACAAAGTGGTTGAGGAGGAGTTTGATGTTGTGAAAAATAGATCTAATGGATATATATATATATATATATATATATTAAATGTTTTGACAATGAGATGTAGTGGAAGAGGAGTGGTGATGGAGACTGGCTATGTGAGGGAGTTTATATATTTGAAACTATAAAAATAGGTGTTTTAATGTATAGAATGTAAGCTTACACAATATCAGGATACTTCATTTATTAAATGCTCTAAGGCGTTGAAATTTCTCAAGACCCATTCAAATTTATTTTTTTGTCTTGAAGTAAACTTCAGATCCCATCAATAGGTTGATAATTCCTCCATGTTTTCCACTCCCTCTAAGATAGTGGCTATATGAAATCTATAGGGATGAAAAAACTAGTAAGATAGATCAGTATCCTGTTTCATGGGGATGTAACTACTATTTTAATGGGTCATTCCCATAAGGTTCAATATTTTCTTCTACATTTAATAATTGAGAGGATTCTATAGTGAAATCCCATTTTCCAGTCTTATTACCTAATTTTCTGAATCTTTATCCCCCTACAGCCCCCTTCCACCTGCAACCCCCCCCCCCTCCACTCCCCATGTAACCCCCCCCCCCACCCCCACCCCTTCCCCACTATAGACCCCCACCCCACACTGTACCCCCTAGACACCCCCCTCCCTAGACACCCCCACTTCTTCCTAGATAGACCCCAGCCCCACTACATACCCCCCACCTTCCTGGACATAACCCCTACCCTGCAACCCCATGGACACCTCCACCCCCCTCGTTGGACACACCCCATCCACCCTGGACAGCCCCCTCCCCCTTAATGGTTCATGCCCAAAATCATCAATACTTTCCTTTGAATTTCAGAAATAAAAGGATTCCTTGGTGAAATCACATTTATAGGCCTTATTGCCTCATTTTCTGAATCTTTATCCCCCTACAGTCCCTCTTAACCCCTAGAAAGCCCCCTCCAATTCCCCTGGATACCCCCCGCCCCCCCAGACACCCCCTCTTTCCTAGATAGACCCCCACCCTGCACACCCCCTCCCTGGACACACCCCCTTTCCCTAGAAAACTCCCACTCATGTAAAGACCCCCTGGACATCCCCCCTCCCCGTAGAAAGACTCCCCCATGCACACACACCATGCATAGAACCCCCCACCCCCACCCCCACCCCCCAGACACACCCACTCCCCCTGGACTGCCCCCATTCCTAGACAGACCCCCCCCCCACCCTAAATATCCCCCTCCCCCTGGACATCCCCTCCCCCCCCAATCCTAGACAGACCACCCCTCCGCCAACCCTAGACAGTCTCCTCCCACCTGGATAGCCCCCACCCCCCATCCTAGACACCCCCCCCACACACACACACACACTATATACTACCTCCCCCACCTCATCATGTTCTGAATAAACATTGAAGGAATTTTACTAGTTGATTCAATAACCAGTTCCACAAGTTACATAGCTTTCAACCCTACACCATCATGCCAACAATTCTCTTTCCTCTCTGTTTGTACAGATTTCCTCTGAAGCCTATATCCATTATCTAGACTTCATCCAGTGTTACATCTGAATCAAGAATTAGGCATTCATCATGGAACCATATATTCATAGGTCTATTAAGTGTTGTTCTTATGGAGTCTGTAAGATAATCCAAGGGTCAATATTATGAAAGACTGTGACCCTTCCCATAAGAGTTGTCATTTAACATGAAACCAAGTCGATAATACCCACCATAATAGTATAATTATTATTACCTAATAGCACTCACATCATTATAACATGATCTAAACTAGTCATACACTGAACGCAATAACTAAAACTGATTTTTAATACACAATTGATTTACCCATGAGTCAAGGAACTCTAGTCCTGGACACACATTTTCCCCCATTCTTGCATCCTTCAAAATACCATCAATTGTCTCAGATATTTGTATCTATTATTTATCTTTTATTAAATCATATTGATAATATTAAACATAATCATAAGAAGATTTTTCTTTCTCATAATTCTATTTAATATTTAGATCTCAAATCACTTCTGGGGCCAATATAAATGGCCTTACCTCTTCCACAGATTACTTTGTTTTACCAGAAGATCTAGTAGCCAATGGAATCGATAAATTTGAATAATACTTATGATCCATTATTCTTTTCCCTTTACTAACTGGATAATTCCATGACTAACATAGGTCTTTCTTCCAATTCCTTAATCCAAACCCAAATGGGACTATGGAAGGATGATCCTACTCATAATATAAAGGAAATTAAGAATCTACTTATTTATCACTTGCATTTGGTTTTTCATAGATATTTGAACCAACATGCATCCTTTTTCTTCTAGGAATGACTATCTTCCACCCTTAAGGATTTTTATTAGCCTCAAAATTTTCATTAAAATCTTTTAAATGGTTGTGAATATGGATTGAGTTAGGGGGTTCACATCTCAGAAGGAAACAACATTTTAGAATCACTTTTATCTGGACCATAAAATATATGAGGATTCAGTTCTACCACAATTTTTCCACAAAAATCTATAATAATACCAGAAAAACCAACCTAGAATGAAGTAATATAAACTAAATCTAATGGAATCAAACTACCCTCATTCAAAATTATGAAAGTAGTGATCAGAACGACACCATCATCAAGCTCATTCCCCTTCCACCAATTTATTGAAGTCGCAGATTGGGAATAGGTGGATATAATAGTGGAAGAGCTTGGTTCTACCTCTCCAATGACATGTATATCACACTAGGATCATTCCAAGTCTTTCCTAAAGCTTATAAATATATGAGTGACCCTTAGATAAAGTTTCAATGACCTCACCCCCTTCTAGTAACAATCATTTATTATATTGCCTTTGATTTATGAGTTACCTATTGAAAGTCCTACATGATGTTAAACTTTATCCCCATGCTAGTAGTTGGATAGATCATGGACCATGTGTTTACATGATGAACAAAAGTAATTCCTAGAATCATAGTCGACCTTCCACTTCCAAAAAAATCTCCCCTTCAATATCAATGCAGATAAAATCCATCGGTACCTTGATTCATCAACCTCAACACATATTTTTAGAGAAACAATGTGGAATAAAGTTATGGTGTGATTATTAGTACATAAGAAGTGGCCCAAAATATTACCAATAAATTTAAGAATCACCAAATTATTAAATGGGAGATGTATGATAGGGATAGAAATCAAAATCACCATGGAGGAAGGATCCAATTTTAGGTGGAACTTGAAAAACCAATAGAACATAGATAATTTTAAGCTAGTGAAAGCATGTGGAGCATTAAATCAAGCAGAGATAATGTTATCTTTAATTGTAAAATGAATTAGAAATTTCCATAGATCCATAATCCCTATAATCATCCATTCATGAAAACCACATGAATCAAAAATAAACCGATCAAAGGTTTCCATCGAAGAGAGACTCTTGTTGAAGTGAGCCACTAGTGTGAGATTCAATAGCGAAGAAGAATTTAAAAATTATAGGGGGGAACTAAAATCTTAATAATTTCATCATCTCATGATAGAAATTTAGGGCTATGTTCAATTCTGGGAAGCTTGGAAAAAGGCTAGGGTTGATGAAGGGGTATAATGGTCAGAACTATGAATCTGGAATAGTTGGGATGAATCCCCTCCCCCACCTAGGAAAGGGGGGACCAGAGGGGAACCCATGCAGCATACAACATTATCGAAGGAAACCACATTATCGGAATAGGTTTGTCCTTAGAATTATACACACATAACATTTCAGTCAAAATAATTTCATCAAAAACTGATATTAGTGCTTTCTCCCCAATAAACCTAACATCTCAACCATTTCAAGTCTAATCACATAAACAAACAACAACTAGAATATTCTTGATCCCTGAGTGTATACTTTTACTCTATCCATCCAAGATTAGACCATTTAGTATCATAATAATCTACCTCATTATGATTCATACCCAAAAATAGTAAGGATAAGTATCCTACCAATCCTTCTCTTTGAAATCCAAAACTCAATACTGAAACGTCTAAAGTGCTTTTCATCATGGAAGCCTAATGAATCCCCGCACCTATACCACATACTTGATAGTACCCATAATGCACCAATATCATAATTTAAATCATCTACCCATGATTTTTTCTCTAAAGGAACTAACAATCCAAGACTAACGCCTCTACTAGGTTACTATCATATACCATATCTCATCTCAAGCATAGTACCCAAATAAAAAATATCTTGATTCATTTCTCAAGGGAATTAGACCCTCCCACCCAAGCCCAATAACAACATCTCACACATGTCAAAGATCATATGGAAGCATATGTTTTTCCATTTTAAAATATCTTAATGAAACTAATGTGATAATACCCGCTCTAGATTTCTCAATTATATGTATATCAGGAATTACATGAAAATAACCATCTTACAAGGGAACTGATCCTAAACTAAGGCTCTATTGTCATCCCCAATCCTCACCTCATCCCAATTTTCAATATCATATAATATAGATTAATAAATATTGAAACTATAGGCTTATTCCCAACCTGAACCTATGATCAATGAATTATTCTTAGGTATGCAAGCATCATGGCCACCCAAGTAGTGTTTGAGTACAACTAAGTAGAGAACCACCAAGGGGGCACTATGCATAACCATAAAATATAGTGTATGGGTTGATGATATGCTCAGTTGAATAAATAAATAAATTTTAGAAGCATAAATAAATACCCATCATTGATCCTTGGGATATAACATGACACTCATTATTGGTTATACGTATGTTGGTTACTGTCATAGTTTTTTTAGCATGTCACATGATCATTCACACTTGTACAGATCCCAATAGAAATTTATTATAAGGTGAAATCATAGATTCATGAGATGTAATTCTATTAAATCTAATTGTATCAAGCCCATTCCTAATTCTTTGGAGCCTGTCATAGGAAATATTATAGTATTGAGCATGTAACAGATTCCTAGGGGGATAGGCCTAGGAAATCCAGTAGTGTCATCAATAGAATCGATTCCTTGTGGGATGAACCTAGGAAATCATATTGACCCAAAGATGGAATTCCAACATCCTGGGAATTCTATATAAACCAAAATATTTAATATAAGGGGATTTACCAAGGCATTCATATTGTATCAGGATCAACAGCCAGAGCCTAGGAGCACATCCCAGGAATCCTATTTTGACCAAACAGATGAATCCTATATAACCTCTTGGGTATTCCACTTAAATCCTTGAGTTTAGTGTGTCCCTTTCATAATTTCTCATATAACACATTATATACAAGTTTTCAATATTCTCAAAATCATCTAAAAAAAGCGTTTCCCTCTCGAGAGCATAACCTATCATTATCACTAATGACATATCTGATGCACACACAATTGATTTGGGTTCAAAAGTGACACCCAAAATCATCTATAATCCTTATTTCATGAACCCTCACATGGATAAAATCATTGAGGCACCCCCATGGGTTCCCTAGGTTAAATTATAGCATGGACACATTATGTGGATTCCTTTATCAAAAGCACATCTTTCATGTCAACACCCACCACTCTAAGGGAATCATGTCCCTCAAAATAGTCATAAAAATATCTTCACCTCACTATACTCATAAGAAAATCCTCCATTTTATAGGTCTAAAGATACTGAAACCTTCCCATATCACATTTAAAGTCACACTTTGTCTGTCTGATCCCCAAAATTATCATCAATATAGCTTAATTATACCCACCAAAGTATTTAAACCTCATTAGGGGAGGAATACCTTCCCACACTCATCTCTACTAGCATGATGGATTTTGGGTATATTAAGGATATTCCATGGCCTAGTACGTATAATAACTATATCTCAGGACATACCACCACTTGAATCTCACAAATGAACATACACTAAGGTCCACTATAGTTACATAATTCACTTTATTTTATATACACCACATATGGTGTTCATGTTTCTCAAGTAATAAAATTATACTTATACTCTTAGAAATCTATTATCGAGATATATACCTTGTGAAAAATGGTCCATCATGGACCTTGGAACTTTCCACATTTAATTAAAATTAATTCCATTATACACTAGTAGAAAAATGGCATTTAACGTCAATTTTTTTTAATTTTTACATGAGTTTTTAACCAGTGTTGAAGCTGCCGACGTAAAAAATATGACTTTTTACGTCGGTTTTTTAAAACTGACATAAAAAATGAATTAAATATGTTTTTTAGCATCAGTTTTGTAAAAAAATGATGCCAAAAAATAAATCTGTTTCATTTTTGGCGTCAGTTTCTTTAAAAACCAATTCCAAAAAGTTAAAAAAAAATAGTTTCGGAGTAGGCTTTTTAAAAAAATCGACACCATAAGTTAAAAAAATATTTTTGGCATCAGTTTTTACAAAAATAGATGCCAAAAAGTAACTTTTCCCCTTTCCATGTTTTAAATCATTTCTTAAGCTTCTATTTGATAGGTATTTCATCAAAAACAGAGTTATGGATCAAAAGTTATGGTTTTCTGAAGTTGGACTTTTTGTAATGTCTCGACCCGGCTCACCCCTGAACCGGTGGTCAGACCGGTCGCCACAAGACCTCAAGCGCATCTCCCCATACGCTAGAGGTTGCTGACTAGTAGAAAGGGTCTAAGGATAGTTAGTGGGGATACTATACCCTCATTTTAGTGTTCAAAAATAAACAAAGGTAATAAATATCAGAAACCGTATAATAAATGATAAAGCAGCAGAAAACCGATTTTATAAATCTTGTACAAAACAAATGTTCAACGACAAATTATACAGCAGATGCATGCATGACATGAAAATGATACAATAGTAGAAAATAGAAAACAAAACATCATGCTTTACATTCCATTGCAGAAATAAAAATAAAATGACTCAAATCCCCAAGGGCGATCTCCTCGAGCATCTCGAGCCTCCTCTTGGTCCTCTACTCCTAACTCCCAAGTAAATGAAAACAGCATATTCCTACAACCAAATAGAATCTTCTCGGGTACCCAGTGAAATGGTAGCCCGAGTAGGGTGTGATATATAAATATCAGTAGGTCGGGACCACTGGTGTCTACCCCAAATCCATACATTTAATAAATAATTTAAAACACGTGAAGGCATGCATAAAATAAAGTAATCAGTACAAGTAACTATAAACCCAAGTACCTGCTTCAGCCCCCAGATGGTGTCTATATGTGCATTATACATTTTTTATGCATAATCAACAATCATTACATAATCATTTATCAATTATTAATATCTTATTAAATTATGAATGTCTTGAGATTCGGCATATGTCTGATATCTTGCGAATAAGTCACTCACCATGGATGTCGCTAAAGACCATCTAAGTAATCAAGTAAAGACCAGATCCAAGCTTGTTCTTTGGCTGGGATAATGCATCATAAGTTATTCAATTTAATCTTTCATATACTAAGTCTGATCCTGTCCACTAAAAGTGGCTCACCCAATTCATAAATAAGTCTGAACCCTCTCTTATAATCAATTCACAAATCATCATGTCACAACAACCTTTATTAACCATTAAACTCATTTCATGCAGTAACAATTGGACCCATAGTCCAATGTTAATTAATGGGTGTAGAACATCATGTCTAGCACCCTTGTGAGTATTTGGAGCATCAGTCCTTCTCTCACAACCCATGGGTATTTGGAGCATCAGTCTCTGTCCCATAAAATAATATTCGCTTGAAAGCTGGGTGTAGAACGTCATGTCTAGCACCCCGTGATTATTTGGAGCATCAGTCCCTATCTCACAACCCATCTATCAATCATACATATACATCTATCATTAGTTTAGAACGCCATGTATAACACCCTGTGAGTATTTGGAGCCTCATTTCTTATCTCACAACTCATTCATCAATCATACACATATATTTATCATTGTTGTATAATACCCTGTCTAACACCACAAAACCAATCTATTAATTAATTAAAAAATTAATTAACAACAAAAATCGCTCATTAGATAAGTCAGAACATAAATATCCATTCAACATCTAATTAATTAATAATTAATTAACAATTAATTATTTTTAGCAGGCCAGCTGAATAATTAACTCAACATTTAATTATCCAAATTCATTAACAAATATTAACCCATCCACTCAAACAATGGTTCGTCCAAGACTTTAACAATCTACAAGCACACCATAATCATCTCAAAACATGCTGAACAATGCCAAGATATTTAGTGACCATCTCACACAACATATCATATCTCTAAACTACTCCATCCAAGATGACTTAAGGCATTGAAAACTAATACACATCAAAAGGTCATCCAGGCCAACAATCGTAACAAACAATCAATTCACAATATTAATTTAATGCATGAAAATTAATTAATTCAAAAATTAATTAATTAATCCATATCTATATAACCAATCATCAATTAGTTAACCATTTACCATTTAACATGTAATAATTAATTCATCCATTCATTATTACCAGTTTCCAAACTATCTTCCGAACATGTCAAATATTCAATTTTCCCAGTAATCGGTAAAAGACACAATCTTATTCCAACTCATGACCTGATAATTAATCCTACCATTAATTACCCAATTAATCATTCTTCCCATTCAAATAATTTAACTATTTAATCATATCACTTTAACAAAATTATCCAAACATGCTTATACTCAACACAAGTTTAAGTCCTCACCTATCTCATGTGGGCAGAATTATTTAATAACATCCAAAGTGTCATTCATCAACATATTATAATGAAGTAAACTCACATTATTAATTTATTTAAAGAAACTATAATTCTTAAATAAATTTTTAAATATTTGGGACCATACCTCGGGGTTTTTCCGGAAACCATAACAAATGAAGAACCCTGAAGAGAAATGGGTTGATTCTTCAAGAACCCACCTTAGATCATTTATCCTTGCAAGACCAAGAAGAAAAAATATCATAATTTTCATCTACACACTTTGATTTACCCATAACAGTCATAGATCTAAGAAACCGAGAGAATAGTAGATGTAGATCTAAGTAGATCTAAGAAACCGAACAAGAACAAAGAAGAACATATACCTACCTCAAGAAACCGATTTCGATTCTCCAAGATAAGCCTTCGGATCGCCTCCAAAATTCTTGGGAGAGGTTCTCCTACCTTCAAGGGAGTGTGATCTCAAGTTATGGCCAGTTAGGAGAAAAAAAGAGAAATCTAAAGGAAAAAAATGAGTGAGGTCCACAATATAAGGATCTCATTTAAGTGTCTTCATGGTTTGCTCGCACGGTTTAACAAATCATGTGCTAACCATGCGTTAGCTACTGTCTCGGAAACCACCCCTTGCATGGTTAGGCCGCATGGTTAGAAAAACTATGTGCTAACCGTTCAGTAGCCACTACCTCAAAACATCAACTACGCATGGTTGGGCAGCACGGTTAGACAAACCGTGCGCCGCCTGTGCGAATACCCCTTTGCCTCAAAACTTCTATCAAAGTTTGAAAAACAACATCTATAGGTGTTCCAACACTCGGAATAAAATTCTGGATCTTGGTTAAAAAGAACGACCCGTTGATAAACTAAAAAATAATTTCTGAAACATTCTTAATTTTACCCCAGTTCAAAAACATGGGATTCTACATTATACCCACCTTAAAAACTTCTCGTCCCCAAGAAGCCATCGGGAACCACTACTAAAACAAATGACCTACCAAGGTCATTTAATCTTGTTATAAGTGATGAGTTGCATTCCCAATGCCATACACACCTTTAACCCTTCTCAAAACTGATAGATAAGCCTTTATAACTGGATCCAAAGATTACTCTAAAGCCTAAACATCGAAAAAGATCTTATATGTTAGGTCATTAGAAGGACCTTGTCAACGTAAAATGTTGAATCATGATCGAACAATGGAACCGGTTTCACATGCTTCCCTCAAAATATGTTGCAGACCCAAAACCCCATTTCACCCTTTATCTGGTGACATTCCTTTAAAACTAATCCAAAACCATCTGCAAGTATAACAATGTTCTTACTCAGCATCTGGTGAAAATTCCAAGTCAAGCCATCGCAAGGCTACTTTAAAAACAACTGTTCCCCAACACGAGAAGGAAAGTAGCCCAAAGAATCAACACATCCCACGTACTACCCAGATAACAACTACTCCTCAAGCCCAACAACATTTAAACTATATCATGGCAGAAGACCAACGCTGTCTTAGTGTCTCCTTGATGAGGTCAAGATAGGGTACATGCTCATCATGTCTAGAAGAGCGCACTAGGAGAAAACCGATGTCAAGAAGAAGACCAGTAAAACCATTACTGGACAACTCTGTTCTAAAATCTCGGCATCACCTGCTAGCACGTTCATCAAGAACAAAGTGACAATACCCACCTTAGGATTTCCCATGTTATCTCAAGAAAATATCAACCGCTCACCAGTGCGCTAGATTAACAACAATATGGGCGTGTCAAAACACCCGGGTCTTTCGAAAACTAATCCACGTATTGAAATCAAATTTATTCTTTACTGCTCAAGTCACTCTTCATGGAGTTGACCTAAGACCATACTCAATAGTACAAAAAGACTTATTACGAGGTCATATTGCCTAATACGACCATTTTCCTGGACGATGCCATAACCAGTCATCCATTACTAATAAGAAAGCGTCAAACGATCAACAAAGTAGTCGACCATGCCTGAGGCACATCTGACCAGCTGAAAAAAAGAATTACTCGATGCTCAAGCCCACAACAAGGTCAAGAAACAAACCACCACCCATTCGAACAAGGGTGTCATTGGAAACTGGAATTACTACCTTGGAAAATGGCACCCAAAAACTCTAAAAGAGTGAGAAAAGCCATAGCGATAGTAAGGCATTTAATTTCTGAGGGCTCTACTGACCACAAGTTATCCCCTTACGAAGAAAACATGTCAACCCTAAACCGGGTCACTTCAAACAAGTCACTAGGCTCAAAAGCTGAACATAAGGCCATTTCTAAGGAGAAGAACGCCTATGTAAAGTACTCATGCTTCTATTCCAAGGCAACTCAAGAGAAGTCTGAAATACCCTTTACATGAGGGTTTTAAATAGGGGACACCAGAATAGGTTCTATTTCCAAGCCTCTTATATTTAATCAATTTTTGTCTTTAATCATCAAAAGATTTAATCAAAACATCAAAGTACCATTTTCAAAACTCCCCAAGGAATAACAGGCAAGTTTCATAAGACTACCTTTTTAAAACATTTATGTTAGCTGACATCCTTTCATTTTCAAGAAATTTATCAAAATAAATTCCTTTTAAGAAGATAAGGAGACCATGAGGATCCCATTTTAACCAACCTGGGTTATCTATAAAGAAAACCAATAGAAAGCACATAGGTATTAAAAATTTAAACACCCAAATGGGTTGTCCCATAAAAACACTCCCTAACTGGCCTACTTGGGTCTAGTTGCATTTTGGAAACTATCCATTTGATTTCAGATCAATATCAAACATCTTTCACATTTATAATCATTTCACAAGGAATCATGTCATCGCATTTAATATGAGTCGTAATTTCCCAATTCATGATGCACCCATACATTCCATGGATTGAAAATTAGCTCTCATTAATCGATACCAATGTCAATTAAGAAATTAACATGATCGACCTAATGGTCCAAATTATATGGGTGGCCTCCTACCAATCAATAAGGTGTCCATACACCTTATCGCTGGATTTTGGCTCCCATTTAACATAATCAACATTCATTTAACATTTTAACTTTAGAATCCATTTCACATATCAAAACATCTTTAACATGTTAGCATAATCAGTAACATAACAACATGTTGTAACAAGGAAGCATGTCACAACAACAAAACATGCTAATAACTAAGGCAGTACGACATATAATCACCCAAGCATGATAAATCTATCATTGTAACATACTATCTAGATAGGCATGCTAAAACAAATCAAACATGGCACTGCACCCAAGGAACAAAATCCAAATTAGCAGGCATCCAATTAATGAAATTACATGGCCTATTATATTCATGACATGTGAATCTATAAGAGACTAAGATAATGCATGTATGAAACATACATTCTATATCAGTCAAAGAAAATTATTCTTTTCAAAATTATCAAAATAAATACACAGTGGAAAATATACCAGTCACTCATGGTGAAATCATATCAATTATAACCTCTAATAGTAAAAACATCAATTCCCATCCCTTGACACTTGTTCATTTCTCGTACATGAGGTGATCAGTCCCAAGCACGGCTATTAACCCAAGCACCGACACATTCCTAGTCTCCTGTCTACTAACCCCAAAACAGTAAGACAAAGGAAAAGATATAAACCTAAACCTATGATACCACTTTGTAACATCCTGACCTGGCTCACCCCTAAACCGATGGCCGGACCGGTCGCCACATGACCTCAAGCGCATCTCCATGTACGCCAGAGGATTCCGACTAGCAGCGAGGGTCTAAGGATAGTCAGTGGGGAGACTATACCCTCATCTTAGTGTTCAAAAATATACAAAGGAAATAAATAGCAGAAATAGTATAATAAATGATAAAGAAGTGGAAAATAGATTTTATAAATCTTGTACAAAACAAATAGTCAATGCCCAATTATACAGCAGATGCATGCATGACATACTAATGATACAATAGTAGAAAATAGTAAAAAAACAGCATGATTTACATTCCAATGCAGAAATAAATAAATAATGACTCAAATCCACAAGGGCGATCTCCTCGAGCATCTCGAGTCTCTACTCAATCCTCTGCTACAAATTCCCAAGTAAATGAAAATAGCATAGTCATGCAACCAAATATAATCTTCTTGGGTACCCAGTGCAATGGTGGCCCGAGTAGGTAGTGAGATATAAATCTCAGTAGGCAGGGACCACTAGTGTCTACCCCAAATCCAGACATTTAATAAATAACTTATAACATGTGAAGGTATGCATAAAATAAGGTATGTTTTACAAGTAACTATAAACCCAAGTACCTACTTCATCCCCCAGCTAGTGTCTGAATGTGCATTATACATTTGTTATGCATACTCAAAAATCATTACATAATAATTTATCAATTATTCAAATATTATTAAATTATGAAAGTCTTGAGATTCGACTTACCCCTGACATCTTCCAAATAAGTCACTCACCATGGATGTCTCTAAAGACCATCTATGTAATCAATTAAAGACCGAATCCAAGATTGTTCTTTGTCTTGGATAATGCATCCTAAGTAATTCAATTTAATCTTTCATATACTAAGACTAAGCCCATCCACTAAAAGTGGTTCTCCCAATTCATAAATAAGTCTGAACCCTTTCTCATAATCAATTCACAAATCATCATGTCACAACAGCCTTCATTAACCATTAAACTCATTTCATGCACGAACAATTGGACCTACAGTCCAATGTTAATTAATGGGTTTAGAACATCAGGTCTTGCACCCTCATGAGTATTTGGAGAGTCATTCCTTATCTCACAGCCCATGGGTATTTGGACCATCAGTCCATGTCCCATAAAATAATATTCTATTGCAAGCTGGGTGTAGAATGCCATGTCTAGAACACTGTGAGTATTTGGAGAATCAGTCCCTATCTCACAACCCATCTATCAATCATACATATACATCTATCATTAGTGTAGAACACCATTTCTAAAACCCTGTGAGTATTTGGAGCCTCAGTCCTTGTCTCACAACCCATTCATCAATCATGCATATATATTTATCATTGGTGTAGAATACCTTGTCTAACACCACAAAACCAATCCTTTAATTAACTCAACAATTAATTAACAACACAAATTGCTCTTCATATAATTCCACATATAAATATCCATTCAAAATCTCATTAATTAATAATTAATTAACAATTAATTATTCGTAGCATTCCAACTGAATAATTAAATCAACATTTAATTATCCAAATTCTTTAACAAATTTCAACTCTTCCACTCAAACAATGGTTCGTCCAAGACTTTAACAATCTACAAGCACACCATAATCATCACAAAACATGCTGAAAAAATCCAAGATATTTAGTTCACATCTCACACAACATATAATATCAATAAAAAACTCCTTCCAAGACAACTTAAGGTATGGAAAACTAATACACATCAAAAGGTACTCCTGGACAACAATCATAACAAACAATCAATTCACAATCTTAATTTAATGCATGAAAATTAATTAATTCAAAAATTAATTAATTTAACCTTGTCTCTTTAACCAATCATTAATTATTTAACCATTTACCATTTAATATGTAATTATTAATTCATCCATTAATTATTACCATTTTCCAAACTATCTTCCAAACATGTCAAATATTCAATATTCCCAATAATCAGTAAAAACCAAAATCTTATTCCAACTCATGACATGATAATTAATCCTACCATTAATTACCATATTACCCATTCTTCCCATTCAAATAATTTAACTATTTAATCATATCACTTTAAGAAAATTATCCAAACATGATTAAACTCAACACAAGTTCAAGTCCTCACCTATCTCATGTGGGAAGAATCATTTAATAACATCAAAAGTGTCATTCATTGATATATCATAATGAAGGATACTTACATTCCTAATTTATTTAAAGAAAATATAATTCTTAAATAAAGTGTTAAATATTTGGGATCCTACCTTGAGGTTTTTCCGGAAACCATAATGAACGAAGAAACCTCAAGAGAACCAGGTTGATTCTTCAAGAATCTGCGTTAGAACACTTCTCCTAGAAATACCAAGACCAAAACATATCATACTTGTCATCTACACACTTAGATTTACCAATAATTAGAATAGATCTAAGAAACTGAGAGAATATGAGATGTATATCGAAGTAGATCTATGAAACTGAACAAGAGCAAAGAAGAACATCTACCTACCTCAAGAATCCAGCTTCGATTCACCAATATAAGCCTTCATATCACCTCCAAAACTCCTGGGAGATGTTATCTAACCTTCAAGGGAGCGTGATCCTGAGTTTTGGCCACATAGGAGGATAAATGAACTATCTAAAATCAAAAACGAGTGAGATCCACAATTTAAGGATCTCATTTAAGTGCCTGCATGGTTTTCTCACACGGTTAGACAAACTGTGCACTAACTGTGCATTATCTATTTTCTCGAAAAACAACCTCGCACGGTTACTTCGCATGGTTAGACAAACCTTGCGCTAACTGTTCATTATCCACTGCCTCAAAACTTCAACTACGCATGGTTTGGCCACACAGTTAGACAAACCGTGTACCACCCATGCGACTTCTCCTTTTCCTCAAAACATATATCAATGTTCTAAAAACAACATCTATAGGTGTTCCAACACTAGGAAAAAAATTCTGAAGCTCAGTTTAAAAAGAACTACCCATTGATAAATTGAAAAATAATTTCAGAAATATTCGTAATTTTAACCTGGTTCAAAAACACGAGATTCTACACTTGTCAATATTTCGATTGGTATAACTCGTTTCAAATAAATTTTGATAAACATAAATTAAAATCACATACAAAAAATAAAAATGGTGATTGGTAATTCAATTTACACTTCAGTTGGTAAATCTCATTCGAATGTTCTATATTTCTAACTCGTCAATAATAATAAATCTTCTCTATAAGCAAGCTAATAGAGCTATTTTGAAATGAAGGAAAAGAATAACAACAAAAATAAATGATTATAATAGGTATTATGTTTAAATTAATGATTGAATCCATATTGCAAACTTGATTTAATTGAAGAGGATGAAAAAGTTGAATGAAGAATAAACTGGATTTATATATAGTAAACAAAAATATTTTTGATAGCGTTGTATGGAAATGTAGGCAGGATTTTAGAAAGTTAAACGTGCATTGTGAAAAAATGGAAATTTTGATCCTGCGTATTGTCGAATACTCTTTAGCGTCAGTTTTGTAGAAAACCGATGCAAAAAAATCCAATATATGTCTTTTTTGGCATCGTATTTGAAATAAACCAATACCAAAAAGTAAAAAAATATCTTTTTGGTGTTTGTTTTTAAATAAAACGATGGTAAATTTTAAAAGAATACACTTTTTCGCGTCGGTTTTTTATCAAAACCGACGCCAAAAATATTTTGTTTTAATTTTTGGAATATTTTTTCATAAAAAAATGCCAAAAATAAAAAAAATTACAATGTTTTACATAATTTCTTAAGTTTTGATTTGACTAGTCGTGGAGCTAAAACCGAGTTACGGATTAATAGTTATGGTCTTCGAAAGATGGAATTCTTTAAAAAATTTATTAGAGAAGATCATCTTCCGACAACCATAACTTTTAATCCGTAACTCTTTTTTTCTCCACAACCTGTCAAATTGAAGCTTAAGAAATAATTTAAAACATAGTAAAACAAAGTCTATTTTTTGGTGTCGGTTTTTGTAAAAAATGACACCAAAAATATATTTTTAAAATTTTTCGGGTCGGTTTTTAAAAAAATTGATGCCCAAACTATTATTTTTTTCTTCTTGGCATCGGTTTTTAAATAAAATGATGCCAAAAATTCTCTGGAAAAATATATTATGTTGGCTTATATGAAACTGACGTCAAACTAATGATGTTATAACCCATTTTTCTACTTGTGATAATAAAACTAATTAATTAATTTATAAAGGTTAATATCTTGAGGTGGTGATGCTACACACATCACATTTCACATAAGTCAAGTATAAACCAAAGGGTTATGACCAAGAAACCACTGACCTTAATTGATTTCATTTCCCTTGAAGACACTTGACCACCTTCTAAGATTGTATAAGATCTTTCATCAACCGAGGCTCCTAACCTTGCCCCAAAATTAAAAATAATCATAACATTTTATAATTAATTATCGTATCCTATTAAATTAATTATATTGATTATAAATAATTCCATAATTTAAAACAAAAATTCATAGATGATTAATCAATAACTATGTTGCCTCAATGCACCAAACCCATGAAAAAAACACATAGAGGTTCCATGGAATACACCCGATACTATCATAGGAAAATCCAAAAAAAATGGTATCCATTTAATAAGTGATATCAGAAAATTTTGCTTAAAACCATAAAAAAATAAAATCAGGTGACGTACCATCAATGAAACAATATAAAATAACATAAAACCTTATCTCAAGATCTCCTCTATCTACACTAGAAAAAATCTCATCATTTGGGACAATTTCCACCATCCTTTGGTGGAAATTTCTAATAAACCCCAACATAAATCTTCTAGAATTATATACTATGGATTTAAACAAAAAAATGAAAGGGATGGAATAACTCACTTGAAGTTGTCATCGAATAATACTAGGAATTGATCCCCTCACAAGGTATATCAAAGGAGGTAAAAAGTGAGGTAGAACCATCAAGAACTGGCCTTATCCCAAAGTCCAAAACCCTTTAAACCCAAATCACCCTAATTTTAAATAAACAAGACTACATCCATGTAAAAAATAAAATTCAACTCCATTAATGGCATGAAAAATTGGTTCATGGAATGGTTTCCCTTTCACCTGAGAAGATGTCATGATGGAGTAACCATACCAATCTTTGTAGAAAGTGTAGGGGTTTTCTCGGGTGGTTCCCACTCATGGAAGGTCTCGGTTTATACGATTCACTGATTAGAGGAGGAATTCGCGACGAAGGGGTGGAGGAGGTGAGGAATGCACGATGAAGAAGATGGAAGGGATCATGCGAGGGAGGGGTGAACCGATTGGAGAATTCGATGAGGATAGGGTGAGGGAGAATTGACCAGTTGGGAATGAGGGAGAAGGGTTTCACTAGTGGGAGATGAGTCCCGATGTGGGAGGAGATGTGGGTGGGAGATGATTCATTATGGAATTAAACTGATTGAGGAGCTTTTTCCACGGGACATAGTTTATCCATAGTTTTATCTTTTCTAAATCCATGGTTTTCAAATAATCATTGATAAATTTTAATTTATAGCCATAGACTAATTAAACCATGTATATAGGTCCTTGGACATAGATCATTTTTCTAGTAGTGTGTATATGGATTTTAAGGAAAAATTTTGGTTGGATAATATGAAGTGAGAAATTACTGATTATGTATTAATATGTTTCATTTTTTGATAGGTGAAAGATTAAAGACAACATCGGAGAGGATTTATACATCCTCTACATATTTTTAAAAATAAATTAGATGGAATTACTATGAACTTTGTGATTATATTACCAAATAATTTAATAATTTATGACTAAATATGGGTAATTGTTGAATGACTAACCAAATATGTACATTTCATCTCTATAAGGGCTTATTTTTCACTTGAGAACCTTGCACCGCTCTATATTATTTATGTTTTAAGACTTCATGGTGAACCTCTTTAAATTTTTTTCAACCGTGATTTAATATTTCATTAGATATTTTTGGAAAATTCGTCATAAGTCTCTTGATATTGAGATTCGTTTGAGTACTTATTATCACCCTCAAACTGGCGAGTAGTCAGAAAGTTCTATCAAAACATTGTAAGACATGCCAATATAATTATCACTTAACTTTCTAGGAATGTGGGTCACTATTTTTCTTTAGTAGTACTTTCCTATAACAATATCTTCCATTCAAGTATTCAAATGGAGAGGTATGAACTATTTTATAGATATTGATGTCGTACACCAACTTTTTTAGATGATGTTGGTGAAAGGAAGATTGTAGACCTGAAACATATTAAATTAATAACAAATAAGGTCAATAAAATTCAAACACATATCAAAGCATCTCATAGTAGGCAAAAGATATATGCCAATAACTAGAGGGAAATATTTGGAATTTCAAGTGGGGAATAACATTTTATTAATGTATCTCAGTGGAAGGGTTTTATAAGATTTGGTATGAAATAGAAACTAAGACCTGAGTACATTAGACCTTTTGAGATTCTAGAGATAATTGGACTTATGGGTTACTATTTAGCAATTCAACCAAGAATTTCTAAAGTTTATGATGTGTTCTATATCTCTTTGTTAAGGAAGTAAATACCAGACTCAATGCATGTTATCACTTATGAATAAATGGAATTGGAAATTGCTTTATCTTAATGTGAAGAGAATGTCCATATTCTAGACACTAGAGAACAAGGGATGAGGAATCAGATGCATCGGTTGGTATAGGTACTTTGGAAGAATCAAAGTATTAAAGAGTAGACATGGGAACCTTAGAAAATTGTGATGAAGAACTACCTAAATATATTTATGTGGTGAAATTATAAAAATTTTGAGTATAAATTTTTTTAAGGGGGGAATAATTTAACACCATTTTTTTACCATATGTATCTTTTTAAATAAATTTAATCTCTTTTATATGTTGTGTTGTACACAACACTGTGTTTAAAACCATGATATACTTTTTAATATTATTATTTTAACATGGTAATTATAACGTAGTTGTTAAATTAGTAGATTTTAATTGGAATAAATATATTATGAAATTTATATGATGTTCATATATAATAATAATGTATTAATTAATTATTATTAAATTAACACACAATTTTTAGTAAAGTCATTTTATTATTAAAATATGTTTTTTAATAAGAGAGAGAATTTTAGTGCATCCTATGTGAAAAAAAATATAATTAATTTTGGAACATTTAAAAAATTTATTTGATTAAATGAAATTTATTTTTGAAATAATATTATCAAAATTATCTTAGGGTAAATTTTTGATATTTTTTCTGAAAATTTAAATTTCCCAGTTAATAGTGAAATATAAAGATTTTTGTTAAAAATCACAATTTTATTTAAACCCTTAAAAAGTTATATTTTATTTTGGTTTATAATTATAACTATTTAAATCATAAATAATCAAATTTATTTAATTGGAGTCATTTTCAGGGTTTAATTTTATATGAAACCATTTTATAGTTAATAGGGCATTTTCTTGGAAAATTGTTTTTCCTTTTGTTTTTCCAGTTTAATTCAAAATTATATTATACCACTAATGTGTTTTGAATTATGAAAAATGGAATCTATATTTTGAATTATGAAGTAATTTTTTTTAAATATTTCCATTTTATTTGTTGGATAATATGAATAGTAAACATATTAATGTTTTACCACAGTTAAGGGTAAATCATATAATTAAGGTTAATAATAATAATAATAATATGATAACGATTAGAGAATTACCCTAAAACATTATCAATTTTATTTTATGATTAATTTTTACCAAAATAATTACTTGGTAAAATTTATGACCTCTTGGAGCCACTTGGTTGACATTAAGTCCCATATAGTATTTTAGTTAAAGAAAATTTAAATTTATTATACACTTATTTTTATGAAAGTATAAAATTTTTAATATGTGGTCATTTAAACAATTATTTCGAAATTAAATAGAATTTTAAAATTTAAAATATTTATCTACATCATGATAATTTATTTTTTATTTTTTAGGGAAAATAATTAATTTAAAAGCATGAAAAATAATGATTTAGACATTATTAAATTAATATAAAAATCAAATAAATGATATTAAAAATATTGAAATAAAAAATTTTGATATAATTAACGTGATCTATGAATTTTATATATGAACTGGATATTTTTAGGATATAATAAACTATTTTTTCAAATTAGATTTGTTGTATTGATGTATTTAATTTCAAAGTAATGAAGAGTATCAAATTTGACAATAATAATATTTTACAAAATTAATATTTTATTAAATTATTTTAAATTCATAAAAATATTAAACAATCCCAAAGGGGAAAATATATAGTCTATAATTTTATCATATATCCATTTATAGGCCATTTGGAAGTCTTTTTCTCTAGAATATTTTTATTATATTTTAATATTTTGAGAAATTCCAAAAGTGCCCCTTACCTCAATTATAAAATGGAACTGCATCCCTTTCTTATTCAGAACACCATGAGTATTATATCTAACCATCCCCTAAATATTTCCCCTTACAATATCCTTATACATGTTTTGGAGGTCCTAATATTCTAAAAAGAACAGCCATATATCCCTTAAGAAGAGATCTAAAGAATGTCTTCCGAATATGAGGTAATCATCCTTACCAATTATTTCAAATTTATTTCATATTATACTTACTATTAATGGGTTTTTTATATCCTAAATTAATAACTATAGTATCCTAAATATATTGATAGGTTATTATTTTTTAAGGACCTTCCCTAGTTTCTCAAAGCTTGTGCTTTATTACATTACATTGTAAAGATTACAAGAAAGTCGTATCCTGAAGGATTGTGTAGTTTATTATATATGTAAATCTAGATACATATATAATTTCAACGTTACAACATGAAATGAAAACAATAGATTATTTACATTGGTAACATCCACTGATCTAAGATTATCCATGAAATTCAATCATAATATACCTCTTCATGTCTGGGAAAAGAGGAAACATAAAAAGGGGTGAGATCAAATGCTCAGTAAAGTTAAGTAATACAGTGGAAGATATTATAAACAAAAACATTATTCATGGTGAATAACTAAAAACACATGCCTTTAATAATGTACTTCATCACAATATAGAAGGAATACGAGCTTAATAAATAACACCATAATATAGCATAGTCATAGGTATTCTAATATTTAAATAACCTCATACACATTACATTACTAGTTTCATAATGAGGGAAATGCATATTTTGGGAACTCTGAAACATACTGTCAAGGCCTCATCCAAGACATCTAAAAATGATTTAATCCTTGTCCAAAACCATATCTAAAAATGGGAAACACCATAACCAATTCCATATATATTTGTCTCATGAGACCTACCAATGCATCGAGGGGCTATAAAGGACCCCACCAATCACATAATAAGTCTAATGAATTACTCATATGAATGGGGATAAACATAAACAACATATACATTCATATTGAAACTAAAATATGAAATGTAAATAACTTTCCCCAAACATTAAGCATAAACACTAACCATTCAGATTAAATTGGTGAATGGTTTTAAGATACCACATCCATAGTCAAAATAATCATAAACCATTAAATTAAATATGGTATATTATATCATAAATATTAATCCCAATAATACATAATAAACAATAAGAGTGTTGAAACATATAAATATACTCTTATAAAATCATTGAGTAGTTCTTAAGATAAATACTCTTTTACTTTGAAAAGAAGAGTTATTTTGGAAAAGTGTTTGCCTAAAACCAAGAATAATGTAAGATAGTATTTTCATAATAAAATTATTTATTTTATAAAAATAATAGTTTCTAAAAATATATTAAAGAGTTACTTTAAAGATAGATAAGAATTAGAGAAATTCCCTTGAGTCGGGCTTGTATTTCGGGAAGAATTTTTGAAAGACCGTTTTAAAAAATATAATTCCCCATAAAGGAATGTAGGATTTTGGTTTGTAGATATATATAAAACAATCAAACATAATTTATGAGAATTAAATATTAATTAATAAGAATTTAATTTTTGTATGCATATAATAAAAGTTACCCAAATGAAAATGGAGGTTCGGGTGGAAAACCGTTACATTAAGTCTGAAGGTGTTCCTCGCTTGATCTTAATGACATGAATAAAAATTTAGGATCATAAATAAATGATTCTAGAACCTCCTATACATGTAATATATTTATTATAACCTTATTTAGGTTCGTTGTTGGCCTTTTGATGGGTTAAGATATTCAATTTCATCGTTTGGGAGTGTTTTCTTCCTTGGTTTTCACGATGTGTTTTCTTATATTCATGTATGGATAAAAATGTAGAATGAGAAAGGTTGTATAGCTTTGAGGTTTTATGTTATTAGTGAACATACAAATGGTTAAATTGTTATAAAATTATTTTGGTTAATGTGAGTGAACATGAATCATTATATAAAACCTTAATGATAATTGTTTGGGTTAATTGGTGGTTTTTTATCACAACGAACTCATTTTGATTTATAATTCAATATCATGTGTAAAAAAGGATTCCATAACATTAAATAACTTATAATCCATGTATTATATTTCTATTCAACCATAAAAATTGTTTCATGAATAGAATTAAATACGGTCATGGAAATTGAAAACTTGTCTTCCTTGAATGTGATAAATTAACACATCTCGGATGGTGTCTTCATTTCTAGTATAAAAGAAGGAAAAAGGGGATATGATGAAGAATTATTCCTCTATCATAACTACATTACCAAAAATGTGACATACTGGATTCATCACAACATTTGGATGATAGGCGGTGAGGAATAAAGTAGAGAAGAAAGAAACTTGAAATAAAATAAACGAGAAGAGGAATTTACATGTTGAAGTTATTTTCTTTGAGAGCCCCTTTAGGGTAGAGGTATTGGTATTTTTATGAGAAAAAGGGATCTTGGAAGTGGGTTTGTAGATTGGGAGGATATTTTAGTAGAATATAGACAAGTCACAAGGCTTAAGATGAGTGAAGTGAAGTTGGAGTGAGGGGGGTTTATTATGGAGAAGTGGGATGATTTGTGAATATTTTATTCATTATTTTCTTATTTCCTTCAAGACAACCAATAGTGTTTATTATTGTGACCCATAATAGTAATAAGTGCATTTGAGTTCTAACCTAGTGGGCCTAAATCATCCTTAAATCACTTATGAACCATTAATTCATGTATTCATCATTTATTGTAAATTGTCGTATTTCGCAATTCACCCAAAATTCAATTATTTTAAAAAAACCACAAAAATTTTCCCCAACTGATTTTTGATGTGTAGAATTCAGAAATGAAATCCATTTTTTAAAATTAATTTTCTAAATATTTTTAATTTAATTTTGAAATAAAATCATAATTAATAAAAAAAAACAATATAAAAACTATAACTCGTTTTATAACACCTTGAAAAATTAATCAATGTCCCATAAAATTATCTTATAACCATAAGAAAATAAAATAAAAAATTTTGATTAAATTTAATGAAAATAAATTCCCATTTTAAATTATTAAATTAATTATCAAATTGAAATTAAAATATTCATGACATACAAAATACTAATACTTATATTATGATCATTTTTTCACTTTAAAGATTTCTAAATTGTATTTACACATTTGTGGGTGAATTTTATTTATTTTTGGCAGATTTACAAGTAATTTATATTCATAGGGGTATGTTACTATACATAAAAAACTAATTTGATCCTATAGGACTCTAAATATCGTACTGAACAGAATCTTGTAAGTCAGTTTCACAAAATTCAAGTCATAGAGGTGGTAAAACTATGTTTGCTAGTTAGGTTATAATAAAGGGGTGTTTTATAGAGACTTAGTGTTTTATGAATTCAATATTAAATTTATTTTAAAAATATTGAGGTGTTACAATTATTATTATGGAATAACCATATTATTCATTTTATTCATCCTATAAAAAATGAAAACATCATACATGCATGTGTATGGCTTAACGTCACCATGTAGTGGTCTAATTGGTTTTCATCACCAATTTACATGGATGGTTATAATGTTGGAAATAATGGATATATATTATAATTATTATGTTATATCAATTTTTTAAATATAATATATCATGTACTCCCTAACCCCTCCATTCATTAAAGGAATGATATCATCACTCCTACGTACGTATGACCTACCGTCTCCACGATGCAATGTGATTCATTTTCCCTATTTGACATTAAATAATGGTTATAAAACTATATAAAATGATTAAATATTATATTTATAACATTAATATAATTATATATATGATTTATATGTATCCAATGCAAAATAGTTATAACATTCATGGAAAAACATGCAAGAGAAAACATGGAAATTAACTTCCGAAACAAGTAAAATAAAGAAATATAATTAATTTATGGGTGGAAATGTGATATAAAAGGATCATATAAGATATTATAAATATTAATATGGATAGGTTATAAATTAATAAGATGTTTAAAACCATTATACAATATTTTTTAACATGTTTGAAGGAATTTGAGCCTGAGGTAAGTGAATTATTAACCCAATTTATGTTCTTTAGGTTAAAATTCTACTCCATTGATTATTTAATTCTATAAATATCTGGATTTTTACCATATTATATAATATTTACACTGGTTTTATGTGTATTTATAGATTATACAAATAATTGATTCATTTGATTAATGCTCACATCATTGATATGATATTTACAGGGGATTTTCTTTTAGAAACATTGTTTTAAATGTTATATTTTCAGAATTTAAAAGGAATGTTTTTTAAAACATATAAATATTGAGAAGATGTTATCAATTTCGTGAAATATTAATTTTTTAAGTTATAATATTACAAGGTTATTTTCAAAGAAAATTTTTTCTTTTAAAATCATGTAGCTTTTTAAGAATAAGTTATTTTATAGTTAAAAAGGGTATTTTCCTAATGAATTTTTTACTAATATCATTAAAGTATCTATGTCAACATCCTTTTTTAAATCCTATGATTCATTTATTTTGATCTCATATGATACCATTTACCATATTTTATTGAATTTTTTATTTTTAATTTGACTAGGGATGTACTATTTTGATACCATTCTCCATAATACTCAAGATGGTTTATGATTATGTTTACTGGTTGGGGAAATTATTTAAATTTCATATACTAGTTTTAATATGAATTTATTTGTTGATTATGTTTCACCCATTTCATATGAAGAATTTATTAGACTTATTAAGTGATGGTAGGGGCCCGCTATAACCTCTCCATGCACTGGTAGGTCTCATGAGAAGAACTAGTTAGGGTATTAGATGATGTCATAATTTTTTATGTATGGTGTCTTGTCCAAATATTTGATGGTATGTTTATGATGTCTGACATTATCTATTCCCTCGTTATGAGATTAGTTATTAATATTCCATGTGATTATTCTATTAGTAGAATATTCAGAGTTCAATTTCCTTCTCGTGTGATTATTTACATGGAATCATTTGATCGTCATTTATTCCTTCCATATTATGCTCACTATCATGCTTAAATGTTATGTGTTCCAGTTATTTATCTTTCCTTATTGTTTATGCTTATTTATTATTGATAGATTCTGTTGTATGTTTTCCCACACCAAGTATCTGAACACACACATTTATTATTTTTTATTTTCCCTAGTATTCTAAGATGTATATTATGATTGAAATGCATGGATAAGGTAGGAGAATAATGATGTTCTCAAAGGAATTACTTTTTTGAATTTAATATTTTTCAATTATAATTTAAGAAGCATTTATGTATACAATTTTCCAAAACTATTAAGATATTTGGTACTTTGATATGAAATTCCTTCTATATTTTTACAATTAAATAAAATAACTATTGTCTTGGGTATATTAGGTTCATGGTATTTAAACTTATGTGTATTGAAAATTAGTTCAAAAATAAGAGCAAGTAACGTGAAAAAAACACTTATTTAACCTTAACCTCATCAACAATGTTTTTTAGTAATTGTACATCAATATATTCATTATAGAAGAAACATTTTTCCATTAATCATACATAGTTTATATTTATAAACATTTAAGAATCAATTTTCATATGATACAATTTTTAGTAATATTAAATTACTTAACAAAATATAATTTATTATAAAATAAAATTAATGTAAATTTTGATATTGCTTATTTAATTTGAAAATAAAAATATAAATACAATGATGGAATCCAAATATATTATGATCATACTTGTTTAAGGTCATAAATTCACCTAAAAATAATAAAACATAACAATTTACTAAATTTACTTCACTTATAATATTTCTAGTATCATTTATTTCATTTGACTGCTAACTAAGTAATTATTGTGTTGGTGTTTCTTAGTATTTATAAGTGATTATTTCATCTCTAAATATTAAAAAAATTATTATGATAACAAAAACTAATTTATCTTCTGAAATAATATCTATAAATGAACCTATGTTTTTCTTCCTCGTCCCAAAGCATTATAGTAATTAAAATTAATAAAAATATCTTCATTGTCATTATCATTTCAAAACTTATTTAGTTGGTCATATTAAAAAAAAGTGGAAAGGAATTTCTAGATTTTAGATACTTTGATATCTAATGTCCAAATAAAGTCCTTAAATAAAATTAATATAATTTTTAGGTATTTTCACTCATATCATTCTAGTTTAACCACCTCGGTAAATCAATTTTTACCTTAACCATGGTAATTAATTTTTATTACATTCACTATTCATCTTGGTCAAAAATTTAGATGGAATTATTAGAAATTATAAAATATCCTAATTCCAAATATGGAATAAATTTTTAAAAAATCAATTCAGAGATGTGGAAAATTTTAATTTAATATTAATCAGGTAGATATAGTGTGATAACAAGTTTTTAAGAAGTGTATTTTTTAGAGAGAGATGGTTTTATATTAACTATATGAATAATAATAATAATTGTAGTGAAATTAAATAAATATTTACTGATATATAATATATATAAATTTAATTTAAAACATTCCCCATTTTTGATTATTTTAACTAATTACAATAAATAAACTTTATGTATTTTAAAATAGTTTTTAGAAAACCCACTTTTTAAACCAAAACATAAAATTATACTAAAAATCAATATCAAGTTGATTAAAAGTAATTAGTTGAATTAATTATAAATTAAGTTACTTTAAATCATATTTAAAAATTATTTTTACTTTTAAATTAATTCATCAAAATAAACATTTTTATAATCTAGAACACTTTTAAGGGAAATTGAGAACCCACACAGACAAACCAAATCATCCACTAATGGAAAAATAGATTTATTGAAGGATATTTTTAGCTGATTAGAATCATTATCCCTAAAATATTTCTTGAAAATATATGTTTTCTATTTACCAAGATTACCCATTAGAAGGTCTTCAAAAAGATACACCAAATAGTCCCAAGATTACATGTGTTACTCTTTGTTGATCTTCCTCACATTAAAGCATCATATAAAAATACAGTCTTTTATGGTAATCTAATCACATTTCTTAGTATCAGTGTCCACTCACTAAAATATTCCCATCATTTCTTAAGCATCCTCATTTTGGTCATTAGTCATAAAATATTCCTCCACCATTTCTTCACTCAAATGCTAAAGCAGTTCCAAATTATTCTCTAAAAACACGACTTTCTCTCATTGGGGACAATCTAGAGTTTATTTGTAAGGAAAATCTATCTCATTTACTTTCATCAATTTGATAGATCTTGTCTCAATTGAAAGGGGAAAATACAAATAATACTTCCAATCCTTATGAGTGAATTTCTGACACTTCCTCCTCCTTTGAATAAGGATATCTTCACCTTAAAGATCATCTTTACTATCTCACAAAAATTAACCAAATTTTTCATCACTAGAAACATCACCTAGGTCTCCCAGATCCTCAATTGGGTATTCCGGTCAGTTTGCTTCAATCACTTAGTCCATCCTATTATCCAAGCCCTCCAATTGGTTAACAATCATTAAAACAAAATAATTATTTATTGAATACATTTCTTAAGAGTTCCAAAAATTAATTATAATAATTTTTCACAAAAATAAATAAATTTTTTTTGATGAAAACATAGTTAGGAAGAAAATGTATTTTTGAAGAATAAAATCTATTTAATAAAATTCGATTGATTATTTACTAAATATATATCAATAATTTATATTTAGTAATACATATATATATATATATCATAAAGTAGTTAACAGTATTCATACCCCCCCAATTTAATGGCTACATTATAACAATAATATATATCATGGGTCATTTTTTTGTGTTGCATGTTGAATATCATATAAAACATAAAAATATATGGGTTTCATATAATTCATGCTAAACTGAGTGTTTCATGTTATGAAAGATGAACATAGTGTTTTTTATAACACAATATAAACTCGGTATTAAGTTTACCTTATTATATCTAATATAATTTTCTTATTTTGAAAATATTAGGATGTTACATCCTCCCTATTGAATAAATTTCACCCTCACAATTTGAACATTATCTTGGTAATAAAAGGCTATAAATTTTAAAATACTTTTTTTGTAAACCCATATCCTAAAAAGTTTAATAAAACATCCTCTTAATTTTAGAGAATGGAAAGTGAAAATTTCTTATATAATAACGCATAACTTGGTTTCCAAATAAGAAAATATTGGTGGTAATGGATGAAAATCATAAATAATTATAGAGGGTGATTGATTTTATTGATCATAAGAAAGTTAATTATCAATTTAAAGTTAATGTCCTCAAAACAATAATAATGTAATGATCTGAAAGGCCATCTGATTCATTACATATGAAGGCACTAGGATAATAAAAATAAGTTCAAGATATTTTTCCTCAAATTGAGGAATTTTTGTCACATATATACTAAATAAATATATAAATATACTTACATTATGAGAATAATTTTTTCCTTCAAGAAATTTCCACCACAATATCATTTTTTTTTTCAAAGGATGTGTATTCATGATGAATTTTTAATGCCTGATGTACTAAAATTTACTTTTTAAGGATAACATAACCCCAAAAGAGGAACAAGATTAACCATAAAAAAAAATTATGAAAATTTTAAGATAATATCAAAAATAAAACATTATACATTAATATTCAAACAATAGTGCCCAAATTTCAAAAAAATTATTCCATTAGTAACTATCCTTAAAATTATTTAAAAATTTACTGACTATGTTCAAAAATGAAATATTGTTTGTATTTAATCATATATTCTTCCATTATAAATCAACTTTTATTCCTCAAACATAATATTTTTTCTATAAAAATGACACACTAACTAGGACATCGTGTAGACTAGTGGTAGGTGTGAAACTCATGTTGTCTTCAATCCTGGATTCAAGCCCTACCACCTTTTCAGATATAATGTGTTTTCAACCAGCATACATGTTGTCATATTTTTAATAACCTTAATAATAATTCATCCTTATATATCACTTAATTTTTATCCTAGGGGTTTTAAATAAACCAAACCAAGAAAACATCTCCCAAAATTTCATTAATAACCTCAAAAAATATTCTACTTAAAACCCTAAAATTAGGTGTCTAATAATTTGAACATATGATCATTATTAAACTTATAAACCTATGATGGTATCCATAACTCTTAATATAAAATAACATGAAAACATCTTAATCTCCAAATTTATCTAAATCATTCCTTTGATACTAACTATAAAATCACAGAACAAACACTCCTAGATTTGGTGATGAAATCATAAACATTATAGCTTCAGCTTTTATTCCACCAATTGTGACCCAATTTTTTACATAAAAACTGTAAAACATCAAAAGGAATAATTGGATCACTTACATACTCAAGGACTTTTAGGTTTTTAGTTTTAGAGAATTAGGGGGAAATCCTACATAAAAAATTCAACTTTATTTGAATGGTAATTTCTCCCACTTAACCTATATTTTCTTTTTTCTAATTTATTAATCATTATTCATAAGAAATACCTTCTAGAAATAATTTTTTCCATCCACATTAATTATAAAACAAAGAAAAGGAAACATTAGAAGGCTGAGCTCAAATTCTTAGTAAGGTAAAATGTAAGAATTAAAAAATGATTGTCATCACTGATCACAATAAGATCATAAGGGTATGATGAAATAAAAAAAGTTGTATGAGTATAAAATTATAATATTCATACCCACCAATGATTAGTTCATCAAATATTAAAACATTGAATAAGGCTTTAATAAAGGAAATAGTCATGAGAATTAGTAATCATAAGCCATGTGATATCAATCTTTGTCAAATGAAACATCATAAACCCATAGTATAAATAGAAAAAACATATTGGTATCTTAGAAAATTATATCATAGAATCCTTAATAAAACCCTTACCATAAGTAAACTATTTTATTTCCGAAACACTTTTGTAGAAAAAGTGGGAGACCATGTTTTTCAAAAAAAAGGTGCATTACAAATAGAAATAGATCACAAAATTGTTAAATATGAGACTAAGATTATTCATTTTAGACACCTTATATAACTCCCAATGAATATTATTTACCATGATATTCAGATCATAGTTGATAAGATATTCAATGTTGCTATCCATCTTACCTCATCTATATATATTCCTCCAAACTGATCTTTTATTCGTTAAACCCTTCAGCAAAAATTTGGTCTTTCTTATTAATATAAACACTTTTATCCTCATTGGTATCAACTAGAATACATATATCATAAATTCTATTGAACTCCTCCTTTATTTCATTGATCTGAATACTCCTTCGAGCATTTATTCCAAAAGTGTAGAGTAAGATCCAAACACTTTCTTTTTTTTTGCTTATATTTCCCTTATTATTCTATTATGATCTCTAGTAGGCACTAAAATCTATACCAATCTAATGATTTTAGTAATTTAACATTCATGAATTATATTGACCTCACTTGAAGCTTTCGCCCCTACCTCTCTACAATCCTGATTAACAACTTCATCACTTGTAGTTTCAGCTAGCCTTATGTATGTAATACCTTTCATTTTTTTACCGAAGGATCTATTTATAATTAACAATTTTATATTAAAATAGCCTTTGTGGTGTCTTGATTCCCCCCCCACCCTTAACTGGAAAATTCTCAGATAATAGATTTCTTTTCTTTATATTCCCTGATCTATTTCAGACATTTCTGTTCATGTGGGGGTCTCTCTCATAAGATATTTCCTGTTGGGTGTCATTATCTTTGTCACTCATGTTGGTTATAACATTAGACCTTAACTCATCATGTTTCTTCTTCCATATTGTTATAACTATCTTCCACCCTTGAGATTCTAAAACTTCTATCTCATTTACAATCAAGGATAAAAAGTAGTTTTCAATCTGGATCAATCTTGGTACATCTTTCTTAGCATATGATCCATGTTTTGGGTCAACTATTACATTATTGCCTAGAGACACCCAAAGTGAGTATGTTGGGATAAAAACAAAAGTCCTTTTATTGCTAATCTTTGAACCATCACCCTAAAAAAATTCAAGTCCATTTTGTATACCTCCAAACCTCATGATATCTATAAAAGAAGGATATTCAATCAAATAGATCAATCAGACCCATTTTCAGAACCCTCACTAATGTATTTTTAGCACTCACATCACACTTTCAATTCACAAAAACATCATCAACCCTCATTTGAAAATTCCTTGATCCTTTCACTTTCTAAAGTGGTAAATCGATACACACTTACTTCACACACAAATTACTAATAGAGGGACCTACATGTGATATAGACTCACTCCGGGTAATAGTGATGACCATACCATTATGAGATAAGTGGCTATAGATAAAAATAAATGATAAATTTTACGTACGTTGGTAGGAATATTAGTAGTCTATCCACACATCAAAGTTCATCGATTTCTTACACTGAAACTCCCCCCCCCCCCACCAAGATCAAAATACAATTGAAAAGTGGCTTATAAACATCAAATTACACACATATATAATGGGAGATGTGATGATACACTTAGTTGGTTTGGCTATCAAAGCACAAGAAATGTCCAACCAAATTTCTATTTATTTAGATCATAGTGGGGTTTTGAAAAGTAAGAGGCATATCAAAAAATAATACCCAAAGAGCCATAGTTAGAGTATCCTATTTCATATAGAAGTCATAGGAATATCTAAATAGGTAGAATTGGGATTTGTATCATGTGCCAGTAGATCCTGAACAAGAAATAATCAGATCCTTCTATAATCAAATTCAAACCATAATACACTGATTATCAAGAATCTTGACAGTGGCACAATCCTATAATCCCCAGGTACCAAAAACAAACCATAAAATGTGTATACTGATAAACGATATTAACTATAGTAATCCACCATGGTTTGTTTCAGGATATCAAAAGCTTCAAACAACTCTAAGAATGGTAGAGAGATATCGGGGCAACCATCATGCATATCAGGAACTTTATGGAAAAGCTTCATTGTAGGAAAATGGGGAAGGAAGTCTAGATTAGAGAATGGTGAGAATGAGGGTTGAGCTCTAAAGGAAACCAAAGGGGGTCCCTCCCATTGTATTAGAGAAATATATGGGAGAACCCATATTTAAAGCTATAACAGGATCACCTAGAATTATCTAAGTTCACCCATCATATATAATTTCCAAGAACCACTATGTGAATAAAGTACATATGTCTTTCATTTCATCATAAGACTCAAAGAAATAGTCATTATTCTCTTTCTAAATTGATTATCCCATTTCAAATAAATGGGGTTCATGTCAATGTATTTTAAACATTATTAACCCATAGAAAATAAATTTTTCCATAACTATCTCTTTGAAACATGATTAACCTATAGATGAGAAATGGGTTTCATAACAATCTCTTTGAAAAAATCATATTCCATCTAGAGAAAGAATGATAATGGTATCAATACTAAATATTCTTAGGGGAGGATAATAAAAAAAATTGTGGTTGGAATTGATGAATGAAAATTTTACTAAATGAAGAATAAAAATATTCTTGAGGAAAATATACTTTTCATTTTGAAGTCACTTTTTAAAATGTAAAACATTTTGAAAATCCTATTCTTTGAAAATCACTTCTAAAAACATTTTATTTAAAAAGAACATCGCGAACATGAAAAGGAAGCTTAAAATAAATTATGTTCATTATGGTTTCTATTTTCATACAATATATTAAATAACATTCCTTTTTTACTGTAAAAATATAAAAAAAAGTGCCTTGGTTAGAAAATAATAAGAATATTCTTTTCATGTTTTTTGTTAAAGAAAAACGGGAATTATTTTGAAAAATAAATCAGATTAAATTTTTTTAAGGAGTAAAAAATGATGAAAACAAATTTGATAAATTATTTATAAAAGTATAAAAAAAATTATGAAAATAGTTTTAGAAAACACGTTTTTCTATGAGAACAAATTTGCTGACCAAAGAGAGAAATAAAGTCGTATTTTCTTAAGAAACATTCTCAAAATATATAAGTACCAAAGGGTGAGAAAAATTTATTATTACTTATAAATAAAATTAATAAACAATGTATAATAAAATTAAATATTTTATCAAGAGTTCGATCATAATAACTCATCATTGGAAGAAGAATCATAAATAATCTTCATAAAGGATGAGATTGTAACATAAAACTCTCTACACTTGTATCTTTGATTCATAAGCCCCATGAAAGACTAAAGAAATTAAACATAAAATAAATTGATAAAAAATAAATTAATGATATTATATTTTAAATGGTATGTATAAACACATTATAAAATTATATTGTTTCATAACATCACATAAGTCTCAAAGAAGACAAACTGTGACAAAAATCTATTATCACTTTGGTAACACTGAGAATATAAATCCTTAGATGGATTGGAAAATTCCTATATATATAACTATAATAATAATACAATACATTTATGTTCATTATATACACCATATATTAAAAAAGTTTTGTATATGGAATACATCTCAGAGAATTAAAAGTGAGATAAGAAAAAACCTTACTATGAGTCTAACTTGAACATGTGTCTTTATCTTCCTGAATAATAAACTTATGATAATTGTTTAATATATTGAGAATATTTTTCAATTTTATTATTACTTTTATTTACCTTTTTAACATGTTATATACAATTACTTTATTTATTAAGTTTACATCAGATGTTTTGACTATATTTTTCTTCTGTGTCAAAAATTGAATTTGGTAGGTTTAATATGGTCAAAGAGGTCATTATTTAAATATATATATAGAATAATAATCAAGAAATAATTATTATATTTATACATAAATAATAATTCTTAAACCCATCATGAATAATGGTTATTAAAAATTAACTAACATTATGATCATGGATATTATAAGTCGTACGTACGCATGAGTAAGGTTTCAATTTTTTTAATGATCATTATGGAAATAAGGCAAGTAATATTTTATCTATCCATAATGATAATAATGTCATAAATACTATATTATTTAATTAAATATACTTATATATTACATTTTCATGATGTGGTTGTGAAAAAAATAATTACATCGCATCGAGGAGGTGGTAGTCCACACATCCACGAATGACAATATCACTTTTTTAGTGAGTGAAACGGTAAAAATGAAATGATATATTATATTTATATTATGATGAAGATATAATAAATATAATAAATATTTCATATTTTTTACATATATTTATTATCTTTATCCTCATTACCATCCATCTAACGTGTTAGTGAAAAATGAATCACATCGCTTCGTGAGAAGGTAATTTGTCGTACACAAGAGATATATTATCGTATCCCATAAAAAATGGAACATAAATGGGTATATATTATACAATTACTGAATATTTATAATTCTTTTATAAATATCATATATAATCTTTTTAACTTTCATCATACCCAACTGTGTGAGATGGTAATGGAAAAACAAAAGACATTGTTTCGCGAGGTAGCAGTCCTTTGTAGATGATTTCATAACCCATTTGATGGAAGTGGGTGTGGTTTTATTTCATAACATTAATATAAAAACATATTATTATGTTTAAGATACATAGGTTATTATATTATAATGTTATAAAAATAATTGATGTGGTGGAGAAAGAAATAAAATAAAAATGCTCGTTGATGGATGTTACCTCTTCTTTGGGTAAATCCTTTAGGTTTTTACCAAAGGCATTCCCATTTTGGATTTATACACAATTTAGGGATTATAGGATGAGATTATGGAATTTTATAACTGATCCAAGTTGACTTATAGGTGTGACTAATTTATGGGATTTGGCTCACTTTTATAATTTCGGAGGAGTTCCATTCTTGTAAATACTCAATAGTATTCACTATTGGGAGTTCAATATTGCCTAAAGTGGATCAAAAATTGATAATTAAAGGTCTTTAGGTATTATATGATATATAAAAACCTCCATTACATAAATAGACAAATTTTTCCAACATTTTTTCCCTTTATTTCTAAGTTTTTCTATTTTTACCATTTTGGGTTTGTACTATGGTAAATAGTTTTCTGACCTAGGTAATTTATCAATTAATACTAAATTACAGTGATAATTATTAGAAAATTCATACCAATGATTATTTATTTTAAATAAAATATATAAAATTAAAATATTATGGGTGTTGAATATTATTTTCAATACCAGCGCAAGTAATGTAAAAAAACACTACCTTAACCTTAACCACACTAACAGAGTTTTTTACTAATTAGGGTTCAATATATTCATTATAAATTTATAATTTGTCCATTAATGAGATATAAATAATATTTACTAAAATTTTAAATACCATGTATCGTTATAGGTTTTTTAGTAAATTTTTAATCATATAATAAAATATAATTTATTATAAAACAATATTAATGTCATCTTTGACATTATTCATTTAATTTGAATTTAAAATTGCCAAGAGAATTTTGGAATTATAATGTATTATTATAAAACTTTTGTAACATGATATATTCATCTAAAAAATTAATGTAACATAATAATTTACTCAATCTACTGTACTATTAATATTTTTAGTAGCATTTATTTTATTTAATTGATAACTGAATAATTTATGTGTGGGCATTTCTTAAGAATTATAAGTAATTATTTCATCTCTATAAATTAAAGAAAATTTATTATGATAAAAAATAATTTATTATTAGAAATAATATATATGACTAAACATATGTTATTTTTGTCTCTATCCCAAACCCTTATAAAAATTAAAAGGAAGAAAGGTATCTTTTTCACTTTTTCTTTATATAACTTATTATATGGGTATATTCAAAGGAAACTGACATGGAATTTCCATATTTCCAAATACTCTAATTATCAAGATTGAAATAAACTCATTTGATAAAATTAATATAATAAGTTATTTTATTTTCAATCTTAATATTCTAGTTTAACCCCCCAAGAAAATCAATTTTTATCTTAACCATAGTAATTAATTTTTATTACATTGACTGTTCAGTTTGATCAAAAATTAAGTTGAAGTTGTTAGAAAATATAAATTATTATAATTCCAAATATGGAATAAAATTTTCCAAATTCAATTCATAATAACATTATTCTCATTAACGCGGTGAGACATTGGGTTTTTAAGATGATTATTTTTTAGAGAAAGAGGATTATATATTTACTCTATGAAAAATAATAATTATTGTGATGAAAGTAAATTAAAATTTAATGATATATTATCTATAAATTTAATTAAAAACATTCCCTATTAGGGATTATTTTAATTAATTAAAATGGATAAAGATTATACATTTTAAATTGTTTTTAGACAACCCTGTTTTTAACCAAAAACCAAACTTATACTAAAAATCAATAAAAAGTTGATTAAAAGTAATTAAATTGATTAAATATAACTTATTTTACTTGAAAATATATTCAAAAAATATTGGTACTTTTAAATTAATTTATCTATTTAAAAGAAAATACTTTTTACAAGAATCTATATTTTTCAACATTCACTGAAAAATCCATATTTTCTGAAAAAATCCAAAAACATTACCCAATGTAAATTTTGATATTCCTATTTCATAAATGAAATTAATTTTATCAAATTTATTTTTTAAAATTTCTAAAAATTGATTATAATATTTTTTTCATGAAAATCAGTATAAATCATTTTTGAAGAAAACATATTTCTAAAGAATAGAATCACTTTACTATAAAATGATTGATTATTTAGAAAAAAATTATCAATAATTTATATTTTGTAAGACATTTATATATCTATATTTTTTTTATAAATTAGTTAACACTATTCATACCTGTCAATTTAACGGCCAGGTTATAACGGTAATATATATCATAGGTTGTTTAAGTTCGGTGTTGCATGTTGAATACAATATAAAACATAATAATATCAGGGTTGCGTGTAATGTAAACTAAACTATATTTTGTGTGTAACATAAACTGAAAAACATGTTCCATGTAATGCAAGATAAACTCTGTGTTATGGTCCCTTTTCACTATCAAATCTAATTTCTTTCTTTTAAAAATGTTATGATGTTACAATTAAATTTAGTCTGTTATTCTTCAAAAATATTTATCTAGAATTGAATAATGAATATTTAATAACTAAATATCACTACATTATTCACAAATAAATATTATATTCACTAAATAGAAAATAAATATTTATCAAATATTTTACTAACATAATATTCTCTCGAATAATGTTTGACAATATATATATATGATCAAGAAAACATGAATAATTATTAAACCATGAGTGGGAATAATATTTATTTAACATTTTTAATATAAAATAATAATATATTATTTAACTGAGATTCTGGATACACTTAATGTGTGACCTTCTATTCCTATTTCTCAGTGGCATTGGGCGAAGAAGCCAAAATTCTAAGGTTAGCATTGAACAACCCACCAAGGAAATCATAGAGAAGGAATTTAATAAAACAGTGAAATAATAACTCATAAGTATGATTACTATGTAATATAATCCTGTTATCATGATATCTCTAATCCATAAGTTTCCATGATGGTGCAATCAACTTCTATTCTCAATGTATCTTTTTATGACTTTCTTTAAATTAAACATTCTTATAGAAAATCATGTACATGGATTTATTTAGGCTATATCATTCCTATAAAATTACCTAAGATATAAAATTCCATTAAATATAAGAATGTAAAAATCATTTCTCTCATTATTTATTAATGAAATATTACATGTGACGTACTCAATGTATCCTACCTCACAACAAATATATGTCATCACGGTTATCATCAATACATCAAATTACGCTAATTGTAACACTCATTAATAATAATCTTAAATTATAAGGTTCAATACACATGTTTTAATAGATGAACATCCAATGACACATATAAATTTGGATTTACTACTAGGAGGTATCATTCTCATAATATCATACCCTTTATATTACCAAGGGAATACACCGTGAGAAGGTGCCTCAATTCCTATGAGTCTCCACCACTAATATAATGAATATTTTGTGTACTTAAAGTGATTTTATCTAGCTATATTGTGTAACATCAGGGTTCTAATCATAGTGAGGAACTATTATGACCTTTCAATGAAACTGCCACTTTTAAGACATTATCAAATACTATTTCATGAAAAAGAAAAATTCTTATGTGATATAGATTTTATTCAAATTCAAAACAATTAATACAGTTTATCATAAAGTATAAAATTTTGTTCTAGAGCACCAACCCCAATAGACTCTCACGTTCACTAGATCCAACTACAAACAACCTTCAGTCTGCTAACTCTCACATTATACTTATGCTTCTTTTAAGAGTGTTCTTTGGTCTAGTGGCCCATAATGTCTTATTATATAGGAAATATACTTACTACAACTTCACCCCTCAGTGAAACATTCTTCAATATGTGATACATTCAGAGTAGGTTCTTTGTCTATTGGTTTGACCTTGGCTCTTTTTTAAGATCCACCACTGCTATATTATCACAATACGATGTGATTGGGAATTTAATTCTAGGCACCACATTAAGATACTAGAAAAAGTATGATATCCAAACAGATTACTTGGCTTCATCAGAAGCCTCTATATACTCAAACACCACAGTAGAATTAGTTACAACTGGATTCTTTAAACTATTCTAGCTCACAACTCCTCCATTGATATAGAAGACATATCCTAACTATGACTTCAGATAATTCATATCTATTTTAAAACTATAATCTGTATAACCCTTGATGACTATCTCCTCATCTCCTCCATACACTAGGAACATATCCTTATTTCTTCATGGATACTTAAGGATGAAATTAATAGTAGAACAATGTCATTCTACTGGATCTTCTTGACATAGTCCAAAAATGGTCAATGCATCGGAAACATCAATTCTAGTACATAACATGGCATACATGATTTATTATATCACTGAATCATATGGGATATTAATCATTATCTATTTATCCTATTTTATTTAGAAAAAATTTTTCTAATAAAGATATAAACCATGTGACACTAGAACCCATCCCCTCTTGGATTGTTCCATACTAAATATATTTAGTTTCTAGTCAATGTATATACATTGACATAGAAGAAACATCCTCTCTGATCTATCACAAATGATATGGATCACTAGAATATAGGATACTTAATCTAAGTACTTAATGGATAAATACTTCTTCATTTATTCCTTAAAATACTATAAGTCTGGTATGTCATTTCCAATAAGTAATATTTCATCAATATATACTAATAGAATAACAACCACATTCCTACTAAACCTATTATAATCATGTGTATCACATTCATTCTTAATGAAATCAAATTATTTTATATCTTCCTCAAATAAAATTTTCCAAGAACTAGATTCTTACTTCAATCCATAAATGGTTGTTTTCAACTTGAAAATATTTTTGGAAAAACTTGGAGTCACAATCCTTTCTAGTTGTGTCATCTAGAAATATTACCAATGTTTCCCATTAATAAAAATAGTTTGGACATCCATCTGCCATTTTAGTCAAGGTAAGATACTATAGCAAGTAGAATTATTATGGATTCAAGCATGGAAACCAGTGAACTTTTCTCATCATAGTATATTCATTGATTTTTTTAAACCCTTTATCCACTAGACATGATTTATTGGTATTTTCATTCCCTTAAAAGTCTATATTTCTATTCAATACCCATTTTTACCCTACAGGATTTACATCAACTTGCACATCAACCAAAATCCAAATTGGTTTTGATACATGGAATCCATTTCATAAATCATTTATTCTCTCCATATTTCATCTTATGAAATCTCTATTACCTATTTGTAGGAGATACTTTTATCATTTTTAACCAATAATGAGTCACTATATTTGGTGACTAGAAAGCCTTATCTTTCTACTTCTCTTACCTCTCAGTTATTCTAAATAGTATTTGTCTTTCATGAGATACTTCTTCCATGGGTACCTATGGAATCTATTACTTTACCAACTCTTGTATATCTTGAGCATCGACTTCCTGAAATTCAATCTTTCTCCCACTATCCTTTTTGAGTATGTAATCCCTCTCAATAAAGAAGTCTTTTCTAGGTATAGTTAATTTCTTGTCTGAGGGGTTTTATTGGTAGTATCACTTTGTTTATTTATAATACCCTATAAAGATACACCTTGTGGTTGGGGTTCTATATTTTTAAGAAGTCCTTAACAAATGCATCACAACCCTATACACATGTATGTGACAAAACATGTTTCTTACCAATCCATTACTCAAAGGTGATTCTATTTTTCTCTTAATTTGGAATTCATTTTAATGTTAATGTCATAGATTGTAATGAATATCCCTAGAAGGATAATAGAATATTTTCATGAACCATCATCACCCTTACCTTGTCTAACAAGATATGATTCCTCCTTTCACTAACACCATTCCACTATGGTGTGAATGGTGGAGTGAGCTGAGATAGAATCCCAAAATCTATATACAAAATTGATAAACTCTTGGTTAAGATATTCACCACCATGAACCGATCAAAGATTCTTTATCTTATTTCCAAGATGATTCTATACTTCATTCTTTAATTCATTTAATTTTTCAAAGGACTTGGACTTATAACTCAGCAAGTATATAGTGACATATCTACTCAAGTCATTAGTAAAATTTATAAAGTAAGAATACCCACCTCTATATTCTAATAGAAATATTCCACACACATCAGTGTGTTCCAATCCAAAAATATTTTTTGATCATTCACCCTGAACACTGAACGGTGGTTTGGTCATTTTTCTTGTAAAAAATAATGACATTTTCAAGAGGTTTTATCTCAAAATATTCTAAGTAACAATCTTGACAGGTCTTTTTCAAACACTTATTGTTCACATGACCAAGATGGGGATGCCATATTTAGGTGTTATATGAGTCATTTGAACATGATTTATTATCTATTTAAAATAATCGGTTTTCATAATTTAATACATAAAGACCATTAATTAAATGGGACATTCCGTAACATATGTTGTCTTCATAAAAGAAACAAATTTTATTTCTAAACATGAAAATAATACCATCTGTATGTAGGAATGATATAGAAATTATGCTCTTGGTAATAGTTAGTACATAATAAAAATCTCTTAAAACCAATATCATAAATTTTGGAAATTATAGATGGTAGTCACTAATGTCTGGAGCATTTGACCTCTCACCATTGGTAGTTTCCAAATTTACCTCTCCTATAGAATTTTCTTAAAATCTACTTGTTTCCATCATTTGGAACCATACATGGGTACCACAAGATATATCTAATACCCAAAGAGTATATATTTAATTATTACACTCAATAATGAATGCACCTTTACCTTCCCCTTGACTCAAGGAGTAGTTCTTCTTTTAGTGTCCTTACTCGCCTCATGAAAAACATAACACCACCTTTTCATTTCCCTACCACTAGATATTATTATTCTTTTAAGGATGGTTCTCAATAGATTTAGACATATTATGAGTTTTGGGCCCCTTCTACTTTTTCTTATTTTTCTTATTCACCAGAAGGATCCCATGTTTTTCATGTCCCATTTCTTTATCTACATGGTGAATCAAATTAAAATGTTATGAATGGCTCTTTTAATTATTTATCAATTTAAAATTAACAATAAAACAATATTAGGTCTTCGGTAGTAAATAAATTATGTTATATATCCACAACTCATCTAGTAATTTAATCCCTAAGATGTTTAAGTGTTCAATATAGTCAATAAGCATGACTATATGAGGCTCATCTTGAATAGACTCTCCAAGATAAGTTATAACTTGGTCATTGAAGATCTTGTGTCTTGATTATCTCACCTTCTATAAATAGAGATCCCAAAGGTGAGACATCATGCTATACGTATCAATATCCTCTTATTCTTTCAAATCTCATTATTCATGGATGACAATACGAAACAAAAAACATTTTCAGCATCATTTAAATGTTTTCTCATGGAGAGATAACTATTTTTCACTAGACATATCAACAATAAGATCAAGAATAAATTATTCTGTCACATAAAATTTCCATTCATGGCATAGGATAATGTGTGAGAACCTTTTCAATTATTGAAAAAAAAATTAGTGAGAAGTTTATCCATATCAATTATGGTTCGTAATGATATGTTGGAAGTCATTTTTATTATTTTTTCTACATATAATTTGAGAAGAGTTTTAGTAATTTATATGATAGAATATTGAAAAATAAATAAATATTATATTAATTAATCTCACACTATTTTATCAAAATCCAATTGCCCTCATTTTTGGATTTTAAATATCTAGTTTCTTGGACATTTTATTTTCAATGATCCATATTCCCCTTCTCATCACCCCAACATTAACTGTTCTAGAAATTTGAAGGGGTTTAGGTACACATTCCAAAATTCTACTTCTTTAACACATAGTTTCTTGATATATTGAGTGGATTTCCTAATACTGAAATCATTAAATTTTATTTCATCAACCTTTTTATTGTGTTTCGGTTCACGTCAAATTAGAAATTTTTTTTCACTACAATTTATACAGTATAGTTGGAACATTATATTATCTTTAAATGGAGCCTTAGATTCCTGATTTTAAAAGAATATTTGGATAATGTTTTTATTAAATAAGTAATGTGATTTTGTTTTTTGGGGTTTTATTATTTTAAAAAATTAAGTAAGTTACTATGTGAGAAAAACTGATTATAGAAATCATGATCATCCTGAGTGAGAGTCCCTTGATGCTCAACCGACATCACTTTCAAGGAAAATGGGAAGGATCATTGATTAATTGATTTATAAATACTAAAACTATAATGTAATGTGATTTATTACTAGTTTAACACTTAGTATTTGATCGATCAATTATATTGATTGCCGATAACCACTCACAATCAATAAAACTATGTTGATGTAAGAACTGAACTCAATCAAGGCATCACATAAACAACATGATGAGAAGAATAGATTTGGGTCTATAAAAAAGTTTTATCAAGACAAAAAAACTTCCATATTCATGGATTCTAAATTCTTTAATTCATAAAATGATGCAATCTATAAGGACACTCATGAAAGATAAGAGGCGAGAAAAGAGGAAAATGAACGCAAACCATCTCTAGATCTAATTTATGCATGGAAGCATGAGGATAATTTTTCCTTCAATTTTTATTTGAAAATACTAGAATAAACACAAAATAAAAAGGTGAAAATGAATATTAATATAGAAACATTGAATTTCAATTACCTTATAAATATTTTAAGTGTGGAGCTTGGGATTATAAAAATGATCAACCACCCCCCCCCCCTACCCAATTAATCACTAAGATGTTTAGAAGTACATGGTGTCGAAGAGGATAAAATGGATGAATAATTATCTAAAATTAGACTCACCCTTACCCTTGGTTTTAAAAAACATTAAAATATACCATAGAGGTCTTATAAAGATAAATTTTTCAAGTTGGATCCAAGAAAATTCAATGATCTATGGGTGTGGGAGAGATGCTCATGATAGATTTTTTCACCAAGTTTATTCATCAATTTAACTGAAAAAAAATTATTTAAATTGAATTTTAATTATATAGAGATTTTGGGATTCTATTTATCATCCTAATGGATTTTTTATAAAATCAATTATAGGTCTATAGTCTGATTTATAGCTCAAATATAGAAGAGAGTACCAATTTGTTCCACCTAGAAGTTCTTCACATTGTTGGACTCTTTTGGACCTCTAAATTGATAAATTGGGATCCATAGTCTTATAGGGAAATGTATATAACATAGATTTTCATTCTTATTCCCATTTAAGACCAATTAAAAGGACATATTTACCATAGTAATCATTTAAGTACACATATGTGTTTGGGATCATATGTAGTTTGTCCCATTTTTCTTGAATTCCATCAGGGGATCTCCATATCACCTCCTCCTATGATGTTGTCACGACACTCCTTCACCAAGATGAGGGAAGGGACAATGGATTTCCAGACCCTTCCTTCCTCAAGTTGAAGGAGAGATAATGACCCTAAAAACCCACTTTTCATAAGTCCCAGAGTTGTGAATAGAACTAAGGATATAGAATCACACACAAAATGGAAGGAATTACCCTTTTTAATTAGTATAATTAGGAGATAAGATAGTAAATCTCAAACAACACCAACACTAGGGGTAGAGGTAAATCCAAAGAAAACCATTCCCATATGCATGTTCTAAAAGTAAGATCTACTAAAGTATAAGAAAACTCTAAAGGAACGTACAAAAGAAATTAAAAACAATTATAAAAACTACCACAAAGTCCGAACTAGTAGGGTCTGACACAGTCCTCGAAGTCCTCTGGGAAACCTAAAAGAAGTTTTATATATGTAGGGTGAGTATACAGGTATATTCAATAGGGAAAACCAAAATCTCTCATGCACATGTGGGGAGGCATATTAATGCCCCGTGAAAAAGGATATATCAAAGCACCTAGCAATGAAACTATCCACCCAAACCTCGCCAAGGCACACTCCCCAAATAATGAAAGTCAAGTAAAGTAATATTAAAACGCATTGATGTTTGGGTACCCCACACTACCTTCCCTCATGTTATTGGAGACATCCTATGAATTAAACCTCTCCCACCATTCTCACCATTGTCCCACTATCATCCCCCGCCCGCACACACCTAGGCTACCACAACCACACATCACACCAAAAAACACCTGGTCCACAACAACCACACATAACCATGCCCGTAGACACCTAGGCGAAAACAACTACCACCATTCCCAAAGACACATGGGCCTCATCTGGAAGGCACTTAGGAAACCACCTTCCCACACACACCTGGGCCAACCACTACAGCATACCCCGCCTGAAGAATCTTGGGCTATAATGGAATTCAGGCCGTCACAACCTGCCTGAAGAATCTTGGGCTACTTGGGAAAGGGAGAAGAAAATGAGCTAATAACCAGCCACTCATAGGGGTGTTGGGAAAAACACCCCCCCACCCATTAAATGGGAGTTTTCGGCACAAAGTGCTCAACTTAGATGGAGTACGAATAAGAATCATAAAAACTAAATTATACTTATAGGTTAAAATAATTCATCCCGTCCTAGGGGTTCCAAAACTAGCCCATATACAAACACCCTCACTATTATTCATTCATAAGAAGAACGACAACCACAACCATGACACAATTAATTCCCAGAAAACAATTCCCATTTGAACCCATTCTTGTTTTCCTATTCGAGTAATTCCAATTAGATAACTCTTCGATACTAGGAAACTAAAAATCATAGCCATAAGCTAAGGAAGGAAAAATAGCCAAGCAGCATTTTAAGCATTCACACCCAGTTCTCTTGTAAAGTCATGATAACTAAATGGATCGGTGAGATCTCTCAAAGTACTAGAACCAAACCAATCCCCAACATATGTCCCCACACGACCTTAGGTCCACAAACGTACAACTTCACAATAGGGGATCCCATCCCCATCCACGTTACCTCACATGTTTCGACTGTAAACATCACCAGAATAGAGAAAGGGAGTTTTCAAATTTAAATATTCCATTCATTTAGTTTCATATTTCTATCTAGTTAACCAGGTTGATCACATAAGGATTCTTTTTTATTGGGCATCCATTTAATAAACCAAGTTTACATGATTAACTAGTTTCCATGCAACAACCATTCAATTACATAAATATCTAGAAAACAGAGGTTCATTAGTGTGCAAGAATGGACCACCAACGGCCACGATTTTCAGTGGACATAATCCTATTCAATACACAACATATTAAAAGAGATAAAAGATTACAGAATCATCATTAAACACACACCTTCATTCTTTAAATAAATTTATTATCTCTTTTAATGTTTGGTTTCATCCATCCCTATAGGAAACATTATCACACCCACCCCCGCATGATGCACAGTAAAGAGAGATGAAGGAAAAAACCATACTTGGATGATCAATAATTGAAGTTTTTCTCCTGGGGCCAACAACTGGGGATGTGTGACTTGCAAGGGAGGAACTCAGAGGACTCCACGAATGAGCAGGAAAGTCTCTAGCATAGGTTCACCACTAGCCTTGGGAAAGGGGACACCAAACACACCAAGGAATGAAGGAAGCCATCCAAGAAGATAAAGGAAAGAATTCTAGTGTGATAAAAAAGAGAGATCCTGGAGTTACGAGATATGAAAAAATTTGAGCAGCTTTAAAGGTGGATTATGGTTTCACCATGAGGATGGACAGTTACACATGATGGGATTAATTATTATTTAATAATTCACATCAAAGTGGTGGCCATAACAGCTATGTTCTAAAGGATTTCAATAAAAGAGAGGAAAACGAGTCTATTGAGGGTGTCCCCACTCATAGGGGATTAAAAATGTTTTTTATGGTGCTAAAACAGCTTTGAACCACTTTAAAAAGGTTAAAATACTTAAAAGTGGCATTATGGGGAAAATGGGGAAGGAAACCCTGACACCCATCTATGACCGATTGGTGAAACTGATAGGTGAAATCGATTGGTGGAGCTGATCAGGTGAAGCTGATCCCGTGAAGTTAATCCCATGAAGCTAAAAACATGAAGCTAATTAGTGAAGCTGATTGGGTGAAGATGATCATGTGAATCTGATCCTATGAATTTGATCCCATGAATTTGATTTGGTGAAACCGATATGTAAAACTGATTGGGTGAAATTTATTCGGTGAAACTGATCTGTGAAACTGATTGGGTGAAACCAATCTCTGAAACTGATTGGGTGAAACCAATCTATGAAAACGATTGGGTGAAACAATTCTATGAAACCGATTGGGTGAAATCGATCTGTGAAACTGATTGGGTGAAACCAATCTGTGAAACCAATTTGGTGAAACCGATCTCTGAAACCGATTGGGTGAAACCGATCTGTGAAACTGATTGGGTGAAACCAATCTGTGAAACTGATTGGGTGAAACCGATCTGTGAAACGGATTGTGTGAAACTGATCAGTGAAACCAATTAGGTGAAACTAATCTGTGAAAATGATTGAGTGAAACCGATCTATGAAACTGATTGGGTGAAATTGAATGGGTGAAATTGATCTGTGAAACCGATTGGGTGAAACCGATCTGTGAAACCGATTGGGTGAAACCGATCTGTGAAACTGATTCGGTGAAACTGATTAGGTGAAACCGACATGTGAAACCGATTGGGTGAAACTGATCTATGAAACTAATTGGGTTAAATCGATCTGTGAGACCGATTGGGTGAAACTGATTGGGTGAAACCAATCTATGAAACTAATAGGGTGAAATTGATCTGTGAAACTGATTGGGTGAAAACGATTGGGTGAAACCAATTGGGTGAAACCGATATGTGAAACCAATTGGGTGAAACTGATCTGTGAAACTGATCACATGAATCTGATCTCTGAGGATGATCTGTAAAGCTGGTATGTGACGCTGATTAGTGAAGCTGGTCTATGAAGCTAATCTATGAAGCTCATCTCTGAAGCTGATCAGTGAAGATGATCTGTGAAGCTGATCAGTGCAGCTGATCATTGAACCTGATCAATAAAGTTTGTCTCTGAAGATGATCAGTGAAGCTAATCGGTGAATTTGATCACTGAAGTGGATCCATGAAGCTCATCAGTGAATCCAATCAGTGAATCTGATCAGTGAATTCGATATGTGAAGCTGATTTTTGAAGCTGATCCGTGAAGCTGATCAGTGAAACTGATCTATGAGACAGATGGGTGAACTGGTCGGTGAGTCCAAGACACCCCAACACTTAGAATATGAAAAATTAATGGACCAGGAGGGTCTGGGCCAATACATCAGATACCTCTCAAAATTATTCTCGCCCTTGAGAATAAAATAGTATCCCGAACAACCACTTCAGAAGATACCTCTCAGGGAAAAACCACCACAAACAGCCATAAAACCCCCAAGGATTAAATTTTCATGACACATGGATCAGGGAGTTTCTTCCTCCATGTCAATATACTATCCATTTTGGAGGCACTGACTCACCCGCATAGGTTTAATTGCATCCACGATTAGGCATCTTAATTATGAATTAGGTTCTCCCTTCCCGACATATTCGGACATTTCATAAACATTCACAAGGTAGGGAAACAAATCATCTCAAAAAACAACAAGGTCAGCATTACATCACAGTAGGTCACAAAATCAAGAACAACAAAGAAGGATCGGAACAACAACTCAAAATATCTTTGGTTACTAGGCACTCATTTGAGCTTCTCGCTCCCATGTACTCTCCTTGATGCCACCATGCCTCCACAACACACTAACCAAATGGATGGTTCGTCCATGAAGAAATTTCTCTTTTAAATCTTCAATCCTCACTAGTCACTCCATGAACATAGAATCATCTCATATATCCAAATCTCCCTAGTCAATGACATGGGAGTCATCGTGTAGATATCGACGAAGCTGGGAGATGTGGAAAATGTTGTGGATCCTTTCCAACTAAGGTGGAAACTCTAGCTGATATGACACCTCACCATCTCACCCCAAGAATTAAAAAGGCCCGATGAACCTAGGGGAGAGCTTCCTCCCCTTACTGAACATTCACTTCCCACGTCAAGGGGAAACCTTGAAGAACACATGGTCTTTAACCTCGAACTCAAAGGGCCTCCTCCTACGATCAGTATATGACTTCTGCTGGTCCCGGGCTGCCTTCATCCTCTCACACACAAGCTAAACCTTCTCTGTTGTGCTCTGCACTACCTCTGGGCCCAGAACACCAACCTCCCAAACCTCTGTCCAGCACACGGGTGAATGACACAGCCTCCCGTACAAGGCATCAAACGGTGCCATGATAATAGTAGAGTGATAACTATTATTGTAGCCAAACTCTACTAATGGAAAATGTCGTTCCCCTGATCCCCTGAAGTCCAAAACACATTCCTGTAGCATATCCTCCAATGTATGGATGGTTTGCTCTGTCTGCACATCTATCTGGGGGTGAAAAGTGGTGCTAAGATGTTGATGGGTGCCAAAAGCATGCTGAAATCCGCTCCAGACTCGTGAGGTAAATCGTGCATCCCTATCCCAAACTATGGACCTCAGAAATCCATTCAACTATACCACCTCATCCACATATATTCATGCTAAGGAGTCCACCGCACATGACTCCTTGATCGCTATGAAGTGAGCAGATTTCGTTAACCGGTCTAGAACTACCTAGATAGCATCACAACCTCCTTCAACCCTGGGTAGTCATGTGACTAAATCCATTGAGATGTCATACCACATCCACTCGGGGACATCTAAAGGCTGCAACAAACCTCATGGGATGCGGTGTTCTACCTTCACCTACTGATGCACCAGGAACCTTTCCATGAACTCTGCCCCCGTCTGTTTCACCTTGGGCCACCAAAACTGTTTCCTCGGGCCTCGGTACATCTTGGAAACTCCAAGGTGTACCTATATGAGTGAGTTATGGAACTCATGGAGAAATCTATTGTGCATCATCTCAGAGAAAAATAACTTCCTCATAAAAGCATCTTATTCTGACTATCCTCCGACCACCCTTCTAGATCATTGCCTTGGTTAACCCGATCGCACATCACTTCACTCTTTAATTCTCCTCACTAAGACTCCTACACAATACGCAATAGAGAGGAAGATACTTTCATCTAAAATATACAACCTCTACCACCATCCACCCTTGCATCCAGGTGAAGGGAAACCACTTCCTCCATTGCCTTCCAAGCATCCACATATTCTTGAACATCTTCTCTCAGTGACTTCTTACTCAAGGAATCATCCATAACATTCCCCTTACCTTCAGTATAAGAGATCTCGATGTTGTAGTCCTAATGAAACTCCACCCACCTTTGTTCTCACAAGATCAGGTCATGCTGGGTAAAGATATGCCTCAAAATCTTGTGATCCTTGAATACCACAAAGTGCTCCCCGATGAGGTAATACCGCCACAACTTCATTGCGAACACTACTCTTACAAGATCTAGGTCATGAGTGGAATAGTTATGCTCATGAGGAAATAACTTCCTATACCCATAATATATCACTCGAATCAGCACACACCCCAGTCCAAGTCCAGAATCATCACAAAATACCTCATACAACACCCCTTCCTCTAGAAACTTGAGCACTGGAGTGCTAACTAACCTTTCCTCCATATAGCTGAAAGCTAATCAACACTGCTCACTCCATATGAAGGCCTGGTCCTTTATGGTCAAAGCTATCAAAGGAGCTGCAACTCGAGAGAATACAGGTACGAACCTTTGATAATATCCTTCCAGACCTAGAAAACTATGAACCTCCATCACATTATTAGGTGCTTCCCAAGAAACAACCACTTCAACCTTTGACGGATCAACCGCTAACCCTTTCTAAGACACCATGTGTCTAGGAAAATGCACTTATTGTTTGAAGAACATGCACTTAGACAACTTACCATAGAGCTAGTGATGTGGAAGGACCTTCAAGTCCATACTAAGGTTCTAAGTATGTTCCTCATCTAATCTTAAGTAGATCAAAATGCCATCGATGAACACAATGAATAACCCATCCAGAAACTCACAAAAACAGAGTTCATGATCCCCATGAACACAGCAGGTGCATTTGTAACACTGAACGACATGACTATGAAATCAAAGTTCTCATACCTACACCTAAAAGAAGTATTTGGAATATCACCATCCTTCACCCTTAACTGTTGATACCCAAACCATAGATCGATCTTAGAGAACCAACCTTCTCCCCTCAGCTGGTCAAAGAGATCGTCTATACTTGGGAGAGGGTAATGGTTCTTGACCGTTACATGATTATATCTCTGGTAGTCTATGAACAGCCTGAGACCACCATTTTATTTCTTTGAGAACAAGACTGGAGCACCCCATGGTGACATGCTGGGTCAGACAAAACCCTTCTTCATCAAATTGTCAATCTGAATCCACAACTCCCACAACTCATAAGGCACCATTTGATAAAAATCCATGTAAATCAGATAGGCACCGGGTTGTAAGTCTATCCTAAACTTACCATCACATCGAGGGGGTAGAATCACAACATCCTTGAGGAAAAGTCTAGGAACACTTTGACAACTACAAGAACATCCATCATCTCTACATCTACTGATGTTGCTGAAAGCTTGTCCAACTTAGAAAAAGAGGTTCCACAATCCGTCTCCCCACCTGACAACTCCATTCCCTAACAAAAGCCACACACTGACAATCCTCATCGGAGAACATGACTCTTATTTGGAAGTAGTCGATAACAACATGCATAGAAAATAGTTAGTCGATGCCTAGGATGACATCGTATGACCACATTTGTAGCAGAAGAAGATCCATATTGGACTGATGCGGCCCCAACATCAATCTGCATTGTCAAAAAACATCAAAAAGGCTAGTATGACCCCCAACTGGCGTACCCAACACTAGGTTCCTGGAGCGTCTCTCTATGTCTAGGCCCAAGGAATGGGCTATACCGGGTGTAACAATGGAGTGTGAAGCTCCTGGATCAAACAAGGCACAAGAAAGAGTGCTAAACAAGCTGATCATACATCGAATAACTTCCGGCCCTGTTGGAACTGCGGCCTCTGCGGTACGAAACTGCCCACACCCAGCTCCCCTTCCTCTCTACTGTTGGTCACCTCCCCAACCATGCCATGGTCTAGGTCCTTAATGAGAACCCTAGGGTAGGCCTCCTCCAGCCACGTCTTCTCTCGGAGGAGTGGGAGCTCATTGTCCCTGATGCTGCTGCTGAAAGGGCCTATCTGGAAACTATTGTTGCTGAGGTGCAAATTGAACCTACCCACCCCCACTATACTTCACTCAGTCCGGGCAATAATTACAAAGGTGCCCATGGCTTCAAGAGATGAATCATCTCAGTCCTGGTCCCACAAGGAAAGGGTGAGGACCGGAAAATCGAAACTGGAACTGATGGGGTCTTCTCCCCACTAGTCAAAACCTAGAAGGCCCTAATGTTGGAGGCCTGCTACTGACAGCCTTCCCCTTTGATGAGCCCAACTAGCTCCCCTCCCATGGAACACCTCCAAACATGTGCATCCTTTATACCACTTCAGCCTTCTTCTGGACCTCCAAGTACATCAGTAGGGTGAAGGAAGTAATAGCATACTGAAGAAAAGGTTGGAGAGCCTATTCTAAACATCTCGCCCGAGAGTCCTCATCCAGAAAAAGGTCCATAGAAAAAAAAAGGAGATCCTTGAACTTGATTCCTAGCTCCCTCACTGACATTCTACCCTACGGAAGGAAGAGTAGCTTCTGCCTCTTCTCCGCCTTCATTGTGGAAGAGAGGAATTCCACCCATAATTCCCTCTCGAAATCAGTCCAAGAAACTTCAGCCTCTATCTTCTCCCCAAGATAGAGAATCAACTATTGATGCATTGTTCCCCACATTTGGCTTACATCCAGAGGAACCCAGTACTCCATCGGAGCCAGGATCATGCTGAAAGCTATCACCAGCTCCTTGATCCAGCTCTTTGTCTCCATGTCTGAGATGTTGCCCTCATACTTTCTGAGGGTCTACCGCTTAAAGAAAAAAATCATCCTCTGTCACTGGCCATCCCCCTCCTCTCAATCAGTCCTCTACTAATCATCCAAATCATCCTCCTAGGCCTCGATTTCCTGCACTACTTGTGGTCATCGTCCGGGTGCCATAGCTGCAAGGTAAACAAGGAATGCCTAAGCGTGAGTAGTATAGAATATTTCTTTTAAATGTTTCTTAAACTTTTTATTTATTTAAATTCATATAACACCCAGAACACACTATAAAACAAGTCATTATGATGCATGTACCTTTCCTAGGGTCTCTACCCTACAATCACTGTAGCCTCACTTGGTCGTTTGGTAGGTCCTGAGTCCTTGCTTTGGATCACGGGGGGGGGGGGCTAAAATCCCATGTCATAGCCGGTCTTCCTAGGCCTATTTCATGCACCAAGATTTCCTAACTTAGATTCCCTACCATACCATGAAATCCTTACTATGCCTAACCCCGAGCTCCATCCTATCTCTCAACCCTCCTCTGATACCATTCTATCATGACCTTCCTTCACTAATATGGGGGAAGGAACAGCAGATTTCCAAACCCTTCCTTCCTCAAGTTGAAGGAGAGATAATAACCCTCGAAAACCACCTTTAATAGTTCATGAAGTGGTGACTAGAACTGAGGGTATAAAATCACACACAAAATGGAAGGTATTACCCTTTTTATTTATTACAATCGGGAGATAAGATAGTAAATCCCAAACTACAACAAAATAGGGGATAGAGGTAAAGCCAAAACAATACATTCCCGTATGCATGTTCCAAAAGTAAGTGCTACAAAAGTACAAGAAAATTCTAAAGGAAAATACCAATGAAAAGAAAAATATCAATAGAAACTTCCCCAATGTCCGAACTAGTAGGATCTGGCACAGTCCTAGAAGTCCTCCGGGAAACCTGAAAGTAGTTCTATATACGTAGGGTGAGTATACAGGTATACTTTGTAGGGAAAACCAAAAGCTCTCATGCACAAGTGGGGAGGCATAGTAATGACCTATGAAAAAGGAGATATAAAAGCACCTAGTAAGGAAATTATCCTCCCAAATCTCACCAAGTCACACTCCCCAAATAACCCAAGTCACGTAAAGTAATAGTAAAACACACCGATGTTTGGGTACCCCACGCCACTTTCTCTCTTGTTATTGAAGACATCCTACGCGTCAAAACTCTCCCACCATTCTTAATGTATTCCTACTGCCATCCCCTGCCTGCACACACCTGGGCTACCACAACCACACATCCCACCGAAAAACACCTGGGTCATAACAACCACACGTAACCATGCCCCTTAACACCTAGGCCAGAACAACTATCTCAATGCCCAAAGACACTTGGGCCTCATTCTGATGGCACTTGGGAAACCACCTGCTCGCACACAACTAGGCCAACCGCCACAACCTACCCCGTCCGAAGAATCTTGGGCTATAATGGACTTTAGGCCTTTATAGCATGTCTGAAGAATATTGGGCTACTCGGGAAATGAGGCAGAAAAGGATCTAATAACCAGCCCCTCACACGAGTGTTGGGAAAAAACACCCTCCCCCAAGACATGGGGGTGATCGGCATAAACTGTTCAACTTGGCTGGGGGAGAATAAGAAACATAAAAACAAAATTATACATATAGGTAATAAACACTCATTCTATCCTAGGTGTTCCAAAACCATCCCATATACAAACACCATCATTACTATTCATTCATAAGAAGCACCATAGCCACAACAATGTCACAAATCATTCCTAGAAAACAATTCCCCTTTGAACCCATTCTTGTTTTCCTATTCAAATGATTCCAATTAGATAATTCTTCACTACCGGGAAACTAAAATGCATAGCCACAAGACAAGGAAGTAAAAATAGCCTAGCGACAATTTAAGCATTCACACCCAATTCTCTTGTAATGTCACAACGACGAAAGGGGTCTATGAGATCCCTCAAAATACTAGAACCAAACCAAGCACCAACATATGGTCCCACATGGCCTGAGGTCCCCAAACCAACAACTGCACAATAGGGGATCCCATCCCCTTCCACGTCACCTCACAAGTATCAACTATAAACATTACCCAAATAGAGCAAGGGAGTTTCAAATTTAAATATGCCATTCATTTAGTTCTCTCTTTCTGTATGGTTAATGAGGGTGACTACACAAGGATTCCTATTCATTGAGCATCCATTTAATCAACTGAGTTTATGTGATTAACCAGTTTCTATGTTATAGCCATTCAATTACATAAATATCCAGAAAACATAGGTTCATTAGTGTGCAATAAAGGACCACCAACGGCCATGATTTTCAGTGGACATAAGCCCATTCAATTCACAACATATAGGAAGAGATAAAATATTACAACAGCATCATCAAACACACCCCTTCATTCTTTAAATCCATTTATTATCTTCGTTAAGGTTTGGTTTCATCCATCCCCAAAAGAAAAATTTTCATACCCACCCCGCATGATGCACAATAAAGAGAGATGAAGGAAAAACCCTATTTGGATGATCAACGATCAATGTTTTTTTCCTGGTGCCAACAAAGTGGGATGAATGACTTGTAGCGGAGGAACTCAGAGGACTCCAAGAATGAGTAGGAAAGGCTCCCGCATAGGTACACCACAAGACTTGGGAAAGGGGACACCAAACACACCAAGGAAAGAAGGGAACCATCCAAGAAGAAGAAGGAAAGAATTATAGTGTGATAATATGGTGATATCCTATAGTTACGGCATATGAAAATTATTGAATGGCTTTAAAAGAAGATTGTGGTTTCACCATGAGGTTGGATAGTTATACACGATGGGATTAATTATTTTTTAATAATTCACATTGGAGGGGTGTCCATAAGAGCCGTGTGCTTAAGGATTTCATTTAAAGAGAGGAAAAAAGGACTTTTGAGGGTCTCCCCAAACATAATGGATTTAAAATATTTTTTATGGTGCTAAAACGGCTTTGAACCACTTTAAAAAAGTTAAAAGATGTAAAAGTGGTGTTACGGTAAAAATAGAGAAGGAAACCCAGACACCCCTTTGTAGCTGATTGGTGAGACTGGTAGGTGAAACCGGTCGATGGAGCTGATTGGGTGAAGATGATCCCATAAAGCTGATCCTATGAAGCTGATCCCATGAAGTTGATCAGTGAAGCGGATTGGGTGAAGCTGATCCTGTGAAGCTAATCTTGTGAAGCTGATCCCGTGAAGCCGATCCCATGAAACGAATCTCGTGAAACCGATTGGGTGAAACCTATCTATGAAACCTATTGGGTGAAACTGATATGTGAAACTGATTGGGTGAAATCTATCTGTGAAACCAATTGGGTAAAACTGATCTGTGAAACTAATTGGGTGAAACCGATCTATGAAACCTATTGGGTGAAACCCATCTATGAAACCGATTGGGTGAAACCAAACTGTGAAACCGATTGGGTGAAACCAATCTGTAAAACTGATTGGGTGAAACTAATCTGTGAAACTGATTGGGTGAAACCGATTGGGTGAAATAGATCTGTGAACCCGATTGGGTGAAGCCGATCTATGAAACTGATTGGGTGAAACCGATCTGTGAAACTGATTGGGTGAAACCAATTTGTGAAACCGATTGGGTTAAACCGATATGTGAATCTGATCATGTGAAGCTGATCTCTGAGGCAAGTCTATGAAGCTGATCAGTAATGCTGATTAGTGAGGCTGATCTGTGAAGTTGATCAGTAAAGCTGATCAGTGAACCTAATCTATGAACCCGATCAGTGAAGCTGATCAGTGAAGCTAATCTATGAAGCTGATTAGTGAAGATGATCATTGAAGCTGATCAGTGAAGATGATCTATGAAGCTGATCAGTAAAGCTGATCTGTGAATCTGATCAGTGAAGCTGATCTGTGAAGTTGATTAGTAAAGTAGATATGTGAAGCTGATCAGAGAAGGTGATCAGTGAAGGTGATTTGTGAAGATGATTAGTGAAGCTGATCTATGAATCTGATCGGTGAAACTAATCTGTGAGACAGATGGGTGGAACTGATCGGTGAGTTTAGAACACCCCAACACTTATAATTTGGAAATGTAATGGACCAGGAGGGTCTGGAACATTACAGATGTAATAATAAAAAAGTAAAATTTTCATTTTTAATAATGATAAAAATTAATTAGTTGATCCAAATTTGAATTGAAATTTTTTAATATTTTTTCATTTATAATACAAATTTAGTTTTACATTGTGGTATAAGGGTGGAAATGAATAGTTAATTGTTTCACAATCACTCCCCCACACCAAAACATATATACTCTTGGGAAAAGTAAACTTTCAAAAAAAGATGTATGTACATAATCTCAAATTCTTAAAAATTTGACATTTAATGAAATTTTAATTAATTATAGAAATGTAATCAATGAAAGAAAACCACAACAAGGAGTATTACCAGTGATCATGGAAAAAGATGTCTCATAAATTGTCTCAACCTGAAATTCAAGGTGATGTATGATACCTATATGAGCAGGGAATTCAAAATTAAACCATAGAAATAACTCTCTATGTGTGTGTATGAAAACCATTTCATGCTATTATTTCCAAATTATATACAATAAATATAGGTTATTTTAAAAAAATACTTACCTAATTCATTCAACTGAACTAGTCCTACATCTGTTATAATCAAATTTCAAGACCCACTCACTTAAGAAATCATGTAAGTAAAACCATAATCTCCTAACCTAGATATCACAATATGTTATAAATTTCATCACTCCCCTACATATTTATTATTATAATAATATTTTTTTGAATTTGTTTTTTGTTTTTTTAATGGCATACAGAATTAAAATAATAGGTACACACGCCTACATTAATCGGGTACATTAATGAAACAGATCAGATAGGGAATGAATTTATGAAAAAAAATCATTTTATAAATATTATAAATATTAACCTAAATTATATTTACCTTCTATTAAGTAATAAATATTCTCACTTCATGGTTGGGTGTAAAGATGTTTGGATATACTATGTTACACAATTTACCCATAACTACTCATATAATGGATATCAATCATCTCAAAAAAAATTAGATATACAAGAATTTATATCATTTTAAAAGAACCAATTTACTAAAAATCACACCCCAATGTTTAATTCATGTGAAAATTTGCATTCCATAACTTAGATAAATTTTCATTAAATGTTAAAAAAAATTGAATTTGGAAGCTGGATGTGAATTTTAAGTAATTTCTTTGATTAGGTGAGCATCAAAAGTGAGTATTCAGGCACAAAAGTGAAAAAAGTAAATATGTGAGGGGAGGTAAAAACACTATGCTATAAGTGAAAAAGAGAAAAATGAATAATTATGATGAAAATCCTAATGATAATAGAAAGGTGGTGGAAATGTTAAAATACTATACAGTAAGAGAAAAAACAGAAGAAATGATAAACAAGATGAAAATACTAATGACCCCAAGATTATACCCACCCACCCCCCCCCACAAACACACACACAAACACATAAAAACACACATATAGTGTGTATTGTCCTCATTAAAATAAAAAGACAGTGTGGGAAGGAAGGATAAAACGTAGTGCATTTCACATGTATGTTTATTCTTGAAGGTGGATTTCCTCCACCAGATGCTTTGGAAAATCATCATATAAGTGTTTAAGTATTTTATCATTGAAAATAATCCTTCATCCACTCTATTCATTAAAACCCTATATTTCCCCAAATTATTAAACATTGGTAATAGTGTGAGGACTAGTCCATCAGGAACAAAGCTAACTTGGGTCATTCTTTAGCCTGGATTTGTACATAATGACTTCATCACCAATATGAAACTTGCATTTATGAATAATATTATCATGGATAGAATTTTTATTATCCTTGTAGATTCATGAGTTCTCATATGAATCATGTTTAATTTCTTCCAAATCATGAATATGTAACTTCATGTGCCCACTTACATCCGAAAGATTCATATTGAATTGTTTAACAGCAAAATAAGAATGGTGATGTACCTCCACCAGGAGGTAAAAAAACCTTTCCTTAAACAATCTTATATGATCACGTTACTATTAGGATTTTAATAGTTGTATGGTACACTAAAATTTCATCATCCAAGTGAAAACATTAATATTTTATATTGGGTTTTACCATTTTTTCAAGTTTTCTTAACTTCCCAATTTGAGATTTCATCTTTTCCATTAGTTTTGGGGTGATATGCAATGGATTCTTTATGAATAGACCCATACATATAGCATAACTTTTTAAGGCTATGATTGAAAAAATGTAATCCCTAATCCCTAATGATGAATCTTTGCAAACCAAACCTTCTGAAAATATGAGATTTCACAATGTCAACAACCAACCGAGAGTCATTAGTCATGGTGGAATTTTTTCACCTCAATCAGAGACATAATAAATATAAAATAAGTTGTACATAGATCCAAATGAATTTAGAAAATTCCCTATGAATTAAATTCCACATCCATTGAGGATAACACAAAATAACATTTATTTTGGGGGAATTTCATTCCTCTTGGGGATATTTCCTATGAATTGACATTGTGCGTATGACCTACAAAACCAATAGAAATATCTATATAATTTTTTTTCCATAAATTCATGAGTCAAAGACATTTTGATCTATATATAAGAGAAAATGTGCCACCCATAACACAATGTGTGTAAAAATATCAAAAGAAAATGTGAACTTGTGGTCAAGGACACACTGAAGAACAACCTGGTCACTAAAAATTGTCCATAAGTATGGGTCATCCCAAATGTAACATCATGAATCATATTTACATCTATAAGATTGTGAAATTATAAAATCAATGTGCAACATAGATGTGGCTAAAAACTCATAATGTTTGCATACTAAGGGGTAAGGTCCACAATATTAAAAAGGTGTTCATGAAGAGATAATTCTAAAATAGGGAGGTATGAGTCAACATGTTGGTCCAATGGTGGTGTAATTATACTAATGTTGTTAGCTACCACATTTTACACTCATATTTTATCTCAAATATCAATTCTAAACTCCTTGAATATGAGAATCTAATATATGAGGTGGGGCATAGCTTTTGGTTTCTTAAGGATAAACTAAAGGGTAGTAAGATCCGAAAACACAATGTCTTTTAACCTGGGAAAATATCAACAGAATTTTTTCAAGTCAAACACAATATAAAGAAATTATTTTAAGTGGTGGTGTATCTTTCATGGGAATGGTCAATGGTATATAAGGTATACACAATGATGTGATTATCCCTCTCAACTGTTTGTGATAAAACTGCACCAACTGCAAATTTAGAGGAATCACAAATAACTTTTAAGGGGAGATACTACCTTGGTGGCAGGATGATGGGATGTGATGTGAGACTAATTTTTAGTGAATTAAATACATCCTTAAAAATTTTATAAAAAAATAAAAATCCTTTTGTAATAAATGAGACAATTGAAGTGTGATTTTACTAAAGTCTTTAATGAATTAGCAGTAAAAACAAACATGACCCACAAAAGATCATACCTCACAAACAAATTTTGGATATAGAAATTCTGAAATTAATTCTATTTTTGATTTATCCACTTTAATTACATTATTAAAAATAACATGTAAAATAACTATCCCTCTCTCAACAATTAAATAGAATTTCTTGTAATTTAATTCAATATATTTTTCAATGAAATGGTGAAGGATAGAACCTAGGTGTTCGAATAATTCATCAAAGTAAGATCCATAAACCATGAAATCATCCATAAAAACGTCCATAAAATTATCAAGGTACTTATAAAATATACTGAACATACATAATTTAAAGTACCAAGAGAATTATAGAGAACAAAAGGTATCCACCTGTATGAAAATGTGTTGTATAGAGAAGTAAATATTCTCATCTCATAGACCTTTAGGGATATAATAATTTGAAAATTGCATGAATTTACATCAAGTAAACAATAATGATACTTACTACCCAATAATTCAAACATTTATTCAATGAAAGTTATAGGGAATTCATCCTTTCACATGGCTTGATTTAGTCAATGATATTCAATACAAACTTTCCAAATATTTTCCACATGTTTTAGACAAAATTAATTATTTTCATTTTACACTACCATTATTTCTATTTTTAGGCACAAATTTTACTATCCTATCCCATTTACTACCAAATAATGTATACCTGATCCTAGTTATAAGAAATTTATTGACTTCTAATTTTATATCTTTTAGTAGGGTAATATTTTGATCTTGCTTACCAGTTTATCTTTATCATCTAAATTATATGGTGCATTCAAATAGATGGGATAATATCTATAATATCATCTAATGTTCATCATGTTACCATTTTACACTCTCTCAAAAGGTCTAATAGTTTTTATTTTTTTTGTGGAGTGAGGTTGTTGGCAATAGTGATGGGAAATTGCTCAGCACCCTCAAGATAGGTGTATTTTAAATTATTCGTGAATGGTTTTAATTCCAATATTGGTGTTTTTAGATTGAGGTATGTGATTTAGGGGGAGTGAGTTCCATGAAAATGTTTATCTATACATTTTTATTCTCTAATGAAATAGAATCAATGGAGATGATATTTTCATAATCATTGACGGTCATGGGTACCTCATAATGAAAATGCTTATCAATTAAATTAAAAAATTTACACTTTTACAAACCTACACAACACTTAAAACATGAATCGAAACTCAAATAATCTATGTGTTGAAAAGAGAAAGGTGAATCAGAGTATGGGTTGAGAAGAGAGTTGTGTGTGTGTGTGTCATTATAGGGCACTTATATAGAATATAAAGAAAGGGTGGGGTGATCTTTAATGGGGTGCTTCACAGAATCAAGGATATTGAAGAATAATTTTTCTCCACAAATATCCATGGATAGTGTAGCATTATGAATGGTGATGATCATATTTTATGTTTTAAGGAATGGCCTTCCAAGTATGATAGGATCATATCCTTAAGTTATAGTATCTTCCATCAAAAGTATATATATATATATATATGTTTTTAAGTAAGATGAGATTCTTCACTCTTACAAGGATTTCCTCGATCACTCCTGATTTCTGTGTTGTACTCTTGTAATAATATTGCATGATGATGCTTATTTTTTGAAAATATCTGACCTTAAGATAAGTATACACATAGTGATGTATCACATTGATCAAAGTTCCAAAATAAAGCATTGCATCAGAAAAGAAAGCCTACCCTATGGTGAAAGGAATCAGAAAAGTTATTATATCCTTTCATTTGGTTGGAATCACTAGTTTTATCAAGGCTAAGACATTCCTTCTAAGGTTGACTCTCTCATTCCCCTTCAGTTGTCATCTATGGGGGAAATTCCTTTATGAAATATGGCGTAGAAAAAAATTATTTTAACTACATCCAATGGGTTAATGTTAATTTATACCATTTTAAATGTATCTATGATTTATTTATCAATATCATTATCAAGAAATTTATTGTATTTAGATATTTTTTAAGAGAAAGTAATAGGAATAGATTATTTATTGGTGTCCACAATAATAAATTTTTTACCTTTTTTTCTTTTCTTTACATGAAACATTTGATGGTAGGGAAATAAAGTTTTCTAGAGGGGGAATACCTATTGCATAGAATCATTGGAATAAGAAACTTATTTACCAATAAAAATTTTGATTTCACATACATTAGTTTTTTCATTATGATTAGAAATAAGTTGGGATGGTATTTTCCCAGAACCTTGCATCTTTATCTCACTGACGGTATTTTCCAAATTTCCCTCTTGAGTTCATATGTATTGAATAGGTGATTGTGTTTTCTATTGGAACTAGAGGTTCTGGGTTTCCATTTTCTTCACCAAGTCCTTTAGGTGTATTTAAAATTTTGTAGGGGAGGGTTATTCACAGAATTTGAAGGATAAGAAGGTTACATACCTTGGCCTTATTGATGCTGATTCTTTTTGGGGTAGCTTGAGTTACCTCATTATCGAAGTTATGGTTGTACTTTCCACCTGGGGTATGGATTTGGATGAAATTGTTATTTTTTAAGGATGGTGATTGTTGGAATTTATTCCCAGGAAATACTACTACAAAAATCTCAGATTAATCTTGAAGTTGTGGGTACTAGTCAGAAAAATGATTGTTATCTGAAAAAATACCAAAATTAAATGGGAAAAGTAGAGAGTATGAATTACCTTGATCTTGAGATAATTATCTTATCAGGGTGTGAATATCATAATGTTTATTATCTACCTTTTTTCTATGTGGGAATCTCTTACCTCATGAACTCCTCAAGATTTTTAAATTACTTGTGTACTAAATCTTTTTCATTTTGATCCATTTTGTTTATTAAGTCATAAGCAATGGTAGGGATTTCATAAACTAGGGAACCACCAGATGAAAAATCTATCATTCCTTGATCCATGGGGATAATTTCCTCATAGAATTATTAAATTATAAATAATTAAATAATTTGGTGGTGGGGGAAATTTGAGAAACGTCTTTTGAATATCTCATAGTATTCATGAATAGTTTATCCCTATGATTGGCCAATGCCACATATTTATTTTATAATTGATGTAGTTCGGGGGGTAGGGAATAAATTCTTTGGAAATTGTTTTTTTCTTCATTTTAGCCCCAAATTTTGGTTGGTTGATAGTATATCTAGTTGATGGCTACACCGTCAAAGGGGAAAGGGGAGGCCCTGAACTTTATGAGGATATCAGTCACATTTTGGGGTTTTATGGTGGAGAAAACTATGTGAAACTCTTTGAGATATTTGGGAGGGTCCTCACCATGAAGAAAATATAATTTATGAAACATCTAGAAGATTCCCTATATTAGCTCAATGTTGGTTGCTTCCTCGGGGTATTATATGTACACTGGTTGGTACTCTACATTAGGGGTAGTCAACTCTTTTAAAGTTCAATTATTCTCAGCCATTTCTTCTAGGATTTTATTTGATTCACTATTAGATTGTTTTTGGAACACTTGAGGTCTGATAATGGTTTACTTAGTATTACATGAATGTCCTTCTCTAGAGGATCTCATTTGGGAGTGAAGTGTCTTTTTAATTTATGGGTCTATTTCAAATAGATTTTATTTTCCTAGTCAGGTCTTACAAATAGGTTGGGAAGTTTGTTTTGGTTTTTTCTAATGAAATATGAAAAAAAATTAAAATACATAAGAATAAAGAATGTATAAAATAAAAGATACTTCTATATTATAGAATTAGAGAAAGTGATAGAGAATAAGAGGGGGAGAGAGAGATAGATGAAACACACAAATACAAACAAAAACAATCAAAAGGGAAGGGGGAAATATTTACAGTATGAAATAAAAAATAAAATAAATAAATAAAGGTAGATGATGAACATTTCTCTCTGGTAATAGTGATAAAATTTTATCACATTGTCAAGGGCCTAAAATTATAACTTTTTTTACTATAATTTCTACAGTATAGATGGAACCCTATGTCATCTCTTGATAGAGCCTTAGATCATTAATTTTAAAATAATTTTTTGATTATTTTTTTATGAAATGAATAATGGGATAAAGTTTCTAAGAGGTTTATGATTTTAAAATAGAAATTAAAAATAGGTTACTAAGTGAGAGAAAATTCTTGATAAATCATGATCAACCCAAGTGAGTGTCCCTTGATGCTTAACTACCATCACTCCCATGTGAAATGGGAAATATAATTGATTAAATAATTTATATATAGTAAAATTAGTATGGTGTTAATGTTATTACTAGATTACCACATAGGATTTTATTGATCAATGATATTAATTACCAGTAACTTCTCACAAACAATAAAATTGTGTCAATTTAAGAATTGAACTCAATAAAATCATCACATAAACAATGTGATTAGGTGTCCATATTTTGGTCTATTTTAAAATTGATATAAAGAAAAAACATGCATATTTATCAGTTATAACTTATGGAATTCATAAAATGATGCAATCCATAAGCACAGTCATGAAATAGAATATGTGAGAAAAGAGAAAAACACACTCAAATCATCACAATATCCAGTTTATGCATGGAAGCATGAGGATTCTTATTCCATTAATTTTTATTTTATCATACCAAAAAAACCCTAAATAAAATGGTATAAATGAATAATAGTATAAAAAAGTATAATTTCAATTACCTTCAAAATATTTCAAGCATGTATATTAGGATTATAAGAAATAACACCCCCACCCCAAATTTATCACTAATAGGTTTAAAAGTATATTATGTATAAGAGGATGAAAATGGATGAAGAATGATCTAAAATTTGACTAAATATTACCTTTGGTCATTCCAACATTTCAAATGTGCAATGTATTTATTTTAAAGACAAATTTGGTAGGTTTGATCCAAGAAATTCAATGGTCTATGGGTGTTGGTGATATGATAATGAAATATTTTCCGACAAAGTTTATTCAATTGGTTGACTAAATAAAACATGTTCAGTTAACTTTAAATTCATTTTCAACGTATTACTTATTGATATATGTCCAATGGGGTGGAATGAGACCCATTGGGGGTTCTAGGTCTGAGTTGCGGCCCAAATATATAAGGGAGGTCCAATATTTCACGCTCAAAATTTATTCAGATTATGGGTCTATTTTGGGCATCCAAATGGATGAGTTGGGATCCATAGTATTCTAAAGAAATGTATCCCAAAATTTTTTTAATTATTACACCCATTTTTAGCCCAATTGGATGAATAGATTATCCATATTAAATATTTATGTCAACATTTTGTTTTGGGATCTGGTGGAGTTTGGTCCATTTTGCTTAATTCCATCATGGGCTCCCCAAATCACCACCTCATGTAATATAATCACAAACACAAGTAAAATTTCTTTTTTTAATAGTAATAAAAAATAATTAATTAATCCAAATTTTATTTGAAGTTTTTCATTATGTTTTTCATTTACAATATAAATTCATCTTAACATAGTTGTATGAGGGTGGAAATGAATAGTGAATTTCTACTCGATTTCATTTACATATTTGTTACACCAAGTCCTACTTTGGTTGTAAACCCTTGATTTGAACTAAGTTAAGTCAAACAAAAACATAAAGATAGAATTACATGATAATTGAAATCACTACATTAATTTTTTGTTCAATCACTTTAAATTATAATTTAATTTTAACTAGATTAGTGGAAGGCTATACAAACTTAATGTATATAATTGAGGGATTTTATATTTAATGTATAAATTTTCAATCATAAAATTTATTATATGATTTATAATATTAATTGTATTTACTTAATTGATTAACCTTGTCTTAGATGATATTTATGTATAATCCAATTTATTTTAGTTCTATCTTGCATGAATATTAATTCATTAATTAATGTGATTGTGATAAAACATCCACAATGAAATAACCATGAAACATGACTGAAACAAAATAATATAGTAGTATGATCTTGATATTTTACTAATGGTTAGTTTATCTAGGAGATGATAAACTAATTATCATCCTAGGGTAAAATCACCTTTAACAATTAATGGTTCATGTTGCATCTTTCCACCTGTCTACTTATTTATCTCTCTTGGATTATTTTCTCCTCTATTCCAAACTTTAACAACCTCCACGAACGTGGGATCTCCATCCATTACAAATTCTTTTACTCATAAGAAATTGAGGGATACTAAAGGATTGGTTTAATGGTTTACATTAAAGAAACCATTGGTGTGAAGGCCCTTACACAATAATAGGGGGAGGACATGTAGGATAATTATTCCATTAAAAATTAAATTAAAAGAAAAAATCATATAAAAAGGTTTGTTCTAGGATCATGATTGTTCACATGCTTTCAAAGAATTACCCATTTAGTAAAATTATCATTCTATTTTAATCATTCTTATTTAATATACATCGTGCTCAAATAAATTAATTATATTTATTAAACAAATTATTCTTTTATCTTAATTCTCATCCAAATATCCTTGAGATTCTTATCCAAAGAAATTTTAAAAAAAAATTAAATAAATTTATTCATAATTAACAGTTTACTAAAAATATACCTTTGAGTCAAAATGACGAGTTCTTTAATTAATTAATTCCTTTATAAAATTTATACTTTTTAATCATATGACATGTGGAATACATGACTATTCATATAATATCATGTTGCATACTATCATCTAAATGATCTAACAAATTATATGAATTTTCTTGCGTAGTGTGTAATGCTTCAATGCGCATTGAGTAATTACTATAATATATCTTATAAATGATATGTAAATCAAAACATTATATAGAAATTACTTAAAAATTTATATATATATATATATATAAACCCATCACATGGTGTGTCTTATAAACATAATGACCACACACATGTACATGTTGATAGTATAGTGACACAAGCCTTTTACATATAACATTTCATGATTTTAAGCATAATTAATCATCAGAGTACAAGCCAAGGATCGTTTAGTCTAGTGTCTTGGAAGACTAGGTATATGTAACATAAAAAATGGGGCTAAAAATACTTCTTTAATTAATATCTATTAAGATCTATTAACTTCATTTGATCCCTTACATCTGCATAGGGTACCCTGGGGAACACATAAACAAAGGGATGAGCTAAAAATCCCAGTATGGGAATTAAAATAAGGATACATCTTAAGAACATGAGTTATGAGGCATGACATAATGATATCAAAAGCATGGAACATATGAAATCATATAATATAAGAATGGGATCATATAAACATGTAATAATATAAATGTGGTAGAATCATAAAACATTTCTTTGGTAAAGGTCAAGGCTTACCGCCAATCTCGTTTCCCATTTTAGTATGGGTCAAGGCTAACCACCAATACCATTAAACATCGCATCTCATAAGACTTAACCTTACCCAATGCATTGGAGAGCTATCTTGGGTGCACCCACCTCAACATTTTCAGGAATATTCTTTCCACATAAATAATATTTCCACATAAATAATCATACATAATCAACCATACATAAACATAAGGGTACCCATGGAAAGAATTGGGTACCGCAGTCTTGACATAAAGCACAACCAATGGGCATATCATTAAATTGTCAATTAAAGAAAGGGATTAGAAAATTAATGGACGTTCATAACGTAAAATAGGCATACAACATGGTAAGTGGTGTCAAACAGAAGTGAAAACATATAAGAAATGTATTTGAGAAACATTAGCATTAAAACATTTTAGTGTGGTTTTAAGGAAAATACTATAGAGATTTTAAAATAGTAAAGAGAAAATTATTTTATATAAAACTAGAATTGAACCAAGAAGGTTTTCATAATAAAAATTCTGATTTTATAAAGACAATGATTTCTTAATACAAAGGATAGAGTGCACTAGAAATTGGGTAAAAATTTGGGAAATTCCTTTAAAACGAATGTGCTTATTAGGAAGTATCGAGGAGGTATTCACTTAAAAGCATATATATCCCCAAAAGAGAATGATATATGGATATTGGTACATGATTTTGGATCATATAAACAGAATTTATAATCTTTACAAAATAATAAAATATAGCTACATTTTGGTAAAAAGAAAGATAGTGAAACCTGAAGGAATAAAGGAAGTTCGGGTAGAATTCATTATGGTTTATCTGTATGGTATCATGTGTAACTAAGAGGGATTTATGAGAGATATAAGAGGTTTATAATCACTTATAAAACATTAGGGAAGTATGGGGAGGTTTGAAAACATACCCCATAATTTAGGATTACACATAAAAAGCATAGCATAGAGGACACTCTTGATTAAGAGAGAAATGGAGAAGATCTCTTACCTTAAATCTGTTGGTGTTCTCCACTTGTTATTAAAGAAATGAATAAACAAATTAGGATTATTATTTAATAAGTAAATAAAATCTTCTATATGTAATTGATTTATTATAACCCTTTTTAGTTCATTCAATTCGTACTTGATTAGTTATAAGGTTCAATTTCATTGTTCGGCCTCATTTTTTTACTTGGTTTTAAAAGATCGGTACCCTTATATTCAAGTTTGGATAAACATTAAAGATGGAATTGGTTGTACAGAAATAAAGTTATATTCTATTATTTAACACCCAGAAGATTACATGGTTTTAAATTTAATTTGGTTACATAGATTGAAGTCGAACTATTATATAAAACCATAGTGACAACCATTTTTTGTTAATCGGTGGGTTTGATTACAAAGAACATGTTTGGTTATAAAACTTAATAACATTTTTAAAAAATTATTACAGAACTGAAATAGGATATATTACATATATAATAATCTGGTTAAACCATAACACAAATGGTTTCATGACCAGAATTAAAGATTATAATACAAATTTATAAACTATTGTCCTTGAATGTGCTAAATTAGCACATCTCAAACGGTGCTTTCATTTCTTTCAAATAAAAGGTGGGGGAAGGAGAAAAGATAATGAAATATACCATTATCATGAAAACATTATAGTACATGTATGTTACCAGATTTATCATAATATTTTGGTTAAGGGAGGTGAGGAAAGAAACAAAAAAAAAAGAACTTGAAAAGAAATGAAAGAATTGGAAAGAGGAATTTACCTCTTGAGACTTCCTCCTTTGAGAACCTCTTAAGGGGAGAGGTTTTGGAAATTTTAAGAGGCTAGGATATTTTGGACGTGTGGGAAGATCTTGGGGAGATATTTGGGTATAGAATATTGGAAAGGCAAAATGCTTGAGATGAGTGAAGAGAAGAGGGAGTGATGGGGGGGTTTATAATGGTAGAGACAGGGGATTTCTCAATATAAAATTCATTAATTTATTATTTCCCTTCAAGAAAAGGAATAGTAAGTCTTCCTTTACCAAGAAAAGTAATATTATCATGTGATACCAAACCAAGTGGTATTATATCAGCATAACATCATACATGACTGTATAATTATATTTTTTAGCTTATTTTGTAAATTATGGTATTTCACTATTCATAAAAAATTCAAGTATTTCAGAAACATCCCCAAAATTCACCCTAACCATTTTTCGACGTGTGGAATCCAAAAATGAAGTCCATTTTTCAAAAATAATTTCCTAAATATTATTATTTTAATATTTAATTAAAATCATAATTTATTATCAAAAACTAGTTTTAAAACATTCATTTAATTATTCTAAAAAAATAGGTACATCATAATTTAACATGAATAATATTTATATATTATCATAGGTAAGGTTACTATTCATTAGGGTATATCACTATTCATAAGGTTATGTTACTATTCATAAGGGTAGGTTACTATTCACCAAAAAATATTTTTTTCTTATCAGACTCCAAATAACTTACTGATTGCAACCGTGTATGTCAGATTTTCAAAATTTCAAACATAGAAGTGAAAAAATTATGTATAAAAGTCACTTAGAACTTAGTAGTTAATTATGTTGTGATTTTATGACATATTTATAAGAAGGGAATTTGCATTGAAAAACATTAGTTCATTACAGATAAGGTTTTCATTGTATAATTAATTAATTTTAATTATTTATAATTTGGTAAAAGTACATGGAGTGTAGAATTAAGATACACAATGTGTATTATTCTCACTCTTTATCTATGGAACATGCCAAAAGACTCAGTGTGTAACCGTTCTATGAAAAATTTTGTGTAAACAAAATGTGATCAGTTACATGGCCACCATTCATGTAGTCCATGTATGAAGATACATGTCTCGTATGTGAATAAAGGGATACATTCCATGTTTTTATGTTACACAGCATGTATTATAGCTAAATGTGTGTCGGGTTGGCATGGTCAATGCGTAGAGTATAATTAAATTCAACGCGTGTAATAAATTTAAACAACATGAATTAATTATAAATTAATTCTTACTGCATTAAACACTAGTACATGGTGTGATCCTCCAAGTTACGTGATGTGTACTCTTGTGTTATTCATCCAGACTCCTTAACACCTCTGGGTGAGATCTTTTAATTTATTTCATTCATAAAATTATATGATTTAACTATATATAGAAGAAATAAAGAGTAATAAGGTGGATCTCACTATTATTATTAAAAAATGATTAAACTATAATTGAAAAAAATAATAAATGTGTAAATCAATAAATGATATTTAAATAATTATAAATAATTATGTGACACCTATGATACCACTTGAAGGTTTCGGGTGCAGTGGAAGTGTGTGTCGTATGGGTCATACCCAACATTTTTTTTGTCCTTAATAGTGATTAATCTAATATTTAAATGTCAATGAACACCATTATCAATGAAATTAAATCAAAGAATAGAGATAATTTGTAAACACCACATCCAAAGTTCAATATCATCACATATTATTTATATTAAATTTAATTAATTAAATAATTACCTTTATTTAAATTATTTCTTCATTGATGGATCTGAAAATGGATATACAATATACCATTGTTCATTTATAGGAATCAATATTAGATTTACTCTAATGGTGATCCATATGTGTTCCACATATCTCCAAACTTCGTTGTAGGAATCTATGGGTGCTAACACGAAAGATCATATCGCTTACAAAGGTTTCCACTAATCACCCTGAAAATTGCTTCAAAATTATTCTCCTTGATCTCTCTAGACTCAAGAGTAGAAGTTGGAGGAATGTCACTCTCTATTGTTAGGAGTGTTCTTGGAGAAGGTATCTCTTTAGTTCTTTGTATGGATTCATTGGATTTCTTTGTGCACAAAAAATGAAATTAATTTTCTCTCTTGAAAAATAATATAATTTGGTTTATATACTACTAGTGTTTGAAATAAATAATTACACAAGTTCCCTTTAATTTTTATTTAATCCATATGAAATTACATATAGATATTATTATTATTATTATTATTATTATTATTATTATTTCATGTCATGTAATAAACTTGCGAAATAAATTAAATATTATTTAATCAAATAATATTTATTATATATTATTTCTCACCAGACCATTAAACTCAGTCCTCTATTCCTCTAAAATATTAATCGAGCCATGAATAATGACTATTTAATAAATAAATAAAATTTCATTATCCACCAATAAATAAATAAATATTACATTCACTAAATAGAAAATAAATATTTATCAAATATTCTGGTCACTTAATATTCTCTCAAATAACCGATGACAGGATATATGGAACGAGGAAGAAATGAATAATTATTAAACCATGTGTGGGAATAATATTTATTCAAATTGTTTAATGATAAATAAAAATATATTATTTAACTATGATTCTTGATACACTTAGTGTGCAACGCTCTGTACCTCTTTCTTTGTGATATTAGGAGAAGAAACCTAAAGTCCAAGGTTAACATATTTAAACACACTAAGGAACCCATAGAGAAATAATTTAATTCTTCAATGATATTATACCTCATATAGACTCTTACAGTTTAATATAATCCTTTTATCATGATATCTATAATCAATAAGGTTGCATGTCAGTTCCATCAATCAATGTACTTGATGTCTCTTTATTTGAATTTCCTGAAATCAAACTTGACTTTAGAACACCATGGAAATGGATTTATTTGGTCTATATCATTTAAATAAAATTGAATGAGATATCAACTTCCATTAAAGAATACAAGATATTAATAATTTCTCACATTATTCATTAATGAAATGTTAATCATGATGCGCCCAACGTATCCTACCTTGCTTGGAACATATATCATCACATTTATCATCAATACGTCAAAGTACATAACATATAACAATCATTAATAATAATGTTAATGTTTATAGATCAATACACATGTATTAAGATAAGAACATCCAATGACACAAATAAATGTAGATTTCCTACTAGCAGACGTCATTCCCATAATATCATACACTGGATATTACCAAGGGTGAACACCATGAGAAGGTGCCTCGAAGTCCTATTTGTCTCCACCCCTGATATTATAAATCATTTATTACCATAAAATGATTTCATCCATCTATATAAAACATATTTAAGTATACTTTCATGACACTTCTATGTTCTCATCATAGCAAGGAATTGGTATGACCTTTCAATGAGACAGCTAATCTTAGGAAATTATCATATACTATGTCACAAAGAAGAACAATCATTATGTGATAAATAGTTTATCAATATTAAAAATAGTGAATACATATTATCATAAAGTATAATGAATTTGGTTCTAGGGCACCCATTCCAACACGTAAGTTTGGGATTATATGAGATAAAAAGTTTACTCATGGGGAACAAAATGTAATGTGTGTTCTATAATGATCTGATAGGTATACCACATTTAATTTCATAAATAATTTCATTTGTATACTAGGGATGTATATTTAATAGTAATCCCTTTTACATGAGGTTATTGTATTACTACACATGTAAACCTTAAAACTTTTATACCATTCTCATGTCATCCTTTTTTATGGGATAATAAATGGGTGATTGGGTTTTTATAAATCATATGGTATATTTTTATTAACTGAGGTGATATTTTTCCTCATATATTACATTTATATATTTTGGAACATTAATGATAAAAACCAAATAAATTTATTACCATACCTAGTGTAGAGACAAGTAATGTGCCCATTTATTTAGATGAATTAAATAGTTATATTCATTGAGTTGAATGAAACTTGATGTATTTCAAAGTCTATATATAGGATGATTTTTTGGATAGATATTATATCAAATATGATAGTAGCTTCAGAAAAATTGATTTAATAATGGAATATCATTATTTATGGTTATAAATTGGGAATTTATTCCCATTAGAACTACTATAATGGCCTACATGGTCATCAAAAAGGTGCTATAAATGGGAATTTGTTTTGGTATAAATTTTTCATAAAAAACAAAGATATTTATTTGATAGATTATTTAAAGGGAGTGTTATAATATATCCAAAATGAGTTTAGTTATGATTTCACAAGTTATGAAACATGATGTGATAGGAAATGAAATGTGTATAATGTTTATAAAGATTTAGTGAAAGTGGAATATTAAGAGAGATTCTTTCACTTATACCTATTGCATGTGTAGTAAAATTGGAATATTTCTTATCATGTTATGTTTCAATATGTGATATTGAAATTTTCTTGTCACACGGATCATTGGATCTATATTACAGTCTTCAAGATGCATGTGATTGTGATATCACATACTAGATTTTGAATTTTCTTTTACCAAGCTATCAAATAGTAAATTTAATATCATTTAATGATATCTAATGGATTAAAAACCTATCACAATGAATATATAAATGTTAAATATTTATAATTGAGTTATAGAGTGAATATTTCAAATGATTCAATGTTAAATCATTTGTAAAATTATTGGAAAACAAATCAACCTCTTAAATAATCTATGGGGAGTCTATATAATGGATGTTATACCTATGGTGATGAAATTTGATAATGAGAAATATGATGGATTAAGATCTCTATTTTTTTATCCTCATTTAATTATAGGTTTCAAATAGGGGTCCTCTATCTATAACATAGTGTTATTCATAAAAGTTATTACAAAATAATAAGTTTTAACTAGTAATTAGGTTCATTTTTTATTATGTTTACAATTTATTTTATACCTCCCATGTCAAATATTACGACATGGGTTTTTTATTTGTTTTTGTTTTTTTTGGGAAATAATTTTCCTTAAAACCCCATTCAATGTGGGAGTATTAATCAAAAGTTCTTAAATTAATAATAAATTATCAATGTATTATAATTTGAGTGGAATGAATTCAAATAATAGTTAAAAAACTCAAAAGTTAGAAATATATGGTTTAATAAATAAATAGGATTCAATTACTACATAACATAAAAAATTCAGCACTCCATGAGTAAATAAGGTTTTATATACATTAAATATGACTTTATAAAATTATATTAGACTAAAATAAAATTTAACTATGTGAGATATGGTGAGTGGAAAAAGATTTAAATTTTGAAAATGAAATCTCAAACTAAATTGAGTTTTAAAAATGAAGAGTCTAAAGGAAATTTTTTTAATCATTTAAAACATTGATAAATCATGGAGTAGAGTAAATCCTGAGAAATAGAGGACCAGTAATGATTTGTTAAAACTAACATCATTGAAACCACAAAATTTAGAAAATAAGATCAACTAATGAATAAATTATATGGAAATACCAAGAACCTGGAATCTATTTTAGATGAATATGAATGTTTTAAGTAATTTATATTATTTAAATGGTTAAAAATCATGAAAATTTATTAGGTGCTAGAAGAAATTGTAATATATCCCATAATTTCTACCTATTTTATCTAATATGACATGATTTTTAAAAATAAAGGATAATGGAATAATATGTATGTTATACAAAACACTTGTTTAATGAAAAATATAATGGTAAATGAATTTTCTATAGGAAAACCTACAATTTTAGGGAAAGGTAACAATTATTTAAGGTATTTTTGTTGAAATATAATAATATAATATATTTCTCATTTTTTCATCATAAAATAGAGGACATTTAAGGCATAAAATTAGAGATAAACAGAAACTAAAATATTTTGGAAATAAATACATGTTTTATAGGAAATAAAAAAATTCAAGGTATTTAAGGTAATTTTATCATATATTTACAAAAAAAATTGCATTCTAAATGAATAATATATTATCAAAATATACATGCCTTAATGTAGAGAAAACAGATGTTGTTGTGGGTTGAGAAAAAAAAATTGCAGTCTACCGATGGAATGGGGAAATATTATCACTAAGATTAATATAAAAAATTAGAAGGTACTTATATAAATTCACAATATTATGTTCCCCAATAGACTTCAGAGATCTCAATGATCATGAGATGTTCTTATGTAGGTTATCATTATAATCATCAATTAAAATTATTTATTAACATTACATATAATAAGAGAAGGCTAGAAATTCATATTCAACCTTTAAAACCTTTGAGATGATGAAGTGTGGTTTTTTTATCCCTCTTACCTAAAATTTAAATTTCCATTATGCTTCAAATGAGGTAGAAATAAAAACACATAAATCCAAAGCTGGTGTTAAATATAAAATACAAATTGTAAAATTACATAATAAAAGGGGAAATCAAGTGAGGTGGGTTTATTCATTGTGTTTCTAATATATTTTAAGTGATTATTGTTATTTAAAAAGGTAAGTGGGGTTTATGGTTCTTAGGTATTGAAAAAACATAAATTTAAAGATTCAATATTTCTTTCTTCCAAGTTGTATTGGATTTTAATTAATGAAATAATTATTCAGATAAAAGTATCACATTGAAGAATATAATATATAAAATGACTCATAAAGCATGAAAATCATAGGTTTTGAAACGGTGTTCTAAATAATATAGGTGGAGTTTATTATTTATTTAAAATTAATTATAGAATATTACATAGGTCTCAATAATTCATGTTCATCAAGGAATGTAGAAACCTAAAAAAATCACCCAATTTAGTAATTTGGTAGAAAAAACCTCTTTATGGACAAAGGTCATGGATTCCTCCTATAATGAATATTGGTATAATTATGATATTTACTATATGTATATATATTATCTTTTTCATAATGGTTACTCATTATAGAACATATATATGTCATGTAAATTTATAAATTTAATAACCTAGAGATAATTCTAGTAAAATAATGAGAATGATGATAGCGTTGTGTATTACTTGATTATATATAAAGATTATGATTTTACTTCTATGATTGAGTCTCTAGAAAAAACTTCATGTGTAATTTTTTGACACTTTATAGTGTTGACATGAGGAGTTTGTTCTAAATTAATTATATAAGTTTGAATATGTATCTTATAGAGGGTTAAAAGTTATGTATCATTTAACAGGAGTTGAATTCATTATGGAAAACATAATTATGGAACACTAATTTGGTTGAATTGCAATGAGAATATATATATATATATATTAAATATGAATTAAGTGGGATATTGAATATAGAGGAAGAATCGTCACATGATGGGGATGGGATCATAAGTACAATGTTTTTTTGGTAATAATTTATATAAAAATTGAAAGTGTGACCATAAGTGTTAATATAAGATAGTAAATACATTCAAGAAAAATATCATAAAATTGGAACATTAATTTATTATCGTATTGTGTGTATGATTTTTTGGAAGAAGGTGTGTTGTGACCCACCACCATTTAGACTCCACCAGAGGTAGTAATGACTTAGATTGTGAACCATAATGTTCACCTTAAATAGGTCATGGGTTAGCAACTAGTACTAAGGGTATATCATTAAACATATATGGAAGGAATTACTCTTTATCGATGGAAACCTCATAACACCATGTATAATATAATGAAATCCCAACCACAATACATGAATATTTTATATCAATTCATGTTGTGTCATAAAAATTAAAAACATAAAAGATATAAAGCACTAAAAGGTCAACCAACTCATCTATACTTAAAAAATGTATAATGAAATATAAATTTTCTACCAAGACATTTGTTTCTAGTTCTATGGTCACCTGAAACCCCTGCCAACTCAAAATATATAATATTAAAAACAACACACACACACACACACGTATATATATATAAAGTAATAGTGAGAATATAAATATACACATTAGATTCTTCCATGAAACTCTCATGTGTTCATGTGAATAAATCATTGTAATTTATCCATGTAAGGAATAAATATATCAAAATAATCAATCACTAATAATCTCTCAAGATTCAACCAATAGACCACTTCTATTCCATACCATATAAATATCACTTCAAATACCCCCATCACATTCCTTATAACATGTCATCACATAACCACTACTAATTCATATCCAAAACCTAGTAGTTTTCTACCCATGGGGACCTCACTATAGTATTCTTAAGTATTGGTCCACCTGTAGGGACCTCACTATAACACCAACTCTAAAAATAGTTATCAACCCATAGAGAATTATCTAAACTTTCATAATTAAAAATTAGTAATCTGCTCATAGGGAAATATTTGTTGCATCTCAATCACTATATAGTTATTCACTAGTAGGGAACTTTCTATCACATCCACATATATTGGTTGGGCCATTGTCCACTCATAGAGACTATCACGAACCGAATCTGATTGCCACCGAAACCGGCACCAAACCCGGACCATGAAAATTCCCTAAGGGAATTCCTGATCCCCATGGGCTGGCACAAGTGCCAAGGTATCATAAAACGAGAATTGGGAATGATTTACCCAAGTTTATAAACATAAAATGACAAATGAATCCAATAAAAAGAATCTGGAGTTTTCAAACCAGACAATGTTTAAAAAAAATTCAGAACTGAATTACATAGTATAAAACAACTCACCAGGACTATAATAAAGGTACAAAACCAAAAAATGAATAGACCAAGAACCTCAACATGGAAAGAGGCATCACCCTCAAGCCATATCCACAACACCGCATCATGAATGACCGGTGAAAACCCAACCTGTTGGCATAAAATTTGTACCCAAACCTACAACAACAAAAATAACCAAGTCTACTTACACCCAAGGGTGTAATTAGGGTTTGATCCAATTCCTAGTAGGATACCACCACTAATAGATTCCATGTGATAAATATTCAAAGACGAAAAGCATCCAAGTTTACAAAAACATGTAATTTCTAGTTACAATTTCTAAAAGATGAAACTTAAAAAAAATCAGTTTTCACGTGGGCTAATTTGAAGAATAAACACTTTTAAAATAAATTCAAAAGCTGCGGAATTTTTCCAACAAAATATATTTTATGTTGATGGTAAGTATAAAGGATCTAATGAGCACAAGCAATAGGAAATAACCCTTAGGCACTAGCTAGTTGTGCATCCCAGGTACCTTGTATCTCGGTGAGAGTAACCACAAAAAATATGTGTTCTCGTGCACGAGCCACTTGTAGGTAACATACCCATAACCTAGTGGTCCCCAATCATCAAAATAATAGTTTAGTTAGAGTTTTAAGCATCAATCTTGCTACGTGAAACTGAGGCCAAACCCCACGGATTCATTAGCATACTAGCTAGTACACATCCACCCACCTAGATACTCGGGTTTTCCCTTTGCGCTCAAACAAGTTCAACAAGCCAAGAAATATATTTTTCACGTGAAAATATCACTTCCACATCAAAAATTAACTAAACATTTTCATGTACATCACACAATTCACAAATTCCACTGTTCATTCAAATGTATTTTGAAATCAAACACACACCAAAATAGCCCACAACACTTTCTGCATAACTTTCACAATACAACACATCCTTTAACAATTTTATAGAGTCCCTCAAAATATGCTAAACACACAATAATATCCCACTCGCATGTTTCATAAAACCCTTTTTATAAAAAAATCCATTTTTCACATCGCACTCACACAAACAGCCCACATCACGTTCACACCTCTTTCACATTTCAGTAAATCCATTAAACATTTTTATAAAACATTTACAAGAGGGTACTCATCACATGACAGACCTATTCACATTTAAAATGGTCTATTTTAAAGTATAAACAATCCAAAACATTTTTCCAATATGGTTTCACCTCCTACATAAATCATTAATCCATTCAAAACTTTTATAAAACAATTCTAAAGAGTGTACCAAAGCTTTTCACATAAACCCCATTTCAAAACCGTATTTCAAGGACAAAATCACACCACTAAAAATTCAAAACAGAATTCTCAGCCCTATAAACATTTATTAAACTACCCCCAAGTGTTATACAAACACCTCAAACAATACCACAAAAAACCCACATGAAGAACACACATTTTCAAAATCACTTTCAAGAAGTACAATAAGGTTTTATGCCTTAAACCCATTAAAAAACCTATTTTAAACCTAATGGAACACCAATACCCTAAAAAATCATAATTCTCAGCCCAAACAATATTTATTACACCAATTTCATATGTTATAAAACACACCCAAACAATACCCAAAGGGTTACAAATGAAAAACACCCAATTTTAAGCTAAAATGAAACTATAAAAATAAATTCTTAACCAAATCCAACATAAACTATTTTTTCACCACACACAGCATATTAGGAACATGTATAATAAGTAATGCAAGCAAAATAACTCATCTAGAAATGATTACACATGGAATCACCTACCTTTTATGTCGAAACCCTCAAAACATGGTGTGAAACATCAACCGCACCACCGCCGCACCTCAAGAAATATAAATCCAACCCTAGACACAAATATTTGACCACAAAGACACCAAATCGAACCCTAGGTTCTAACCTCAACTTCTGGACATGAGGAACTTCAAGAATGGGTGAAAGAAACCCTAAGGATGGGGAAGAAATCAAGGAAAGAAACACTTACTTGAAACATCTTGAATCAAACGAACAAAATACACCAAAATTTGAATATCCAAGCAACCAATCCTGATATGGAGGCTCTAATGGGGATGATAAGGTCAATTGGGGACTAAAATGGGGGTAAAAGAGTGAAAATTAAAATATTTATTAAAGAATAAACTTACCTTCTCAAATATGGACGATTTGAGTAACCCTAAGAAGTCTTTCCCTACTCCGTGAGGCAAATGAGGTCCAAAGTGGAAAAATGAATAATGGGGGTGAGGCATGGGATTTTGGATTCAGGTGGGAGGTGGAATCACGGGAATACAGTAAAAAATGAGTATGTTATTAAAGAGTTGATAAAAAAATTTAAAATTGTAAATGGCTCACGGGTTGGCCCAATTCCAAATTAATTATCTCAAACCCAAAATGATAATGGGTTCAAAAAGGGTCCAAATGGACATGGTGATTTGGGTAGGTCATAGGAGGAAAATTTGGAAGTGGAATGGATGAAAAATGTTAACAAATGAAGGAGTTATAAAAGAAATAAAATTTATTTTTAAATCTGGAACTGGGCTCACAGTTTGGCCCAAATTTTGAAAACCCTCCATTTCCACTAAAATGAAAGGAAAACCCTCAAAATAAAGAAAGAATGGAAATTAAATGAAAAATACATTTAAAATAAGTCATGTATGTGACGATTCTACCCATCATAAAACTTGTTGTCCCCGAAAAGTCACCACAAGGCCAATTACAAAAACCAACCCCAACCGATAAACCAAGAAGTAATTCTTTGCCAGGATTCACCCCCAAAGGCCAAAACACCTCTAGTGATCATTTAAGGAAGGATTACTCTCACAAAAAAACATACACCACTTTCCTGAAACAATTAAGAACATTCAGGCTTTATCCCAAATAAATACTCCTCAAACACAATTGAAAAAATACTCAATCAATTGACTTAAACAAACAACAACATCGAACTAAGTTACACTTACCCTACTATAACTAAACCATTGGGCACTCTCCAACATCAAAGTTTACCCAAGGAAGATGTAGGTAGTTAGATATCTACGAATGATAATACCAACTTCCAAGACAAGACCAAGGAAAAAACTGAGTTACTTGTATGAAGAGACGCAAATGGGCTCCCCACCATAAGAGATAACTTAAATTTTTTTTCCGAGAGAGAATCTGGACACTAACAGGGGGGCCCAAACAGACTCCCTAGTACAAGGGGTATACATCCATTAGAAATTTCCAATATAATATGCATGATACCCATAGTGGTTCTCCCCATCACAAGAACCAACCATCTTAACCGTCCAGCGTGGGCCGACATGAAAAGATTCCAAAAGTTTAATGATTTGGGAAGGCTTTATAGTTAGTCCACACGGTTTGGGAAACCGTGCACTAACTGCAGAGATCATTCTTTTTTCATAGATTCCTAGCACATGGTCACTACTAATCATGCACAAAATGCATGCTCAGCCTGTCTAGCCAAATTTCAATCCATTCTCCAAAGACTCAATGGAAACCAAAGGGGGGGAGATATTGCTTGACTACATGGGTACAAGGCCCTCCACCTATTTCCACCAAATGAGAACAACAAAAGAAATATAATGACACCAAAGGTTTAAGCTCTTCCTATATTTCATACCGAGGATAGGACTTTGTACAAGGGTTTAAACGACACTGGGGTTTCCCCTGACTACACGCCAGCTTCTCTCCGGGACCTATGGCTAGAGCTCAAAATATTGAAGCATATTCGGCCACACAGTTAGTATGTGGAAACCCCTGTGTGAAACTTCTGCTTTAGGTTCCACAAACTACTACACCACATACCCCAATGGGTTCACCAAGACATAACACACTCCATAACTCACTTTACTTAAACCTGACATTTCATTGAAACAAGGGATCAGAAGATGCACACACATCACACCTTGTTTCTTTGGGTGAGAAACAATAGAAAGGAAGGACACGTATAAACACCTTCCTATAAGATAGAGTATTTGATGTTTTTTCTAAGGGAGACATACTCCCAACATAATAAATAACCTCATAGGAATGCGAGACCTTAAACTTTAAAGTAAAATGAGCACACAAAATCACAATGTGTCACCGAACATGACCTTTGCGATTGATAGAAGCAATACATGGAACGTAACCTTATGCCAAGTCCCTAAACAATAGAAAAGTCCAAAAAGTGGACACAATAGCCTATCCTGACCAAAATCCCAAAGTTGGTGGTTTAACAAGAACTCTTTCTTCAAAAAAACTATGAATAACCCATAGGACCTCTTAGACACCATTGAGACACTCATCCACACTAACAACCCCAGAACACTTCCACCTTCGATGAATCAGGAAACTTAAGAAACTGAGGTATCTTTCAACCTTCCACAAGCACTATCCCACTATAAGAGGATCCAAAAATCAATGAAATGAATGGGTGTAGACTCAATAAACAAATATAGATAAAATATTCCTTATATTGATCAACTGGAGGACTTTACAATGGCGAAACAATACGGGTTTCACTTCAGTTGTGCATTATCCCTTAATGGGGGCGTACCTTATCCAATGAGAGAACCCAAGGACCCAACCAAGATGGTCCATTGGTCAAAACATGCCACAAACCAGATCCAAACACATGAATGGAACCACCGTAATGGTGTCTTGAAACATATCTCATAAGAGACTACTAACCGGTCATTCTACCCAACATGTCGTCCAAACACAAACCCAAAACACGGTTCGAACAAGAGGGGTCCATGGACTCAAAAACATCCCACAACATCAACATTTTCCAAAAACTCATAATATACACCATCCCAAACAATTCAACAAGATAACATGTTTTTCTTTAAAAACATCTCTTTGAAAACAAATGGTTCAGCGGTTAGTATATCCACCAATGGTACCCCATGGGCCTCACACATGCAAGTTTTTGTGCCACACTGAGCACCCTCCCCATATCCAACCTGGAACTCATCTAGTCATTCCATCAACCGTTCATCATCCCATATAACCCCATGCATGTGTTCTCTCATGAAAATACCAAATTTTAAAATAAAAATTCATTCCACTTTTCAAAACCAAAACGGTTAACCAACACATCTTTTTTCTCAAAACCGCTAACCAAAAGATCAAAATACCAATTCACATATTACAAAACTTCTCACAAAGACACAAACATTTAGAAAAGAACTCAATTTCATGTTATTCACATAAATTTCAAAATATCTCATCCCATTAAAACACCCATTGATTTTTTAGAAAACTCTATTGGAAAAACTTTTTCAAAACCTACTTCAATATAGTTCTTGATTTAAAAATATGTATAAGGACACCATTTTTCATTTCAAAATAATTCTGAAAATTCAGTTCAAATATTTAATAAATCAAACAATTCCCTCTTTATTTAAAAATCATTCCAAAAAAACTTTTCACTTCTTAAAACCAAGTCACTTTAAAACCAAAGTTCCAAGATTTTAAAACTAAAGAACACAAGACAAAGAAAGAGGAAACTAGTTTCAGTGGGTGACTTGTACATATGGTTGGAAGCCATATTATAATCACTTCACTATCATAGAGAGTGTTTTAGGGAATATCCCTGGCTCCACATGGCTTTTCAGGACCTTCGAGGTCACGGAGACCATTAACCCAACTCTCTTTTAATTTCCCCTAATCATCATTAAACCAAGAAAACTAAAGGACTCCGAAATGTCCCAACATCCCCTGGAGACTTGAATCACATCATGAGGTGTGGTGATCAGACACACTACTCATAACCAAATTTCCAAGTCCCAACAATCCTAACTCTAGTCTATCCCAACTGTTTCCCAAATAACATGACCCAAAGAGAGCGAACCTGCTCTGATACCATTTTGTCACGAACCGAATCTGATCACCACCAAAACCGACACCAAACTCAGCATGTGACAAGGCCTGAAGGGTGTTTCCGATCCCCATAGGCTGGAACAAGTGACAAGGTATCATAAAATGATAATTGGGAATGATTTAACCAAGTTTATAAACATAAAATGATAAATGAATCCAAAAAAACGAATCTGGATTTTCCAAACCAAACAATATTTTACAAAAATTAAGAACTGAATTACATAGTCTAAGAAAACTCACTAGGACTATAAAAAATGTACAAAACCAAAAATGAACATCCCAAGAACCTCAACATGGCAAGAGTAATCACCCTCAAGCCATCTCCACAACACTGCATCATGAAAGACAGGTGAGAACCCGAACTGTTGGCACAAAAGTTATACCCAAACCTGTGACAAAAAAAATAACCAAGTCTAATTACACCACAGGTTGTAATTAGGTTATGATCCAATGCTGAGTAGGATACCACCACTAATATATTCCACATGATAAACATTCAAATATGAAAAGTATGCAAGTTTTCAAAAACATGTAATTTCTAGTTAAAATTTCTAAAAGATGCAACTTAAAAAAATTAGTTTTCAAGTGGGCTAATTTAAAGAATCAACACTTTTAAAATAAATTCAAAAGATACTGAATTTTTATAGCAAAATATAACGTATGTCGACGGTATGTATAAAGGATCTAATGAGAACAAACAACAGGAAATAACCCTTAGGCACTAGCTAGTTGTGGGTCCCAGGTACCTCGTATCTCGGTGAGAGTAACCAGAAAAAAAATCTATTCTCATGCACGAGCCACTAGTAGGGATCAAACCCATAACCTAGTGGTCCCAAATTATCATCATCATAGTTTAGTTAGAGTTGTAAGTGTCAATCATTCTAACTGAAACTGAGGCCAAACTCCACAGATTCACTAGCATACTAGTACATGTCTGCCCACCTAGATACCTGGGTTTTACCTATGTCCTAAAACAAGTTCAACAAGACAAGAAATATAGTTTTCACATGACAATATCACTTCCACATAATAAATAAACCAAATATCCCCAAGTACATCATACAAGTCACAAATTCCACTTTTCATTCAAATGAATTTTGAAATCAAACTCACACCAAAATAGCCCACGACACTTTTTTCATAACGTTCACAATCCAAAACATCCTTTAAAAAATTTATAAAGTTCCTAAAAATATGATAAACATCACATAATATCATGCTCACATGTTTCATAAAACCCTTTTTATAAACAAAATTCAGTTTTCACATCGCACTCACACAAACAGCCCACAACACGTTCACACCTCTTTCACATTTCAGTAAATCCATTAAACATTTTTATAAAACATTTCCAAGAAGATATACATCACATGAATGACCTATTAATATTTAAAATAGTCCATTTTAAAGTATAAAAAATCCAAAATAGTTTTTCAATATGGTTTCACCTCTTACATAAATCATTAAACCATTGAAAACTTTCATAAAACTATTCTAAAGATTGTACCAAATCATTTCACATAAAACCCATTTCAAACCCAGATTTCAAGGAAAAGATCACACCAATACAAATTCAAAACAGAATTGGAAGCCCAAAAAACATTTATTAAACTACCCCCATGTGTTATACAAACACCTCAAACAATACCATAAAATATCCAAATGAAAAGAACATGTTTTCAAAATCACTTTCAAGAAGTACAATAAGGTTTTACACCTTAAACCATTTAAAAAACCTCTTTAAAACATAATGGAACACCAATACCCTAAAAAATCAGAATTTTCATCCCAAAAAAGACTTATTAAACCAATTTCATATGTTATAAAACACACCCAAACAATACCCAAAGGGTTACAAATGAAAAACACCCAATTTTAAGCAAAAATGAAACTATAAAAATAAATGCTTAACCAAATCAAACATAAACAATTTTTTCACTACACACAGCATATTAGGAATATACATAATAATTAATTCAATAAAACTAACTCATCTAGAAATTATTACACATGGAATCACCTACCTTTTATGTGGAAACCTCAAAACATGGTGCAAAACATCAAGTGCACCACTGTCGCACCTCAAGAAAGATAAATCCAGCCCTAGACCACAATATTTGACCACAAAGATACCAAATAGAACCCTAGGTTCTAATCTCAACTTATGGACATGAGGAAATTAAAGAAAGGGTGAAAGAAACCCTAAGGAATGGGAAGAAATCAAGGAAAGAAAAACTTACTTGAAACATCTTGAATCAAACGAACAAAATACACCAACTTTTTAATCTCCAAGAAACCAAACCTAATATGGAGGCTCTAATGAAGATGATAAGGTCTAGTGGGGACTAAAATGGGGGAAAAGAGTGAAAATTAATAGATTTATGAAATAATAAACTTACCTTCTCAAATCTGGACGATTTGAGGAACCCTAGGAAGTTTTTCCCTACTCCATGAGGCAAATGAGGTCCGAAGTGGAAAAATGAATAATGGGGGTGGGGCTCGGGATTTTGGATTCAGGTGGGAGGTGGAATCACAGGAATATAGTAAAAAATGAGTAAGTTATTAAAGACTTAAAAGAACAATTTAAAACTAGAAATGGCTCATAGGTTGACCCAATTCCAAATTAATTCACTCAAACCCAAAATGCTAATGTGTTCAAAAAGGGTCCAAATGGACATGGTGATTTGGATAGGTCATAGGAGGAAAAGTGGGAAGTATAATGGATGAAAAATGTTAACAAATTAAGGAGTTATAAAGAAATAAAATTTATTTTTATATCTGGAATTGGGCTCACGGTTTGGCCCAAATTTTAAAAACCCTCCATTTCTACCAAAATGAATGGAAAACCCCCAAAACAAAAAGAAGAATGGAAATTAAATGAAAAATAAATTTAAAAGAAGTCATGTATGTGACAGAGACTCTCATTGGTTCTCTATAAATCTATGATTAGGAACTCTCCACAATAATCCACATTCAGTGAGAATTTTTCCACCCTTATGGACTCTCATTATAATACTTAATGTCCACCCATAGTGATTATCACCTCCCTAACCTATATATCACTAACAAAAACATGCATCCACTATGTCTAGACATATTATCCACACTTTCATTACTATCATCACCATAATCACTATTACCTCATCCTAATTTATACTAAAACCCCTACCACATAACTAGTCAAAAATTCTATATCACTATCACAAACCAAAAGTGGATTCAGACCCCAATAATTCATTTATTCTCCCTCCTAGTCCATCAAAAATAAGGGTTCTCAATAATATAATAATTCCACAAACATATATCATACTCCCACGTAGGTACACCACCCATAGATCCTTGGGAGTAATTCATAACTAAAATTCATCATATCCTGAGTATAAAAAAGTTCCACAACCTTAACACACAATCATTATATAACATGGATCACTTATTAATAAATACATATTATTCAATACATCATGAAACACAAAAAATTTCTTTTATTTGCACTAAATGTTTTCTAGGTGTTAATTCTATGTTCGAGTTATAGAACCACTATCATCACTTTCCACCATTAAGATATACTATATACATAAGACTATACACACCACACAATAAAATTTTATACCATGTGCTAAGGTGGAAATACTCTATAGAACATATACTATCTCATGTAACTCACTACCATATATGTCCTCTAAATCTAGAATTTGTCATGAATCCATACATATATATATCATAACCCTTTAAAACTCACCGATAGTTTAACCCCCAGCCTTCACCATCACTTTATCATACTTTTTTAGAAACTGGCGTGACCCACATACCAAATTACTATGATGTGTTCCATGGTTAGTAAAACCACCCATCTCACTACTTAAAATATTTTTTATTAATTTTAACTATAATAGGAACTAATTTTAATTCAATAACATATAAAATATCTAAAAATATTGATAAAAAAGGATAGACAAAAAATTTATCAATTAAAACATTAAAAATAATTTACACAAGATTTATAATTAATATTCAACACCAAATAAATAATTTCTTGATCATATACATAATCCATTTATTTAAATCTTCCTTAATTTAAATTATATGGAAATATAATTGATATTTTAATACACATTCACATTTTAATTTTATCATTTATCAAATTTCATCAATAAAACATTGTTCACTAATTTAAGTAATAGTACACAAATATATTTCCTATCTTGTTTGAATTATTCAACAAGAATAATTATTTTATCAATTTCATTTTCATAAATCCTTTATGATTTCCAATTTACACCAAGTTTTTGATTTTGAATTATTATGAATTATCTTCCCAATATGAAAATTTTCAATCATGTATAATTCATAGGGATTATAGAAGAGATGAAATTTTAATTCATCTAACTCGATTTCATGATGAATGAAATTCCTTAATCCTTTGAGGATTTATATTGATCATTCATCTACAATATTAAAATTTTCTTTCTACTCTATTGATATTATCTACACACAAACACTAAGAATTTAATTATTTAAGATAATAAAGAGAGGAGAGTCTAAGTAAGGTCACTGATTAGAAATAAATTTCCCTAATTTAGTTCCTCTGTATTATCACTGATCAATTCCAAGTGTAACCACCCGTTAACTATTCTATTGACTTTCCCATTAATTTTACCATTCAATCCACCTTTATTTATTTATAAAACTTAATATTATATCAATATAAATATGCATCTCCACTATCATTTCCACATATCCCCTATAATATAAAATATCTCACATGATAAATTATATATTTAATAAGAAAAATAAAAAAAATGTGAATTACTAAAATAAAAAAAAATTATTAAATTCCATCACCACCAGAAAATTATTGAAAAAAAAACTCCTAAAAAATTATAAATCACTACCCATGGGTAAACCTTAGGTATGATATTCAACAACATTCTCAAAATTCCATTCCAAGAAATGAAAAAAAATCATTTTCCCTTTTTAGATAAAAAACTACAAAAAAGTTAAACTATAAAAAGTTAAATTTATAGGTCTATACATTACACACCCGTATAAAATATTTCCTCCTTAAAAAACTTCAGCCATAATAATTATAAAAAAATGAAAAAATAGAATTGTTCAACTTTTATCACTTCAATGAAATTGCACATTGAAAAAATAGAAGTAATGATATCAAAACAATTTAGTATATTGAGCTCACATATGTGATTCCCTCTCCTAATATATTTTCTCTATTCTACCATACCACCAAAGAACTCACACTAAATGAATAACTTTATCATATAGAAAATTCTCCATATGATCCATTATTTCCACCAGATACTCCACAATGTTTATATCATCTTTGATTTGCACATCACTCAAATCAATCACATGTGATGGATCGTGATAATACTTCTAAAGATGAGATACATGAAACTTTTCAATATCCACTTCCAACTATGGATGTAGTTACAACTGATAGGATACCTCTCTAACTCACTCCATTACCTCAAAAAGTCTGATAAATCTTGGTAACAATTTTCATCCCTTTCCAATCATTCATTTCCCATGTCAAGGAAAAACTCACAAGACCACATGAGCTCCAACTATAAACACCAATGGTATACTCCTTTATTCTATAAAGTATTTCTTTACTTTGATAATCCTAACTCAATACCAGATAACCTACACATGCTCCATCATATCTTGAACCATATTTGACCCAACCACAATGGACTCACCAACATCAACCCAACATTGTAGTAAATGACAGAGCTACCTATAAAAATCCTTCTATTGTCCCATACTAATGGAGAATTTATTATTTTTATTATAATAAAACATTGCCAAAGTTAAATGATCTACCTGTAATGCTTTAAAATCCAAGATACACACCCATAACATATTCCCTAATTTTATAACATTCCACTTGGTTTGAACATCTATCTACAGGTGAAATCTTCTGAAAAAGCACAACTAGGTTCCAAAATAATGTTTCAATATCTTATGTATTATTGATGTAAACTAAACACCAAGATCATACACCATCATCCTTAAGAATCCATGAATCATTTAATTCTACAGTATATAAATCTTTCCCAAACTATCCATCAATCCTAACTTCTTAACTATAATGAAATGAGAAGACCTCATCAATCAGACCTTGATAACCCAAATTTAATCAATCCCTATCAAGGTTTTGAGACAAAATTATAATTAAATTTATAGAAATATCCTCCCACTTCCAGTAATTAATATCCAAATCATGAAATATTTCCATTAGAAATTGATTTTCAACATTCACATGTTATCACACATTAAATTTAGAAAAAAATCACCCACCTCCTTCTTCATCCCAATCCACCAAAACTATCACTTCAAATCATGATACATATTTTAAAAACATAGATATAACTCTAATGATAAAATATAGAATTCACATAAACCCATTTACATCATAATTTTAAGATTAAATTACATACTATGAAATAATAATTGGTTTTCCCATCCTCAGACCAACCATCAAAACATCACTATTCATACTCTGATCTCACCACAATTTCACCATGAATTCTCCTGGATAAGACTCTTTCATCAGATGCACAAATAATGAATATGATATTATCTAATAAATCCATGATCCGTTATAATTATAAATATAAATTCTCTTAATGAATTCCAAAAACTAAACTTCTTTTCATTTCTCTCTCATCCATCAAGCATATCCACTATAATAATTTTGACATACAACATATGCTACCACATTATCCTTTCCAACAATACATGTGAAATAAAAAACATAATATTTGAAAACAAATACCCACCTTATCAATCATAAATTAAAATTATTTAGGGGAAAGATATATCTCAATATTTTATGATAAATTCAAACCATGAAGTGTTCTTTGAGAAAATGATTCCTCAAAAAATTAAGAACAAACACCATTATTTCAAGCTATAAATCATGGGTCGAATAATTACATTCATGGGGATATAATTACCTAGACCCATAATCAATGGTTCTCTTTTATTATATCAAGACTCATACAAAACATCAATGATATGGGTCATAATATACCTTTTATTTAATACCCTTTTAGGAAAACAAAGAATCTTAACATGTGTTAACTTATCCTTTAGACTTTCAAAGGCATCCCAACACTCCTACATCAAAGAAAAATAATCCCCTTTCTTAGTCAAAGATAATAATGGAGTTTTAATATACAAAAAACTCATATATAAACCTATAATGATAAAAATATAATCTTAATGAATCCATCACATTGGAATCATTATTTAGACGATTCTATAAAATAAATGTTGCAATATTGGTTGGTTCAACTTCTACACCATGATCTAAAATAGCATGGCCAAAAAAATACACCTCACGTGTATAAAATTTCTACTTTTAAATCTTCCCATTCAATTTATAAAATCTTATAAAATTTAACACCAATATGAGATTCTTTTCATGATCTTACTTCATCTTTGAATAAACCAAAATATCATTAATAAAGGAAACCTATGAAATATTAAATATAGGGTTGGAAAACTATATTTATAAGACAATTAACCACAAAATGAGAATTTATTACACTAAATAGAATTATTATAAACTCAAAATTACTATATCAACAACAAATAAGGGTTTTTATGAATATATTTATCCTTAACCCTCAAATGGTGATATAAATATCATAAATAAACCTTAAAAATCATCCTTACCTATATAACTAATCAAAAAAATCATTTTTTTTATAATAGGATAGAAATTTTTTATTGTCACTTGATTTAACATCCAGTAATCTAAATAAAATTTCAAGATCATGTCTTCCTTCTTTGAAGATAATATGAGAACTTCATCTAGAAACTTTACATGTTGAACAAAACGCCACTACAATAATTCATCAATTATGAATGATTAATTATAAATGATCCACTAAGTACATATGATAAGATATCACAATAATAAGAGAAAAATCTGGATATATATCAATACCAAACTCAATCTCTCACCTACATGTTAAGTTTGAAACCTCATCTCGAAAAACATCATCATAATCTATCACAACCCAAGGAAACTTCTCTATATCTAAATATAATTCACCAAATATCATTCTCTCTAACTGGTATGTAATATATTATGGCTCAATATATGTCTCCCCTTAACAAAAATCTCTCTCCCTAACAAACACCATCTGATCCCTATCTAGATAATAGAAAATAACCCTTCATATATAACATTCAATATAACATTATATGGAGTAAAACAATTCACCTTAAGGATGACATCATATGGTTGTATTTGTAACAAGACTATATTATATGAAAATTGACCTCCCCCATAGCTATTTCACAACTACACACCTCATTCAACCACTTATGACCTACCACTAGAGTAATCAATTCTAGTGTCCTCTGAATATTATCTAATTTAATCCCAGACCCATAAACTAGGTAAGTGGTGATAAATAAATGTGATTAATTGATATCAATCAAAACAAAATAAATGGTGAAGTTAATAAAAATCATACCTTAAAACACCTATGGTTTCTCCACTTATTAAACATACAAAATGTTTATTTTTTTACTTTAATAAATCATCCTATTTTTATCCCTACTACCTAACTCTATCACTTCTATGATTAACTTTCTATTAAGCTCATCCAAGATGCCCTATTATATTACACCATTTTTTATGGTACCAAATGTCATCTATCCTACTACTGCTATAAAAACCATGGATGAGGAGGCCAAAAAACTTAATAAATAATTCTCTCAATGGTTATACTCTAATCACACCTCCTATGACCTCCTTGATAAGATAGAAACACCACCTAGTGGATGCCCATGGCTCTGATACAGCAACATTGAAATCCCTAGGTCCCACAAAATGGTTGTGTACTACCCACACTAGAGAAATGATATTGTGTTAGAAATAAAATATCCTTAACTCTTTTGAACCATTAATTCTTAAAAAATCAATAACATACACATACATTCCCAATCTAATATATGCCATGCTAGGTAATCCCCCAAAAAACCATTCTCATCAATAAATTATTCATCATCTCATCCTTTCCAATATCACCATAAAATAATTTGTAGAAACGATTCCCAACAACCTCTGGATATTGGGCCTAAAATATCTCTATAAATAGTTATCTCTCATTTCTCATTAATCATAAAATTCATATAATAACATATCAATTACATAAATCACACAATAAATTCCATGATAAATTAACTTCCATGTTGTATCACCAAAACCACACATTGCATCTAAAGTATAAGTGTCACTGAAAATAATTATTTCTTGATAAAATCCTAAAATTGATTTCATTGTATTTTAGACACATCATGATCTCCAAAGTATTCCATTGATGACCCAAACCTCACAAAAAACACATAACCAAAGAAACACAGTACTCATATCTCATTTAGATAAACTAAAAAGTTATTTTATCTTTCTCTAACCAATTATTAGTCTCATGATTGGAAATACTCCCCATGTACTTCAACAAATTCTACTTTTATAACTCACTCAAGGTAATTATCTATACATGTATATCCTTAAGTTAATGTTGAACCCCTTTTAATTAAACCTCATGATGAATTCATATAGCCTACATAATTACAAATAGGAAAAAATTCATATGACCAAGGTTATATATATAAGGTATGTCTTACCAAATTATTCACAATCCTAACCACACCACCACCCCATTCAAATGTTTAACCACAATTCCACACCATTCACCCTCTACATAGAAAATCACAACTTATATACAGTCATCATGAACTAAAACTACATGATATAAGAATTCAAACTTATCTTAATGCCCTATATTTGGAAAATAATTACCTACGTATTAATTCATAGGTTATAGATTCCTTATTATGATCATAGGGTCCCATTTTGCATCAATCTTGTTTTTATGATCAATTTAATGTAATGGGTTTAAGTAAAATTTGCCTTACCACTCATGCAATCCTCACTAGTGCCTACTCAAAAAATCATCCTAAAACCACTCACTTTAATGCCAGTATATTATGATCCACCTTTGTGGGGACTCTACCTGAGATGGAATTGAGTTTGATTGTTACCCCAAAATCCCTCCTTCAATTGACCAAGGGATGGAAACTAGCAATAAGGGTTTGTTATCACACATATATGGAAGGGATTACCATTTAGAAATGAAAAAACCAAAACACTATGTAAAATATAAGGTAATCCAAACCAAAAAAGGAATAATTTATATCAATGAATGTCACGTCATAAAAATATTAACAAAAAATAACATAAATCACCATACGGTCTATCAACTTTGTTATACCTCAATCAAGGTATTATAAAATTCACCTTCTCCAACACACCTATGTCCAAAGAAAAGGTATTTTGACACCTCAAAAACTCTACAAAGATAATCTAAAAATAGTTTTTATAAAGCAAGGGTGGTAATATTAATATACTAAGTAGGTTCCTCACTAAAACTATCATATGTTCATGTGAATGAATCATGTTAATTCATCCATGATTCGAATAAATAAAACAAAATAATAAATAAATGAGAATATATTAAGTGTAAACTGATCAATAACTTCCCTTAAATACCACATGACCATTAATTTGAATACCCCATTACATTCCTCATCAACTTTTATCACACAACCACTACTAATCCATAACCAAAAGTAGTAGTTATCCACCAATGGGTACTTAAACATAATATTCTAAAGTCTTTCTCTACATATAGGGACCATTTTATAGTATTTTATCTACAAAGTAGTTACCCACCAATAGGGAAATCTCTATATCATCACCATCAATTAGTAGTTATCCACCTATAGGGAAATTATTATAGCATCTTAATCACAAAGTAATTTTACACCCCTAGAAAGCTCTTTATCACATCTACATTCACTAGTTTGGTTAAAATTCACCTATAATGGTTTTATATGGTTATTTAGTTTTCTACCCCCATGCACTCTCCTCACCAAAACTCACATCAGTTTATTGTTATCCACCCTATGGGAATCTTTTTATATTTCATGGAATCCATACTCAAGGACTCTCCTCTCCTCAACCTATTTATCACCACCACACATCATCAACCTATTATGGATATCCATATCATTAACATTATCATCACTATTATAACCATTATTATAATTACATCATCAACCTCTCATGGAACAACAACTACCACATAACTAGACACAACATATGCATTACAATCACATACCATAAGTGGATTTGGATCCTTATCGTCTATATATTATTATAATAAATCCATAACACACAATAGTTCTAGGGAATATAATAACATCATATATAAGTATTGCGCTCCCACCTAGGTCAATCACCACTAGATCCTAGAGAGTAATTCATAACTAACATTACACATGTCTTGCGAACACACAAGTTTAACAACCTCCACAGATGATTAACACATAACATAAAAAACTTTTAAATCAATCCCCATTTTTATCTATTTCATTTTACATCTACACTTCCATCAATTCACAATAAAGGTTTTCTAAGAGTTCATTATAACTTTGAGTTCCATAACCATTGTCGTCTAATTGTTGGAGTGGGTTTCCTATATCCAACTGTTATGTGCATTTGATTACCATAATATTCATGGTGTTTATTATCAATTAATATCTCATCACATGATTATTCTTCATATATATTACATATATGTGATAATGTCTTATGGGTTCCTATCGTAATGAAATATCTTAGAAATTTTCTCTTATGATGAGAACATATAAGTTCCATGAATGCATTCCTAAATATTTATTCTATACTTAGATGATATCATTTTATGGGATGAAAATGATGCAGGCTATCAATGGTGGTGACTCATAGGAATTTGATACACTTTATCATGGCATGAACCCTTGTTAGTCTTCCGATTGTGAAACTATGAGAACATGACCCGACAGTATGAGATACATATTTATATATGTTATTGGATGATCTTATCTATTGATATGTGTAATTATCAATATAAATAGGGTGTTTCATGGGTAATATTGTATTAATGAATAATGAGAGAAAGGGTTTGTCAATTCTATTATTTAATGGAAGTTGATATAGGTCCCTTCAATAGAAATGGGACAACCTTATTAATTCCATTTCCATAATGTTATGTTGGCTTATTTATTTCTAGAAATTCAAAGAAAGATACATCGGGCACATAGATTGATTACATTAGCATGCGACTTACTCTATTAGATATATCATGATAAATATATTATATTACACATTGTTTATTCATATGTGGTTACTATCATTTTAGAGTTAAACCTTATTATCTATGTGTGGCGTGGTGTGTGGTTAGATGATAACAATGGAGTTTAGGTTTATGAAACCAATGTCACTAAGAACAAGGACTAGAGGGTCACACACTAAGTGTGTTCAGAACATCAATTAAGTTCTATTAGAATTTAACATGTTGAATAAATATTATTATAGTACATGGTTTAATAATTATTCATGTTTCATTGATTATATATATTCACTCACCAGTTATTTGATATAATATTATATGAGTGCAATATTAAATAAATATTTGTTTATCTTGGTAATTATTAATTATGCGAATATATAATTTATATTCTTGTTCATTAAAAAAAATCTAGAAATAATTATTGCATTCTCTATATATATTTTCTCATAGAAAACTCTCAATAATAGAGAGGAATCCTCCTCCGCCAACCTATAAAGACTATAGAGTCTTATAATATTCTTTTCACCTGATGTTATTCTTTCATCAATCATCACCCAAAACCACAAGCATCATAATATCCCTTGGTATCACATGATGATTTCTATAACTACATTCAGAGGTTTGAGGTTCATTTGTAGATCACCGATAGAGGGATTATACCCTTCAATCCTCTTATTGTAATGATAGAAGGAAAATAAATGGTATACTGATTCATCAATGAAGAAATAAATTCAATGAAATTTATTTAATTATAAAAATAAATTAATTATAAATTATATCTAATAATCCTTCCTTCCATGTTGTAGCATAATTTTTAATTAATCATTAATATAATTCCTTGGTTTATGACATTATTCATTATGTACATCTCATATTATTTGTTTTTTATGAGAAAAAAAAAAGTTGAGTTCAAAACTTCCCAATATGTGATTCTGTTATGACTAGAACCTTCATGTTGTATCAAACCAATCACATAATTAATTTATAATTTTTTATTAATTATTTATTGATTATATGATTTTGTTAGTTTCATTCTTGTATTTTTACATTAAATGCAAAACTTTGAAGTATTATCTTCTATTACTTTGTTCTTGATCATATGACTAAAATAAATAAATTTAAATAATGAAAATTTGAATACTCTATTTCAAGGTTTCAAGGGTTTCATATAGATAACACAGTACTATACAGCAAGTATCCTACACTTACATGATATGAATCTATGATCAATGCACCAAGATGATTCCTGGATTATTTTTAGAAATAGTATATTAAATAAAATTTGAATGAATTTAATTCATACCATGTATTGAATGGGATAGTTTGGAACATAGTTTCCTCGAATGAAAGCCTTGTAATATTCATACATTCCACATTGTCCATGTGTTTTAATGGAAAAAACATGGGAGGTATAATCCAAGTAATTCATGAAATACATGATGCAGGGACTGAAAACCCCATGTAACATCAATGTCACAAATATTATAGTTAGTGTAAATTTTTTGTACCCCATTCATGTTTGAGGTGCACAAACACACCCTATTCCTAGGCATGTGTCACTGACATAGGAGAGGATATTCCACATCGTTCATCCCAAGTACACATTGTGTAACCTATTATACATTTTGTACCTAATTTAACCTAGAAATAAAATTTTATGATATGGATAAAACTAATCAATATATTTTCATGAATTATTTGTTGAAATTACACACCATGTTATAGGATTACTAATTGTATATTGATTTAATTTGAATGTAAACTTATGAATTGAATGTTTTTTACAGTCTTTAATTATAGTGTACTTTATCTACATTAATAAAATCACCTTCAACAATATTGAAATATGTTTTTTCACAATTAATTGAAAAATACATACCTTATAATTACATTCCATTCCATATATATTGGATTCCATGTGAATATATAGTACAAGAATCATGCCAAGTAATTTTTATAGGTACATGTCATTTATTCCAAGTACACATGTGTAATTTATTAATTTTTAATAAAATTAATTTTTTTAAAATTATGGCAGATGGAAATTTCCAAGAAGGATTGGATATAATTATAATAAATTAAATTAATTAATTAATAATATATTGATTTTTTGGGATATAGAAATAAGATAGGGAATGGTGGAGAAAAGGGTAATTGTGAAAAACACTAAATATGGGGGCCTTAAGGTCTATGAGAAGATGAATGTAGGTAAAAATCAAGTTTTTCATCAATGGTATACCATTTTGGAAACAATGAACTATTTCATATTACGTCAAGAAAGTTGAATGTGGAATATCATGCTCCCAATAATGTTTTTGGTTCAAAGAATAATTTTTTGGATGTAGTTAAATCTTCCACTAATACCTCATTCTCAAAATTATATCTACCTCCTCGTGGAAGTGTTATTAAAAAAGGAAGGGCAGTTCATGTTTCATCAAATCAGATGGAATTCAAAGAAAGAGTGAATATTTTTAGGTACTCCATTATTGTGAGAGTTCTATTTCTGAAGGGTGAGAAGTTATGTAAATTCACTGAACTCCTGAGAAGAATTGATATGATCGGGGGCTTTGGTGATTGGAAGATAATGGAAATGGGGAGAGGTTACTACCATGTTTTATTTTCCACTAACGATCACAAATAAAGATCCTAGAGCTTTGTTTCACTATCCTTGAGGTCAAGCTTTGTATGGATCTAGTAAAGGGATAGGAACTTTGACCTGAATATATTAAGGAACACTCACACAAAAGTCTAGATAAATATTTATAAAATGAAATGGTTATATCGGCATCTATGTATTCTTTGGGACATAGCTTCTTCCATGGGTAATCCAATTAAGATGGATAGAAAAACTGACAACCCATGATATGGTCATTATGTGTGGATATTGGTGGAAATTGATATGTCTAACACCCATGTTGAGGATTTGGTTTTAACAAAAACTGATTACTGCATCAACTTCTTGATCTAGTATGAAAAGAAGCCAAAATTTTGTACAAGTTGCAAGTTTTTTGGGCATCTCTTTTCATAATGTAATAGGGAAAACAATTGTTATTTCTACAACATGAAAGGACATGATGCTGCAAAATGTAAAAGGATGAAGGTAAAGAATAAAATCCCACCTTCTAATCCAAATATAAGAATAATTTCTAGCCCCTATAATGTGGTCAATATGGGAAATGAATTTGTGATGATGAAATCTAGGAGTGGAAATTGTGAGCACTTGGTAATACTATTTCTTCCTTTCATAACACATATAATGGGTCTCTTAAAGAGGTGTATAATATGAAATTGAATCATTATATAGACAATATGGAGAACTACTCTATGGAGGAAATTCATCACCACTCTGGGACTCTTCACCTCACTTATGATGACAATCACGCCTTAGTGATGTTGGGGAGGAAATGAATTCTCTGAAGACTCAATCTGAAGGGAAAATGCAAGATAGGACCAAAGATCATGTTCCAAGATCTTAGGTGGTCACATGTATCTTGAAAACCAAACTCAATGAAGAGACAAATGATAATAACATAGGTACTCTATAAGGGAAGTATCAACCAGGTGGGACTCATTGAAATTCTACTACAGGAATGCCTCATGATAGAATCACTCGGGATCTTTCAGTAGAGGGGAATTAGGAGAAGAATTTTGTAAATGGGTACACATCAATCCAGGTAGAGAGAACACAAAAATTTCTATCACTCAATATTGGGATGGAGTTATATACATTCAATTTAAATACAAGTACATAGGGTCGTAAAGGGGTTAATCTGAAGGGTTGGGTGGAGGAATAACAACAGAAAAATAGTCCTCAAGAAACAGAAGAGTCGTAATAGAATATGGAAATTAGTGATATGATTACACCTCAAAATGTTGGAGACAAATAGGAATTTACAATGGAGACACCTATCAATTCAGGGTATCCTTAAATTCTAGAATCTCAACATCCTACTACAAATAACATGGGGGTCCCTTTTCATGGGTTCCTCCCTCTATGATTTCTAGGAAACAGACATCTAAAAACAATTCCCATAATCATATTCACTCCCAAAAACTTTTCACCTTATTGAGTGGAATATTTTCGGCTGATGAGGCTTAAGATCCACAACCCCATGTGTATAATGAAAGTAATGATGGAAATAATGATGATCAGAGCAATATAGAGGAAGCTGGAAGCATAGAGTGGTCAAGAATGGAAACAAACCCATAGGATGGGAAGAAGAAATGTATAAAAAATAATATGAAATTTCATTCTAGGATGAGATATAATTAATGACTTATGATTAGGAAAAATTCTTCCAAAAATGAATCTCTTTTATTAGAATTAATAAGGTATATGGAATCCCCTAATGGCCAAATCTTATAGGCAATTTATTTTGGCCCACAACCCAAATGTTATTGGACTATCATAACCAAAATTAATGTTTGAGAATTGGAGGACCTTCAAGTGGACTTATATGCGATATGATTTTATTTCTCAGACCCTTCCAAATTGTGGCATAGATCACTTTTGTATGATTAGTCTTAAAATCATTCAAATTTTCACATGTAATCCTAAAAATTAGAGCATAACTACCTCTTTAAACTGTTCAGGTCATACTATTCATATTTCTTATGTGTATTCATCTACATCATATAATAATAGAACAGGTCTCTAGAAAGATATTGAGGAAGGATCTAGGAATCTGTTTCAAAATTGGGTGATTATGGGTGGCTTCAATACTATCATGATACCTGATGAAAAAACTGGATCTAATTTCAATAGGCATAAGCTATGGAATTCTCATCTTTTATTGGTCAGTGTAATCTAATTGAGGTTATAATTACTGTAGATGACTTTGTATGGAGTAGTTACACATTGAATGGAATTAAATAATGAAATCTTGATAGATTCTTTGTACAAATGGTTGATAGGAGTGTTTCCAAATTACTATCAAGTTACACACTTCACAAGCATCATTCTAGCGATAGATCTATGGATTTAGAGTTATCTATCATGGTAAGGTTATCCCCTCTTCTTTTTCGTTTAAACAATGGATGGGTTGTCATTCTAGGATTTGGGGAAACTATATTAGAGGCCTGTAAGATTATTCCAATAGGAGTCCCACTTCAGAGCTTGTTGAGAAATTCAAACACACCAAGAGACTCCTAAGGGATTTGAGAAAAACTTCCTTCTCAAAGCTTGACCTTGATATCTAGAATGATGAATAGAACCTTACCACCACCAAAAATAGAAATAAGAATCAGAAATTCCCCTCTATGGATGAATTTTAATCCTATAAAAATTTGGATGATCTTCTAGACATTAAATAAAGGCTAGATATGAACCGCTTGAATGTGAAATGGTTGAAGGTAGGAGGTAGGTACTCAATATTATTCCATAGATTACACAAATAAAAGAGATCTATATCATGAAATAATTCCATCATCATTAATGGGAAATTGTACACCTATGAAAATTATGTTTCAAAGTATGTGGTTGATTATTTAGTATAATATATGCATATTATGGCCTAGAAAATACAATGAATACAGTTGAAAATATTTCTCCTTCCATTGATGAGAAACAAAACTAAAGTCCTATTAAAGCACCATATAAATATGAAGTTAGGAAATTCCTATTATCTCTATATTTAGATAGTTCTTCTAGACTAGATGGATTCAAAAATAAATTCATCATTTTTTGTTGGTACATTATATAGGATGTCTTGGTAAGTTTGGTAAGGTAATTCTTTACTCATACCTTTTTCCCTTATGGAATCTACTCAAACTTCATTCCCTTGATCCCCAATAAGGAAAATATAGTTCATATTAAGGACTTTAGACCAATATCCCATGGGAATACTATTTCTAAATTCATTAGTAAAATCATGATGTCCAGGATGAGGGAAATTAATAAAGACCACATCACTCCAAATTAGTATGGGTCTATTCCAGGAACATGCATATATTTTTTTCCTAACCTCATAAATTGTTAACATAATGAAGAGGATGGTCAAATAGGGGAAATTTTCCCTCATGATTGATATATCTACATAATTCGATACCCTAAAGTGCAACTTTATTCTCATTATCCTAAGGAGATATGGATTCTTAAACACATTTTTTATATTAATAAGCTTTGTTATTTCAACTTCAAGGATATCCATTTTAATAAATGGGACTCTAAGAGGATATTTTCAATGTATTAGAGGTGTAAGGCAAGGACATCCATTATCAGGTCTTCTCTTTTCTCTTTGTTGAATATTTTCTAAGTAGGCTTATTAATGATCTTTCTTAGGTTTTCCTATAAAATACAATTACTATTGGGATGAATGAGGTCATTACTTCACACTTTTTATATGCAATTGAAATTTTTATTTGGGAAGGGTTCAAAGAGAATAATATCTACTATCCAGAACATTTTTACTCACTATGAGAAAGTAACTATGTAGGGTATTAGTTGGGGAAAATATTATATTGTGTTTTTTGATGGTTTATCTATTGGTAAATTGAACAGGGTCACTAGAATGCTTAAGGTGAGAAGGGGATCCCTCCCTTTTAACTATCTTGGTGTTCCACTTTTTTGGGGAAAAGTGAAGAGCCTGTTTATTAGAGGAATAAGTTATGGAATTATCAATCAACTATCTAAATGGAAAGGGAAGTTCATGTCTCAATATATGAGGGTATGTTTAATTAATTTTCTCATCACTTCTAATTTTTTTTAATAATTATCTATATATAGGTGTCCAGGAGATCTCATCAAGGACCTACTGTGTAATATTAGGATCTATGTCTTGATTAGGCCTATGTATGAATGAAAATTCATAATTGCTGCATGGAAATAATGTATCAAACCCATGGAAATGGGCGGACTGTAACACCTAGATATTTTTTGAAGTATGTTTTTATAGAATTAATTTAATATATTGTAGATATTTCTTATTTAATGTCAAACTGAATATATTTTTCTTATATTAATGAACTAAGTATGGATTTCGTTATTCACAACAGCCAGTTAAGCTTTCACTACACACAACACCAAGTATGTAAGGGAATTTAATATCCTGATAAATTACAATACATTTACTATTTTAAATAGATTATATATATTTTATATATCTTGCAATGAACTCGATACTGATTTAGCGTATATCACACACATCAATGAGTTTCTTTGATGACTTGTGTTACATGCATTACCAAGTTTAACTAAACAACAAAACATTTTTAAAAAATTATTTTTTAATTAAATATGATATAACTTAGTTGTTAAATTATCATTTTATAATAGTATTAACAAACTTATGAAAATACATAGATTACAAAAATATAAAATAAATTCATTGTATTCAAATTAATTAAAATGTAAATGTAAACTGAAGGAATATAAAAGAAATATTTTTATTTTTATGCTCACAAAGTTGTTTTATCCTAATAAATTAATGTAATTACAATTAGTGGGTGATATTAATGTAATATATATATATATATATTAAATTAATTTTTTATGTTCATATAATAAATTTTATAAGCATAATATAAGAAAGAACAAAATATTTTTGTATAAAAACAATATTTTTATAAAGACAGTTTACCACCTTTTAATAGAAAACCTATTTTAAATTAAAATTTGGAACTTTTATAAATTTTATATTTCAAAACAGACTTCATATTTGAAATAGAAGCATAAAAATTAGGTTAAGGTTTAAATTTTTCATTTTTCTATGAAGTTTCATTTTTTGATGAACAGTGAAAATACATAATTTTTAATTCAAAATGACTTTTTTAGCTAATTTTTTTGTGATGATAATTTATATTTTAAATTAGTTTTAAATATTAATTTGATAAATTTATTATAAATTAATACAATTTATGTCATTGGATTCAATTTTACGTTAAAATTGACTATAAAAATGTAGCAAACGTTTGGAAATTTTTACTTTAAAAACATGCATTATCCTCCTGTCTGCAAGATTAAATTTAAATTAATTTTTTCCAATTAAATGATTTATATTTTTAAAAATTTATTACTTATTTTTAATCAGTATATTTTATAATTTCTAATAATTTCAACATAGTTTTTGATAAAAAAATATTAGTTGAAGTAATTAAAATTAATTACAATGACTAAAGTGAAATTAAGCTTAATAAGGAACTTAACCTTAATATTTAGGGAACAAATGACCTATAAAATATCCAAAATATATTTTATAGAAATATTTAGACCCTATACTCACTTTTATATAATTTGTAACATTATTTGTGCCACTTTCAATGGGAAAAATGTGGGTGGAATTCCCTTTCCAAAAATTTACAAGAGTGTCACTCCTCCTCCACTATAAAAGGCATTTTATCCTCTCAATTCCTCAAAACTATCAAGAAAATTTTTATCAACCAATATATACCCAAAAGGATCCTCAACATAACTTCCCTCGACCTATTATCCTCATATTAAGATAAGATATATCCATGGAATCCCTTTGGTGAAAACCAAAAGGAGTGACCCAAAGAAGAGGTAACATCTTTCCTCAAACTCTTTAGTTTCATTTCCAATATACAACCCCTAAACTATCCTTAATATATTATTATATAACAAATAAAATATCATAAATATACTTATATATTTTAAATTAATTTATAGACCTATAATTACACACACTTTTATCTAATGGGTAACAAACTTATCATTCTTATGTACGGGGAACTACTGCCTCATGAAATGATGTTGTTCAGTTTTCCTTTACCGCCTTTCATAGTAGGTAATTATGATGGGAAGACTATTTATATATGATATATATGATATTTATTATGTATTTATTCTTATTTATTTCTTTTATAACACAATCCATTATAATTTCCATCTTGGGTAAATATGATAACATCGTTTGTTGATGTGTGGACCACCACCTCCTTAGAGCGATGCGAATCATTCACACTTTACATAAAATGTATTAAGGATGGTTATAGTGAAAATAAATGATATATATAACATAAAAATGATAATATTATGATATTATATATTTATATACATATATTTCATTTACTTTCTTTCTTTCAATATAATGACAAAACAGAAATAATATTCATGCATACATACAGCCTATTGTCTCCCTGAACGGTGTATTCCATTTCATCTTTATATATTTTATAGATTATTATAAAAAATATATACTGAATATATATGATATTTATATATTTTATTGCATTCTTAAAGTAATTAAATTAAGATCTAAGAAATATTATCAAGAATAATAAGTAAAAACATATAGGAAGAAAAAGGCGGATATCACCCGAAGTAAAACCTTATCATTGAATCGTTAATAATTGGGTAATATAAAGTCATAATAAATCATATATGGTATTATATATAATAATATTTTTTTTAAAAGATTTAAAATAAAGTTATATTTATTATACATGAGTTTTGTACGAGTATGATGTGAGTCAATACATAAGGTAAGAGAAATTCATCTCACTTTTTATATCTGTGATATACATGCCATGTTCACCACTATTTTCTTTTATGTGGGGTTTATACTTAAATTTAATGTATTCTATTATTACTATACTTAAATTTATTTGTGTTTTCATATCCATTTGATAATATTTCTTTCATGAGTTTCATGTTTCAAAAGTTACCAAATCGGTAAATTAATTTTGTCTCAATTTTCATTATTTGAGACACTTGTTTTGTTATGAACCAATATTATTCTATGAGATTTATACGATTATTACATGGGTAGTATGATTCAATTTGTCCAAGTGATAAGCATTTATTGAAACAATCTCATCATTTATCAGGATTGTTTATGACTATGATTTAATTGATAAAATATTATGATCCATTTCTCAATAACTCTGATGAGTTTTCTTACCCTCGGGTTATTCAAGTTTTATACATGTAATGGTACCACTTTTAAATCATTGGTAAATAATATGATAAATAAATTTATTCAAATAAAGTCTGAATTTACCTCAATCTTCATTCAAAAATATGTGTTCCTTCAAAACCATGTTTTCTTAAAGATTTCCAAAAAATTCTACTATTTTCTGATAATTTTTTAAAATAAATTTTTAACCATGTTATTTCTTTTAAACAATTTTTTTAATAGAATATTCTTGTCATTTTCTGGTCGAGGAACTTTTCTAACCATTTTATAGTGAAAAAGTAATGTTTTACATGTACCTATTTACCCTCCATCATGATAGACATTCCCTTGAATCTTTCTTTACAATACTAAAATGTTATTTAAAAATAAGAAAAAAATCCTAACATTCTAAAAATTCATTATTTTAAATTGGTTTTCAATGAAAAATGTTTCCAAAATATTCTTAAATTTTTTATAAGTTTTCAAGGAAAAATGTTTTCAAAAAAATTGAATATTATTTTAAATTTTTTGAAGAAAAAGGGTTTCAAAAATGTTTGAAATCATCCTTTATATGTATTTAAGTTTATTTTCAATAAAAATGGTTTTCAAAAAGTTTTTTTTATTTTTAAAGGAATTTTTAAAGAAGAAATGATATTTTCCTCAATAAATGTTCTTAAAAGATCATTCAAGATTATTTCTCATATAAGATGAAATTTTTTGGGGTTACTCAAGAATTTATAAAAAATGATTCAATATTTACATTCATATTATTAATTCGAATGGTTTATGTTTTGATGGCATGATTTTTATGAAACCTGTTTCTCATTCACGGGTTATAGTTTCATGAAACTTGTTCCTCTTCCACAAGTTTTGTCCTCATGAAACCCACTTCTCTTTGTGGGTCAATCTTTTATGAAATGATTGTTAAACCTATCTTTTTTCATAGGTTAAGATATGATTACATGTTTATGACACCCATTTCATTTCATGGGTTATGATATGATTTTTCTTCTTGTGAAACACATATGTATGATTTCATTATGAGATGTCTGGGACCTATATCCACCTCCAATACATTGGGTAAAAGTTTATATCCCTTGAGATAGACTAATATGGTCTTAGGAGTGAACCTTTACTAATAATATGTTCATGGAAGTGAACCATGACTACCAAGATGGTATGGGGTGTGAAGTCGTACTAATAAGATGGAAATGAGAGTGAACCATGAATAAAAATATGGTATTGGGAGTGAACCCATACTACTAATATTTCTTTGGAAGTGATTCCTTTACTACTATTGAAATCATTTTATATGCTTATGTGTCTTTCAAAATTTAATGTCTTATTCATATGTTATTCGTTCATGTCTTTTGTTTTTTATTTCCATATGATTCATGTCTTATGGACTGCTAGTATTGATACCGTGATTCATGTTTATGATATGTGATATGTAAGGTATGATCTTTGAATATTTTTATCATGTTCTCATAACCTTATGTTTATGTTGTTCTTGTATATTAACATTATTCATCCATAATGAGAATTAAAGCTCACCATTTTATTATTTTTCTTATATCTAGGATATAAAGAAATTGTTTGATGTATAATTACTATGGGGGAATATATTTTTGGGAAACATTGAAGATATTTCATTGATTTGGATGATTTTTTTCCTAAGTTTCTAAAGGAAGTAAACTAACACAGTCTTTGGCTGTCAGTTTTTGTAATGTATTAAGTATTCAAAAAAAGTGATGTAATTTTAATTTATGTAAATAAATGGTCTCTATAGGTACTTTGATTCTAGGATATGAATATCTTCAAACTTGTTTTGATTGAAAAAATTTCATTGAACCTATTAACCACTAGTGAACCCTCTTGTTATTTTTTATCAATAAGGTTCAAGAGAAGGTTGATGGATGGGTACCAACACTTCCTTGAGTCATCGTTTCGGCCCTCAATCAAGCACTCCTTCAATGAAATCATGAAAAACACCAAATATATGGCCGTAATGTAATTTGATCTCAATTATTTGAGCACTTATTGGCTTGATCAAACACTCAAAGATAGGATAATCATCCCTTTTGACATAATGTAGATGTCCATTTCTGAACTCATGGAATAGTACACAATCCTTGACTTTGTCCCCCTGTAGGTTGTAATGGAAATTTAAAATCATGATTTCGTAGACACTAACATACTAGTTTAGATCCCTAATAGCAATGGTCAGTTCTATGCCAATGAATATTACATGATTAAAAGTGATAACACCATCATGATACCATCATGGAAGTCAAAATTTAAGGTAAACTTCATACAACCTACAATATTCATTCATCTATGGAGAATCTAGAAAAAAATTTCCAACCAATGATCAAATGAGTAAGGCTATACAATACATTATTGTAGCTTTCTATTTATGTTTAAGAGCTAAAGAATATATACAACATCTTTTCATCATCTATGAATATGAAAGGGAATTGTGGAAATATGATGGTCATGTATTTGGCCTTGATATAAATATATGTAAGAAACAATAAGAACACATGGAATTTCTCAGAAACTATATATCATGCAACCAAATTCAACACCTCTTTCTGGGATCCATTGAATACATCTTTGCATCGATCTAGATGTCATGAGATAGAAATTTGTGTGATGAAAAATTACCCTCCATCCATAATGGAATAGTGGCTATGCACAAGGAGGTCCATCATGTTTCATGGTTAGAATTGGGAGAAATGAACAATAGCATGAATAAACAGAAACTTTTGATTTTACTAAGAGTAGTAAGAAAACCAAAGTAGCCCCTAGTTCTCATATCTGTGAGGTGGATTCCCACAAATATCTTGTGGATAAAATCCAATGTTCATGTTGCAGCCTCTAGCATGCTAGGACCTTAGGGTTGTGGAGATATTTTATAAACCCATCATGTATTTTTCAAAGCTTTATTTCATAATTATATTGCAATTAAAACTACATATGAAGATGAATTATTGAAAATAATTTATGATATAAAGTATGGTGTCCAACATAAGTGGACTGCCCTATGGATTGAATTTAATTCTGAAACTATTTTCATGGCCCTAAGGGTGAGAGACAGAAATGTACCATGGAAACCCCTACCCCACTAGATCTTTGGATAAACTATGTCACTCAACTCAATATATTTATCTCACATGAATATAGATAATATAACAAAGTGGTAGATGATTTTTCAAAGAGGGAGATCACTGAATAAAGTACGATGTGAACCTTCAGAGCTCTGGAATACTGCACCTCATTGGTGGAGGATGACATGTGAGGGGTGGTTCACTCCCATATTTATAAACTCCCTTGTAATGCCTAATAATTTTTGTTTAATTGTTTATTAAAAAAATATACGACTGGATTTCGCCAAATCCTGGATCTTCTTGGTAATTAATCAGATAATTAATTGGATTAATTCATGGTATTTTCTCTTAATTAATGAATGTATTAAATTGATTTCTAGATAGATTGGAAATGTTTATTCATTTCATGTGTTCATATGATCATGATGTTAGACCAGACTTATTTATGTGATTGGATTACTTTTATTTTATTATGATTATCAAATTAAATGAATCTCTAGCACATCATACCATCATATTGTTATGTAAGGGAATGTATGACCACAGTTTCTTTTATGTAGACCACTTTACCAACCCTTTAGTTATCCTCACCTACATTTGAGTAAAACTCTTGTAATGGATGTAGCTTCTAGGCAAGTGGACGTAGTACAAGTTTGGATCTGAGGTAAAACCAATCTGAGAGGTTCATAGGTGGACATGAAGAATGTTGTAACATGAACCGTGTTATAGTTCAACATGTTTCTCCCCAAGGTTCTAGTGTTCGTTTATCATCCACTAAATAAACTAACCATTGGAAAAATATCATGATCATACCACATTTATTATTTTATTTCTATAAAGTTTCATGGTTAATTTCTTTATGGATGAGTTTTTACAGTCATATAAATTAACTAATTAACAATCATATAAAATGTAATTAAAATAAAATTGTATTACGTGTAACTTTTTTCTATTAAATGGTTAATAACTTTAGTAAAATGAAAAAAAGGTTAAAAAGGATGTAATAAAATACAATTGGTGGTTTATGAATAATTAAAAAAACCCTCAAATAAATATATTAAGTTGGTATATACTTTCACTACTAAATTTAAAATCAAACCCTAGTTCAATGTTTTTGAAAAATACCAATTCGAGGTGCTTTCAATTGTTAGGGAATTTTATCTTGGGTTTTGGGTTAACTTAAATTAGTTCACAATAAAGGTTGACTACCTAAGTAAGACAAAGTATAATTAAGAGGAATGTTTTGTGGAAATCCTTATCATAATTTTAGGATTGTGGAATCCACTCTAAAGATCAAGAAACTGTAAGTTAATGTGGTTAGTAAGATACACCTACCTAAAACCCTTTAAGTAGCTTGTTAGACCTACTTTTGGGTTTTGAGAAGGGGAATATGGATCCTTTTCACTAGAATATCGGCAGTAAAGAATATTACCAAACCAATGATAAGTGTTATTAGGTTTAAATAAAATAGTGGGATACTAATAAATAAACATTATTACCTGATATCTTTTTTAATAAAGATAAAAATTTATATCTACTTTTAATTGATGTAGAGTATGGAAAGAGAAATCATTGAAACACTATAATCTTATAATTAACCAACCATGTTCTCTCCATAAAATATTTTAAAGGCGGTATAGTTATTTTATACACTATACTACTAAATGAAAATTTCTACTATATACTATAATTTCCTACACTTTTTCATCCATATAATAGAACATGTGAGGGAGAGAATTATGCCTATATGAGATACATGGGGATGCTTCAATTATTCATTGCATTATAATATTTGTTATGTATGGATAACTAATAATGAAATAGAATTACATGAATACATATACCATGATATCTCATATATTCAGAAGGATAATGAGAGGCATTGGATAAATTATATTATAACTATATTATAGTAGTTTAAAATAGAAGAGAGTACTTAATTATTAATCTTGAATTAAATATTTTGAAGTATATTGATCACTTAGAAAAGTTTAGCTTCCATATAGATAATAAATTTTCCATTAATATCATACAATCATTCTTTCCTTATATGTTCTATTTATATGTCTCGAATTATGAGATTAACGTGTTTGGAATCATTTGAAATGGATCTACTGAGTAAATAAGAGTTATGGGGAACTTAGTTCCACAAACATTATGGTAAAAAACATGAAATTAAAATGTTGAAAATACCATAAATATTTAATACTAAATGGTTCCATTGAAATTTCATTCAAACAGAAAAATGAGTTAGAGGTAGTGTAGAGAATAGGAGGTGATTTTCTTCTCATGTGGACAGAAAGGGCCACTTCAAACACAATTGAAATAAATTGAATGGGACACAAGTAGTTTCATATAATTCAAATATATTCATCATGCATTGAAATGTTTTTATTTTTACTTCTTGGGTATTAATTGATATTTTGTATTCGTGTAATAAAAACCAAGAATGAAACATTACTAGAAGTATGGTGTATCTTCCCAAGAGTTAAGAAAGGTGATTATTATGCCAGTCGTAAGAATGATATGACTTCAATAAGTAAAGATATATTATTCCATCGGAAAAAAGGATGATTCCTATATCATAAATGATAATTTCACAACTACTAATTTCTAGAGGATAGATTTTATTTGAACTATTTTTTTTTGTTAAGTGAAACCTATATATTTATCTTAGTTTTTTTGTTGAATAATGAGACATTATATAATTTCAAATTATTGTTTTTATGGGATTCTAAAATTAATTAATATTTAATTCTTATGATAACAATTAATATAAAATGTTGGTAATATATGATGAATATAAATTATAAGATTCATACCCTGTTTTGGAAGGATAATTCTTTTTTAATAAAACTAATGGTTTTTGCTAAATATATACCCAAGATAGTATTTATTCTCTTTATAGCTAAAAAAATTTAGATTTTTCTGATATATATACTTATTGAGTTTTAGGAAAATGTTTTAATCCTAATATTTAAGCTATATGGTTTATAAATTATAATAGATATTCTTCGTCTATTGTTTTTTTACAACACATAAATCATATAAATGTGATGTTAGTGAAGCTTTTTAAAGAGTTTGAAACATTTTTGGAAGTATTTTTATACTATTATTAAAGTAATATGAATATTTTTGTTTCAATATAATGTTATTTCAAGGTTTATTCTTCATTTGTAAAGTAAACCTAGGATTATCACTACTCATGTAAATGTTATGCAATGGTTGATGGAACTGTATAGAAATCACTTGATCTGTATATATAAAGGTAAGTCCTTGAAATAAATAAGTGTGTAAAGATCATATATATTTCACATGGTACACATAAAGGTATCTTAAATATTCATTACCTATGTAGAAGTATTAGTAGTACTGTGTAAATTTTATCTTGAAGGTTCACTATATATATACGGGTAGTCCAGCATCTGTGTAATAATAACTACTAAATTAAAAAATACAGTGTAAAGGAAATTTGATGTTCTTTAAGGGTAAATGTGAGTTTTGGAAAGGTACTTAAAATCTGTATAAAGATAATTTTATATTCTTAAAGTTTAAATATATTTGTGAAATGTGGAATGATATTTAATGAGATATATATCATGATGTGAATTATCATGATCTCTTAAAAGTGAAGCTTATGTAAATATAAGAGGTAAATAAATTCTACAGTATCAAAGAATAAATAAATAGTGGCATTAAGTATGATCTCACAATATATATAGAAGTCTTAAAATATCAAAATAATATTATTTTATGCAAGGATATAAGGAGAAGAGTTGTGGTCGATCGTGTGGCCATATAGTGCTCAATCGATCAAGTAACTCTGAGCATCAAACAATAAGTAGATCGACTGTATGGTATCGAACACACAATGAGTGACTACATAACTTACAATAGATCAAGTATCTATATAGTTCATGGTTGATTGAGTTCAAGAACATCAAAATAGAAGAGACCATGTCATGGTCCATTTTCAATGGATGTTCTTGTTAGAATGTCTACCAATTAAAAATAATGATCTATAATACATTGTGGTTCACCATTGGTATGAATTTTGATATTTTCTCGAAGTAGTGTATGGTTATAATCAAGGATTGATATGATATGTAATGATCCATGATAAAATTCACGAATAATAATAAGGTATCATCGATTGAAGAATATTTTTTCATAGAAAGAGCTCAGTAGTATTAATAAGGTAGAATGAAAAGATTAAAAAGGAAAGAAGCCACAATCGCATCATTTCATTCCTGAATTTATTCATACATAGGGAGTGATCTTAATAGCATACATAATTGATAGATAATAAATAAATACCACACAGTGTCTACATGTTTACATATAGTTATTCATCATATATAAAGAGATAAATAGTGGGATTTTTTGAATTATCTTATCCAAGTATTTAGAAATATTTAAATCCAAATTATCATAACTATATTTTTATAGTTTGATGACTTATATAGATATAATTAAAAATAAAATATTATTCACATGGTATTTTTTTAATAAATGAGTAATATAACAATGAGAAAGGATGTTGTCCATTTTGTGAAGAAACCAACTAAGAATGTTATTCATTAAGTTCATAATAGGGATAGGGGAAGAATAATGTCATGTTTCCATCTATATGTTTTAAATAACTATATCATGATGTAGATTTATTCAATATATGAATTTATTGCATGCATTGTTGTGCATGTTATTTTATATAGTGTGTTTCTACTTCGTAATATTTTAAGAATAATAATATCTTAGTATATAAATATCCGGACAATAGTCATTGGTGTAAGGATCTTAAATAGTTTCATTTGATATTCTTATATTAGTGAGGGATGTATAAATTGTGGTAGATGCAAAAAAATAGATATAAGACTAGTAAAAAGAAGTTTTACGGATTTTCCCTAATTGTAGGGATTCACAAAGTTTTACGAGAGGATTGTGTGATAATGGATTTTACTAGATCATTAAAATGAATAGATAATCACATTGGGTAGTTCACTATGTAAATAATATATTCCTTTTCTTTGAGTCATTATGTGTGGTTCATCAGAATATAAATTCACTCTAATAAGTATTGAAGGTTTCATATAGGAAAAAGGTTTAAAATTGATAAATCATTGATTCAACACCCCACCCTAGTGATTTCACTTATCTTGTGACTATAAAAAGTATCAGAGAGAGGTTAACTTCATTTTGGCTAGGTTTTTTGAAGATCAATTTTCTAATTATATCATGAATTAAAGGATTCTCTTATTTAAATTATTAGTAATGGATAATTTAAATTCATTATATAGCAAGGGGATTCCCACATTTGATGAGAATGGTTTTAATGTATGGATGGATAGAATGTTTTTATATATTATCTCTATCGGTTATTGTAACACCCCAAAAATCCATGGTACATTTCTCTTTGAATTGTACAATAGGTTGTGTTTTACACAACTTTGAGTTCTAGCATGCCACGACCAATCAAACTAGCCATTTAAAAAGAATTTATGAATAGTAATACCCACTTTTTAAAATTTAATAAATTTTATTTTTAAAATTGGATTTCATTTTTCTATTCTGAATATCAAAATTAAATTAGGCTGAATTCTTGGTATTTTTTTGAAAACATTCAATTTTGGATGAATAGTGAAAAGCAATGTGTTATTGTTTAAAATTGACATTTAATTTAAATAATTATTTTTAAATTTAAATATATTTTAAAGTCAAATTTGATACATAATACCTATATTAATCCAGTGTAATTCATTGTAGTCTTTTTACAATAATATTAGATATATAAAATTTTATTAAATTTTTTAACTTCTTTTACCCACCTCTAGGAACATTAAAATATTTTTATAAAATGTAATTTTAACATTTCTGTGAATTTATTTTCAAAAATCTGACAGACATGGTTGTCATCAGCAAGTAAAATGTGGTTTAATAGTATGATAATAATTTTTGGTTAATAGTAACTTTTGAGTTTTATTTACCACGGTTAAAAGTAAATATAGTAATTAAAGGTAAAAATAATATTATAATTACCCCCAACACATGTACTAATTATATTTTGTATGTGTATTTTGACCAAAAGCACCGTTAGGATATAATTATGATCCTTTTGATCAACTTGGATTATATTATGACATTTATTATATTTTATTTAAAGAAGAGTGAAAGGTGTTAAATTCATACTTTAATAACTATGAAATTTTAAATATAGGGTTATACATAAGATAAACTTTACTATAAATATATATTAGAAATAGAAAACTATTTCCTACATCATGGTATTTTATTTATAATTTTTATATATTAAATAATTAAATATATTTATGAAACAATGATGATGTAGTAATTACGTTATTAATGAATGATTAAAATAATTGATGTTATAAATTTTATAATAAAAGTAAATTGAAACTTTTGATGACATACACAAATTTTATAGGTGAATATGACATGTTTGGGTTGATTCAATGTATTTTTTATGATTTTATTAACTTTTTATGACTTTAACAAAAAACAAATACTAAATAGTGTCAAAATTGACATAAATGGGTTTTTAAAACAAATATTATTTTATTAAATTATATCATATTCCAAAAAATATAATATTTGGAAAAAGGAATTTAATAATGTTATATATATCATTAATTAACCACTTGAGGTTCTCTTGGCATTTTATAGTAAGTTTATTAACCATATAGTGTAAGAATATATGAAGACATGGTTAGAGTTAAACTATTTAACTAAGAGTTAAATCTAAAGGATAAGGTTAATATGGCAAACTAAAATGTCTAAAACCAATTGGTTGAGAGGATTTAGACCCATCCCAACCTTATCCTCTAATTAAATCCTTTTTTAGCTATTAGAAACTGGAAATTATTTTATAATAAATTCATATTTTAACCTCTTCCAAAAGTTCCCCTCACCTCTCTTATAAAAGGGCACTTCCCTTCCCTCAAATTCACACCTCCAAAGCCATTTGTCTCAGACAACCCCTGATCTAATATCCTCCCAAAAACCTTCACTTCAAAATAGATGCCTTACTTTGATCATAGATCTAGCCTAAGGATCCCATTTGTTCAAATCAAAAGGAAGCACCCAAAGAAGAGGTAATTATTTCATCACATCTTGCAAAGTTATTTTCTTCTTCCACTTACTATTTATTTGTTGTATCCATAACAAAATAATAACTCTATTAACTTCTACATAAAATTATGATATTATAAATATGTTATCACCATATTAATTATTCTATCAATCCTATGAATGACAAAGTCACCATACGTGCGTACGTACAGCTTACCATCTCCACATCATGGGGTAGATTGTTATTCAACACTTCATTGTTTTTTGGGTATAATAATGGGTATAATTTATGTAAATAATAAATAAATTTTTTAATTATTCTGTATATATAATATAACATTCAACTACATATGATTTCACCATCAATAGAATGATATTGTCACTCGTGCGTACGTACGGCTTACCGTCTCAACGACGAGTTGAGATTTCATTCCCCATCGTATCCATTCATTAATAATTTTCATTTGATGTTTAAAAATAATGTTTAAGAACATAATATCATTCTGGATATCAATAAAATAAATCCTATCCATAACAAACATGACTGACATAACAAATCATATAAATGAAAATGAATCAGTTAACACTCAAAACTATGATACTACAAAAATATTATTAACAAAGAAATATTAGAGGATCATATATGATATAGTATTTATGTATGTGGTTCTTTTCTAATTTAATAACAATTGTTTAACCACTATAAAAGAGGTTAATTTACCCTCAACTAAAGAAAATTAAAAGTTAAGGGTTAATTTTATAGTCTCTTTATTATCCAAGATTGTTTATATGTAAGTATCTATTGGGAACTCTTTATCATCCACATCTATGTTTCTTAAAAATGTATTTCAAAACATTTTTTACTATTTCCTAGAATATGGTTTATTGTAATTCATACCCTTTTATTAATTTTTATAAAATTATTTTAAAGGAATCTTTTTTTCATTTTCTAAACAAGGTACTTTATGACCTTTTCGAAAAATTAAAGAAAGAATGTTTTCTTAACTTATACGGAGGGTGCAGATATTTTCCTCCAGTATAAACCTTCAAAGATTCCCTTAAAATATTATAATAATATTTTCAAAATAAATGTTTTATTTCCTTTTAAATTATTTCAATGTAGAATGAGATATTTCACTCAAATAGTTTTTGGATTGATTTCATCTATGTCAACAGCCTTTGTTGGATTTTACGCTTATTTCAAGTTGATTTATTATGATACAATCCTCCATATTGTATTGAAGGTTTTGTGATATGTTTGACTATAGATGTTCTATTTTTATACCATTCATGTTTTTGGTTAAATTATTAACATTTTTTATTTTAGTATTAATACGAATGTTTATGTTATGTTTCAACATTTTCATATGAGAAATTCATTAGATGTAGTAAGTGATGGGTGGGGCCTGCTATAGCCCCTTGATGCATTGGTAGGTCTCATGAGAAAATCTGAAATAAGTCCCTGACAATATTTTTATTTTTATTCATGGATCAAGGCCAAAACTATGTGGATATGATGTATGGAATTATGAATTCCATAATTATGAGATTAGCTATTGGTATTATATGTGATTGTTCATCTCGTAGAAAATCATGTGAATATGTAAATGAAATTATTTGATTTATCTTTTCCATATTATGCTTAAGTTTATGCTTAAAAGTCTCAGGTTTTACTCTTATACATTTCCTTAAATGTTTATTCTTATTTATGATAGTTTTCATTCTATTATTATCCTTACTGAGAATCTGAGCTCACCCCTTTATTATGTTTTATTTTACTCAGGATGAGAAGAAGTATATTATGATTGACCTGTAAGAATAGGATAAGGGACATGAGTGTCTACAAATGAGACATAATGTTTTTTTTTAATTTCATAATGTAATGTAAAACTTATGTATGAATCTAGTACATCTAAGGATACTAAACTGATTGGTCTTTCAGGAATTGATCTCTTGTGATCATGCTAATGTTGTGTAATAATGCACTGACTCTGGGTAACTAGGGTCGGGGCATTATAGTTGGTATTAGAAGAAGTTTATTACAATCCTTGGAAACTAGATTTAGAAAAACTATAATTATAGAACATTACCCTAAGATATATTTTGAGGATTAGTATAGAAGAACATCTAAAAATTTTGTTAATGTAGATATTATGTGGGTTTTCAAATAAATACATCTCTGTCTAGATACTACAAGTGGATGTGGTTCTGTCATAAATGTACCTAGGATTGAAAACTTCGACAAAGAGTTTTGGGCTTGACCCATGGTATCCTAGTATACGACAATGGGCCTTACTATGCACCAGGTTTGAAACTCCAAGCAGATATTCTTGGGATAATTCACATTTTTCTTACAAACCATTATGAAGGATTTATGAGTAAATACTTCCCCAAAAGAAATTATTTTTATGATTTATATGCATAAACTATTCAATTTATGTTAAGTATTTTACAAGTTTAGAATTATGCATTGTGATTCAGAAACTAACCTAGAATATGCCATTGTTTAGAAATGGTTCCTAGTGGAAGGAATATAACCCTTGTCAACACATGTAATCCATGTAGTGATTTCCATCCTAATCAATATAATTATAGTGGAACTGGTGATGCAACTAGTGATGAACAGCTTATAACCATATTGGGACAACTCACTCATGTTATGAATAATAACCTTACCCGCATAGAGTACCCTGATCCACAACACGGAGGATCAATGTTAGTCCGCTTCATGAGAAAAACCCCACCAAAGTTCAGTGGGACTACAAATAAATTTTTATCTAAGAAATGGATAAGTTCCTTAGAGAAAATATTTCATTATTTGGGGAGTAGTGAAAGGGAAAAAGTTGTCTTGGTAGTTTATTGCCTCATAAGAGATGCAGATCAATGGTGGTCATTAATTCAAAACACAAAGTAGGATGAAGAAGTGTCAAATATTGAATAGAGGGAGTTTAAATATATTTTCTAAGAAAAATAATTTCCTCACGAGCATCGAGAAGATATGAAAAGGCAATTTCTGAGTCTGAGGAAAAAGGAGGATGATAATGTCTCAAAGTATGAGGCTAGCTTTACAAGGTTCACAAGGCATGTTGCACATTGTATGCATAACCCAAGAAGTAATATTTATCGATTATTTGGTGGTTTAAACCCATTTCTCTATCGATCATTAATCTCATAATCCTTCTCATCGTACAAAGATTTATTCTCATGTGCTATCAAGGTATAAAATGAATTCTCTAAGTCTTATGAAATTAAAGTGAATCAAGAGAAGAAGAGATCCATTGAACACTCCGAAAAAGGAAATAAGGGAAAGAAGGGGAAAGTTAAATTTTTATCCGGCAGTAATTGTAGGAAGAAACATCTTGGTACATGCCTAAATTGTATGGGAGTTTGATACAAGTTTGGAGAAAAAGGAAACTAAGCTTGTGATTACAATGGGAAGAAAGAAGTTGTCAATGTTGAATTCTACAGTTGTAAATAAATGGGGCATTATGAAAATTAATGTTCTAAACATCAAGAAAACTTACCTTAGAAAAGGCCAAGGGAGAAAGTCCAAGCTTATGTGATCAAAACTTATGAGTTTGAAGTTACGAATTATGTGGTGTCAAGTACTTTAATCGTTTCCTCAAAATTATCTAATTCTTTATTTGATTCTGGATCATTGCAATCATTCATATCTTCTCAAGTTTCCAAGAAAATTAGATATTTCCAATTTGAATTATTAAGGGAGTTTTTAGTCAAAAATCTTAAGGTAGGTATCATTTCAATAAATTCTTGTCAATTAGTTTCCATTATGGAAACTAAAAGTGATTTATTTACTGATCTTATTGTCTTACCCATGATTAAATTTGATATAATCCTCGGTATGGATTGGTTTTCAGACTATGATGTGAAAATTATTGTAAGAAGAAGCAGGTTGTAAATTTTGATGATGATAAGAAATCCCTTATCTTTAGAGTAGAAACATCACCATATGATTCTCATCTAGATCCCCCCAGTGTCTCTTATAAATTCAATTATTGGGGAGGAAGGGAGAGAAATAACTATGGGTAAGGAAAGGAATTTTAAAATAGGGGATGTGTCTATTGTGAAATAATATGTTGATATGTTTCCAGAGGATTTACTTGGACATCCTCCAGAATGGGAAATTGAGTTTTACATTGACTTAATTATTATTTAAAGGCTCATATCGAAGACCCCTTATATAATGGACAATATGGAATTAGTGGAACTAAAGAAACAACTAGAGTAATTGAGTAATAAAGGATTTATTGGACCTAGTGTTTCTCTATGGGGAGCCCCTATTCTTTTTGTTTAGAATAAAGATGGATCTATGAGGTTGTCCATTGACTACATGGAGATCAATGCTATAAAAATAAATAAACAGTATCCCCTACCTCACATTGATGATTTATTTGATCAAATTCATGGAGCTTAATATTTTTTAATGATTAACCTTCGATCTGGATACCATTAGTTGTGTGTGAAGAAGGAAGACAATCCAAAGAAAGCATTTCAAACTAGGTATTGGCATTATGATTTTACAATAATTCCTTTTGGACTGACTAATGTTGTAACGACTAAAACTTTTGAAAAAATTTCCTAAATTTGTGAGTTATTTTATTTTATACTCAAAAAACTATATCCTTTAATTAAAGAAGTGAGTATAATTAAAATGATATTGTTGGGTTTCTACTGTTATATGATCGTTGGACAATATGACTTTTGTATACTAAACTCTTAACATTACGATTATTGTTTATAAATTCAAGTGATTTTGGTTAATTAATACATAAATAAGAGCTGATGAACTCATCTATTAGACTCGGGACATATGAACCCCATCTATCGGAGATTGGGAAGGAGGTTGCGTCACTGGGATTTGCTCTGGACCAAACCCAAGCTGAGCTTCAACATGTGAAGCTTGAACAGAATCACCTATGGGATAAGTTCAAGCTGATATAAATCACCACTCAGGAAATGTTGTTTGAGTCTCCCGAAGATTCTATCGCCATAGCACATCCTACACTTAGGTCTTATACAGGTGTTATAAGGGGCTATGTAACAAGACCGTAGTTACTTTGTGTAATCCTTTTTATAAATAAAATTTTTATTTCTTATTATGGTAAAATTTGTGAATTTCAAATGTCCAGATAAATATAGGATGAATTTATAGAAGTTTCATATTGTTGATTAATTTGGGGAAAAGGGGTATTTAAAAATATTTTTGTATACTACAAGTAATTAATAATGTGGAATGATTTTCAAAAAATGGTCTTCTACAGTTGTGGCCAGTAAGAAATTTAGACTCTAATAAGATCAACTTAATTTTTAGTGAATAGTAAAGTATGAATAGTAATATTACCCTTATGAATAGTAATTTGACCAATGGATTAGTAACTTCACTTAAGAAAGTTTAAATATAATTTAGGTATCTTGAATGGTAATGTGATATAATAGCATGAGTAAATAACTATTTCAGAACTTCATAGTTAAGTATTAGTATTTATTCAGGTAAATAGTGTTTTTAACTAATAATTAAATATCTAATAATTAGAAAATTATTTTCATAAAATATAGTTTATTTTTTAATATAGAGCATTGATATTAGGTTAGGGTGAATTTATGATATTTTTATAAAATGTTTTTTTTCCGGTGAATAGAAAAAATAAAGTTTTAAGTTTCAGGGTATTTAATGACATCATTAATGATGTAATCATGATGTAATAATTATGGTCTAATTTTGAATAGTAATATATGTTATGAGGTGTCCCATGTGGCTAATAACATGAGAAAATACCATGGGCATGTCCATGGTATTTCAAATACCACCGATGAGGTGTCCCTTGGAATTTAATAAAATATTCCCTCACTTTTTCTATAAATACCAAGCCATTCCATCATTCCTATCATTCCAAAATCATACCCAACTAATCTTTGGTCTTTTTAACTCCCAAATAGTCCTCCTCAGGTGACCTCAAACCCCCCAAGGTCGCATCATTCAAGCTGTCAAATTCACTCTTCAAGGTAAGGGAACCTTTCACCCTCCTCTTTTAAGTCATGACCTCCTTTATGTTATATATTCTAGTTTCCATATTATTATGTTGGGGTATTTTATTATATATCTTTATTACTGTCCATTTCATGTAGAAATATTGAGAGACCCTTTCCTCTCTCATCACCTAATTTTCTTAATTTTTAAGTGATGTTGTTAGGCTGCCGAATTTTCATAAAAGAAAATGCATCTTCTCTTTTCATTCAAGTTTCCTTTTCATGCGGAATGTCATTAAAAAATACATTACATGATATTATTTACATTGTTTTCAATCCATATAAAATTATTATGAGTTATTTATTAGTGGGTGACCCATTTCCCCTCTTTTTTAATGTTTTTCAAAACCATGTTATGTAGCTGTTATGATGCTAAAATTTCGTCTCAAAACCTCTCACCCTTTTTCTGAAGAAATTATCATATTTTCTTTATGTGAATACCCAATCCTATTTTAGTTCCTGGGGTATTCATAAAGACATAAAAAAAAATTCTTTATTATATAATTGACATATATAAAACCCTTATTCCCTTTCCATGTGTTATAAATGACATAATGATCTTGTTTTTAAACACTTTTAAAAAATTATTATTTTCAAATGAAACCCATTTCTTTTATTCTTTTTGGGTTATTTATGAACTGTATGATTATGATATATGTGCCTCACATGAAAATAAATACATATTAGGGGTGTTCCCTGATATCGCTCCAATGCATTGGGGTAAAGATTTTAATCTCTAGAGATGACAAATTTCACGATACCATGGTGAATAACATTGGTAAATTTTATGACACATTGGGGATAAAAATTGGTGATATGTTCATGAATATCTAAATTAAATGTTATAGCCACATTTTCAAGTTATTATTTATGTTATTATTGTTATTATATACCTCTTTATCATTCCTTTATGATACCCCGCATGTTCGTTTTTATATCACTCAAGTTCACATATAAATTGTTTCACTTGTTTTCCTTACTGGGCCTTCTAATAACCATTTCTTTTGATGTATGTATCCAGGTTATGAGATTCAATAATTTTACATAGGATGAATATTTTAAGAATATTTTCAAGGTTATTTAAAATATTTTTTTATTTTTTCTTGTTGTATTGTTCCTGATTTCCAAGACACTAGACTTTAAATATCCTCTGTTTGTAAAATGTAATGAAAATTTATGTAATAAAAAGGTGGGATTCTACAGTTGGTATCAAAGGATAGTTTTGTTATATATAGAAATTAGGATATGAAAATTTTATTAATAACCTTATATAAAAGTTTAAATATTGGAAAAATTCCTAGTATTGTGGTGAAATATTGAGTAAGTGGTTTCCAAACAAATAAATCCTTGTCTGGATACGAACAAGTGAATGTGGCTCTGCAATAGCTGTACCTAGGAGTGAAAACTCTAACAAGGAGTTTTAGGCTTGACCCAAGGTATCCCGGTACACGACAATGGGTTTTGATGCACTACTATTTTGATACTTCTGGGGGATATGTTTGGTTAATAATAATCTTTTTATGAATCATTATGAAGGATTTATAGCGAAATGTAATTGTTAAGCATGGAGATTTAAGACATAAAATCCGGTATAGTTAAAAGATTAATAAGTGAAATAAGTTTCTCACTAAGGTTTTATTCTCATAGAAAATGGCTTGAAATATGAGGAACTGTGAAAATGGTAACTACAATGGACCATGCACTAATGGCCCTCCGATAGAAGTTGGAATAGAAAATTTCATGAGAATGATAAACCAACAGACTCATGTTATAGGAAATAACTTGAATCAAGCTGAGAGACTGATCTCACTATGAATGGAACAACATTATGTTGATCCCTTTATGCGTCAACAACCACAAACCTTCAGTGGATCTACCGACCCATTGATTTTTGAACAGTGGATATGCTCTATCGTGAAGATCTCTTCTGTGCTCCATTGTTCGGAATAAGATAAGGTCACCCGGGCTGTTTACTTCTTGGAAGGAGAGGTAGATCAGTGGTGGTAACTGATTAAAAACACATGGCTAAGAGTTAAGTTTGAAGCTATAGAGTAGGAAGAGTTCAGAGGGATCGTCTTCAATAAGTATTTCCCTTGTTCAATGAGAACAAGAATAGAGAAGGAGTTTCTCAAACTAAAGCAGAAGGAGAATGAATTTGTGGAAAGCTATGGGATGAAATTCATAAGGATTTATTTTTATGCCTCTAGCTTTATCATGGATCCAAATGGTTAGATTTATAGATTCTTTGGTGGACTGAGAACTCATCTTTGGAAGAATCTAGAAAACCGAGACAATGATAACTATTAAGAGATCGTGCAGAGTGCGATGGAAGTCTAAATGGAGTTTGGTGATACGCAATGGTCTCATAAATCCAATGACAATAAAAGATCAATGGAGCCAAGCTTAGGCCAGGAATTTGATTAGAGAAGAGGAGGCAAGAAAGTACAACATCCAACGTGTAATAAACATGGGAAGAATCATTCGGCGAACAGCCTGCTCAGGAGAGGGAAGTTCTAAAAGTGTGGAAGAGATGTCCATATCGCACAGAATTTTCATAGTGAGGTGATTCCACAACTTCCCAATACTAACTACAAAGGGGAGATGGTGCAGGACCTTCCTGATGTCCAATGATTTAAGTGTGGACAACTTGGGCACTTTTCTAATCACTTTACAAATCTGAGGGCAGTGGAGGGGAATCACCATCAGCCTCAGCAAAGGACAAGAGTGGAAGGCTGTTCTTTTTCTATCACTATGGCTGAAGTTGAAGTGCCAAATGATGTGGTGTTAGGTACTCTTATTGTTCTCTCAAAGATAGAAAGTACATTTTTTTATTCTGGTTCTACGAAGCCCTTTATTTCCTCTATGTTTTCAAATAATTTAGAATCAACCCCTAATTTTCTAGAAGTAGAGTTATCAGTCAACACTCCTGGTGGGATTATCCAAACATCTTCAGAGTTCAGAAACTCTAGTATTTACTTTAGTGAGCACAATATTATCACAAATCTAGTAGTCATTCACATGCTGGAATTTGACATTATACTAGGGATGGACTGGCTCTCAAAGTATAATGTTAAGATCAAATGCATAAGCAAGGAAATCTTAGTAGTCTTGAAAGGAAAACCAATATTTATCTTCCAAGGAGAGATATGTCAACCTGATCTTTGTCTAGAAGAACCTTCTATAAGCTTCTTTATGGAGTTTATCAGTGAAGAAGAAGTATGAGATGATATTATAAGGATAGAAAGTTTCCCAATCGTCCAGTAATATGTTGACGTATTTCCTGAGGAGTTACTCGGACCTCCCCCAGAAATATAGGTAGAGTTATCCCTTGAAATCATACCTGGATCTCATTTAATATCAAAGATCCCCTATAGGATAGAAAATTTGGAGCTTGAGGAATTAACGAAAGAACTATAAAATCTTTTGGAGAAGGGGTTTATCTAACCAAGTGTGTCTCCTTGGGGAGAACCTATTCTCTTTCTGAAGAATGATGATGGATCGATGTGGTTATGCATTGATTATTGAGAACAAAATAGGGTTATTGTAAAGAACAAATAACCTCTTCCAAGAATTGATGACTTATTTGACCAACATTGTGGGGATCAATTCTTCTCTAAGATTGATCTTCATTCTGGTTATCATCAATTGAGGGTGAATAAAGAGGATATTTGAAAAACTGCTTCCGATCAAGATATGGGAATTATGAGTTTGTTTTTATTCCCTTCGGACTGAATAATTCACCTACTATTTTTATGGATTTGATTAATATAGTCTTTAAGGACTACCTTGATAAATTTGTGGTGGTTTTTATTGATGATATTCTAATATATTCCAAAATTTGTGAGGATCATAAGGATCAACTAAGTGTTATTTTTCAAACTCTATGGAAGGAGAGGATTTTTGGGAAGTTCATAAAATGAGAATTCTGGTTACAACAAGTTTTTTTCTTGGGGAACATTGTAACTAATGAAGGAATCACAATTGACCCTACAAAGACAAAAGTTTTAGAGGAGTGGCCTCAACCTACAACAATAACTGAGATTTGTAGTTTCCTTGGATTAGCGGGATATTATTTGAGGTTTGTGAAAAACTTTTCACGAATTTCTAATACATGAACAAAGTTAACTCAAAAAGGGATCAATTTCATTTGGAAAAAGGAGTGTGAGAAAAGTTTCCAAGAGATGAAGAAGATATTGGTTACACTACTAGAAATGGGGTTTATCCCCACGCATCTATGCCCACGGTTTAAAGAACCGTGGCGATAGATCATTTTTTACCGTATATACCCACAGTTTTACTAAAACCGTGGATATTCAGCACCTAACTATCAGGTTCCATTGCGCTCCCCTCACTTCAACCCTCTATCCCGCTCCCCCCACTTCAACCCTACCTCCCGGCTCCGCCTCCCAGCTCCGCCGCGCTCCCCCCACTTCAACCCTACCTCCCGGCTCCGAGTCCCAGCTCTGTCGCGCTCCCCCCACTTTAACCCTACCTCCCGGCTCCACCTCCCAGCTCCGTGTCCCGGCTCTGCCTCCCGGCCTCCGCCTCCGCTCTCGACCTGGACCTCCTAGACTTCGCCTATGCCTCAACATCCTGGCCTTCGCCACACTGCCCCCAGCTCAGGCAACATCCCCGCTCCCCCCTCCCAGCTCCCTCTTTTCCGAGTATCATCAAATTCAATAGTTTTATATTATATATGATATTTCCTATGCATTCCTACTTATAAATTTCAATAATTATCCTTAAAATGTAATTTACATTGAGAATGTTATGTTGGGGGTAAATGATTCCTTTGAGAAAGGTCCAATATAGATTGTTGATCGATGAATAAAGGAACTATAATGGAAGATGAAGCCTCTTGTTAAGGTTTTATGGAAGAACATACATATTAAAGAAGATAAATGGGATAAGGAATCATATGTTTAGTATTAAAAGACTTACTTGTTAGATTTAGACCTCTAGAGACACATATTTATGTCAACAAGTCATTATATGGGGATATTGGGACAACCACTCACTTTCTAGGTGCATTATGACTTATTTATAGCCTTTATTAAGTGTTTTTTTGAGTTATTACATTTATTGGGTGGTGTATTGGGTAGATTTTGGTAGATTTGGGGGGGGGGGGGTTGGAAGAATTTAATGGTGATAATGGTTAGAGGGAATAATGTAGTCCCCCAACGTAACTATGAAGCCTATTGGAGATGAGTAGTGGGTGATATATGGTAGGGGTATTTTTAGAGCTAACATGGAAAAAATTCCATGGTAACTATGTAACTCTAAAGAGAATCAACATCATGATTGTCATAGGGTTTACAAAACCATGTCTCCAAACCATGCAGGTGACTTGAATAGGTAGTGAACTTCCCATGGTTAGAGCATGATTTTGTATTCCAAGCAACCAAACCATTTACATAGAATTTAATCATTTGAAAATTATTATTTTGACACAAAAACACCCTAAAGACTGTCATTATTCCTTCTAAACTTAGGGTAATCAAACCAAGGGACTCTGATGAGACTTCATGGTGAATTAATTCTTTTCAGAGAGGAATTATATTTGATATAGAGATATTAGTCCTTGAGATTTAAATATAATTTATGATTTTTATGTTGTTATTCTTATTATTTCTAGATATTATTTATTATCATTGTAAAGGAACTAGATCTCAGATTTCTTATCCAGGTTTAGGATTTACAATGATATCCAATGTGATCCTTTATAGATTTACATGGAAAATAAATATGGAAGGATGGTTTTTCCTAATCATTATTAGATCCATCTAGATCTCTTAATTTTGTAGTATCTTGATGGATAGGTATAAAATGATCCCATCCCATAACATGTTCTTCATCACATATCATAAACCTTGAATACTCATGTAGGGATTTGGGGATGCTTCCATGGATCTTTGGTTTGTGAGATTGATTCAATTGTTGAACATTGATGTTGGGCTTCAATATGTTGAATGAAATAAGTTCTTACCATGTTATCACAATTATATAAAAATGTATGATATGAAATACTCATGCATGTGTGTACAGACCATGATAATTCTGTTAAAATGATATGCTTCTACCTCTACATAGATAAAAAGTTTCCTTACTATGACTTGGGTATATATATGTGTGTGTGGATAGTAGACTTCTACTATCTTGTATCACAGTTAAAAGTGGATCCTTCATGAATTCCTTAATCCTATATAGGGGGAGAATTTGAGATGTGATTCATGATGAATATGGTGGGGTCTTGAATGAAAAATGGAAGGGAATGAAGGCCTTGAGGCATTAATGGAGTTCGGAAGTGGGGAATGATGACATTGTTGTATAACCTGAGATAGTTGATAGGGGATGATATCCTTATGGACTAACCAAAGTCATAATGGCCTATACACCCATTAAGATACATAAATTGGTCTTGTGGTTTGTTTTGAGAATTTTCAAAACCAAAAAAGCTCATGTGAGCAGAACATCCACTTTCTAAGATCCATGGACTTTCCCCTTTGGATATTTTGGGTGAAACTTAAACAACTAAATCTTTCTCCTTTACTTTTATATTCTTCTTTTGATGATTTTTATTATTAAAACTCAAATATTTTTACGATGGTATATTGATGAGGCATTCATTTTCATCATGAATAGGATGGTCACACCTTCCATAGACTTATTCAAGAATATCAAACATGTTATGTGATTTATATATATAATTTACAATACATTTCTAACATTTATTCCTTTAAAGGGGTTGAAACCACCAAACATTTATTCTCAATACTCCCATGTATATCATGATATCTATTTTAAAAAACATATCCTTTCCAATGAACAAATATTCCAAAGTTCCAATAGAATCCAGAAAAATTTTATCTTGTAAGCATCATGTTGTACAAAATTTGTAGGATACCTTGAAACATTTTTTCAATATTAATTCCAAAACATTAAAGTTATAACTACTCTATTTTCATTGAATGTTTTATTCCCCATAAAATAACCCCTACCAAATAATCTATAAATTTATAAATTTATATTATTAAAATAAAATTTTCTTCCCATGTGTATAATGACTTTATATCTATAAAGGAGTATTTTAAATTGAAATTTTCTTTTTTATTCCCCATCAATGACCACTTGGGAGTGTCTTTTTTAACTTTTTTTCTTTAGTTTACATCTCAAGGTAGACATTTTTTCTTTTTTCCTACTTATTCAATCATGGACTCCTCTTATCATTAAATATGTTTTGATAGCTACTAATATGCTTTGATTAATTTAATAATAAATTTGATTGTAATTAATTTTTTAAATATGATTTACATTGTTGATTGAATGATAATTTTTTTCCTTGTTATAGAATGGATACAAGCTGGATGTATCGTACCGATCAGATTTCAACCGAGTTTCAAAGTAATTTGGAGAATTATTTAGATTTTGCATTTACCAATGCATCAGATGGAGGTTGTATATAGTGTCCCTACTATAATTTTTTTTGGAAGACCATGGTTAAGATGAGAAAAATTTAGTTACCATTTAACGAGATTTAGATTTCAAGAAAACTATAATGTTTGGTTTCACCATGGAGAGACGAGTCAATCTTTGATTGTTCATAAATTAAATGAATGAAGTGACATGGAGAATTAGATATTTGATCGGTTTCCATATGTGCATCATTCCGAGAGAGATATCATGTCGGTTCAAGAAGACAATGATATCAGTACACATGAGGAAAATGTTGAAGACAATGATGTTGAGAGAGTGAAAAATTTATTGGATGGTGCCAAAACTCCCGTATATCAAGAATGTACTAAAATGACCAAGTTGTAATTTTTAATGTGGTTATATCATGGAAAAACCATGTATGGGATTTCTAATACCACCATTGATTATATTTTTACATTTTTGAAGGACTTTCTTCCTGATGGTTCGATATTCCCTCAATTCATTTCATGGAATGGAAGTTAATTAAGCAGCTTGGATTTGATACTAATAAAGTACATGCTTGTCCAAAAGATTATAGTTTATATTTTGAGGAAATAGATGGCTGTAATGAATGTAAAGAATGTGGTACATATCAATGGAAGACAAATGCAGATGGAAAACCATCTCGTGTGCCACAGAAAGTCATGTGGCACTTTCTATTGATTCCCAAACTTCAAAATCTATTCATGTCTCCAGAAATCTCAGTCAATATGTGATGGCACAATGTTGAGAAAATTAAAGGTAATGATGAGCTGGTCCATCCTGCAGATGGATTAGCATGGCGTACATTTGATACACAACATCCTGATTTTTCAGCTAAGGTGCGTAATGTTAGATTAGGCCTATCATGTGATGGTTTTAATCTGTTTGGCCAGATTCTTACTACTAATAGCACGCGGTAAGTTTTTATTCATGTTTATAATCTTCCTCCATGGATTTTTATGAAAAAACATTTCACTTTCTTGAGTATACTGATATCTAGACCTTCGGATCCTGGTAATGATATAGATGTCTACTTGCAGCCTTTAATAAAAGAGTTGAACCAACTTTGGGATTTAGGTGTGCAGACATTTGATGCTTCTTTAAATAATACATTTCAAATGCGTGCTGCCTTTCTATGGACCATAAATGATTTCCCTACCTATGAAATGATGTTTGGGTGGAGCACGAAGGGAAAACTATCATGTCCCTTTTGTATGAAGAATACACGATCGAGAAAGCTTAAATATCGTCATAGTTTCAGTTTCATAGGGCATCGACGATACTTACTAATGGATCATCAATACAGGAAGAATCGTCGGAGGTTCGAAAATAATGTTGACACTGAAGAACCACCTCAACGTATGTCAGGAAGTTATGTGCTTGATGAATTGAAATATTTCAGCTTTTCATTTGGGAAAGGTTAGTTGAAATCTCGAAATATGAATAATACTGATACTGAAGTCACTTACAATTGGAAAAAGATAAGTATTTTATTGTATTTCCATATTGGTCTACTAATTTTTTACGTCATTGTTTAGAAGTAATGCATATTGAGAAAAATATATGTGAAATGTTTCTTGCAATTCTTTTGAATACTAAGGGGAAGACCAAAGATGACTTTCGATCTCGTCGTGATTTATTGGATTGGGGTATTCGACCAGAACTACATTCTGTTTGTGTCGGTGAAAACAAATGGAAAGTTCCCTGTGCTTCTTATGTGATGACACCGGTAGAGAAAGATCAATTTCTGGAAATATTGGATAATATCAAGGTTCTAGATGGCTATTCTTGAAACAGATCTAAACGAGTCAACAGAATATATTTAAAATTGAAATCCCTAAAAACTCATGATTATCACATCCTTATTCATGAATTGATTCCAATATCAATTCGGCATTTTCTATCTAATAACGTAAGGGTGGAAGTGATTCGGTTGTGTCATTTTTAGAGACCTTTGTGCTAAAAGGTTATCCAAATCATTATTGATAAAAATGCAGCAAGAGGCTCCGTTAATTTTGCGTGAGTTGGAAAAAAAATTTCCTCCATCCTTTTTCACTTACATGCTGCATTTAACAGTTCATCTTCCAACTGAGACACTTCTTGGGGGACCAGTTGCATTTTGGTGGATGTATCCCACAGAAATAAATATGTACACTTTGAAATCATATTTCCGAAATAAGAATTATCCTGAAGGTTCCATTGTGAGGAGTTATCTGGCCCTAGAATGTATGTATTTTTGTTCAATGTATTTGTCTTATGTGACCACAAGACATAACTGACCAATGAGAAATGAAGATCAGTAGTATGAGGAAATTCAGCCCTCGTTTCCATCTCTTCCCCAAACAGGTGGAATTGTCGGGTCATATACATTGATTACATTGAGCTTTGAAGAGCAGAATATGGCACATCATACAGTCTTATTTAATCATGGTTTGTTTGATGCCTATATCAAGTAAGTAATTTGAATATATATATGTTATCTCATACAATATCATATCACATATACCTTATACTTATTGTCATTTTATGTAGAGAACATAAAAAATTATAATTAGAGTTCATCGGTCTTTACCGTTGAGAAGGAGAGAGGATATGCATAGCCAAGAGTTCCCAGCTTGGTTGAAATAAAAGGTATGACCATTACATTATATACCTTAAAATATAGATATATATTTAATTATATTACTCATATTTATTCCAGGTATTGAGTTTACCTGCTGACTTCATTTCTCAAGAATTAAGAGCGTTGGATTTTGGTCTTAATTCTTTGGTTCATGACTGCAAATATTTAATAATCAATGGATATAAATTTGTTACAACTGAAAAAGCGGTGAAAATGAGAACACAGCATGATGGTGTTATGTTAACTGCTAGAATGGATTGTTATGCCAGTGCATCAGATAGTCGACCTCGATATGAAGATGTGTATTATTATGGACTGGTTGAGAAAATATTGTTATTGGATTACTACTCTCAAGGTCGAGTAACTATGATGAAATGTAAATGGTTTGATTCAATGACACGACATGGTACATTTATTGATGATTGCAGATTTAGAGTTATTGGCATGAGTCGATTCCTGCATACTGATGAACCATACATTTTGGCATCAATGGAAAAACAAGTGTTTTATGTGAAAGAGAATCTGAAACCTGATTGCAGTGTCATTAATTAAGTAACCCCAACACATATTTTTCATGATGCTGGGGATGAAATTTTCACCATTGATGCCCCCATCGGTGTTAGCCAAAATATTGAATTTGATGACACAAATTGTCCCATTGTTAGAGATGATGTTGAACCTGAGGTAGTAGAGGGTAATATATAAAAGCAACCATATATATTCATAGTTCATTCAATTTACCTTGACATGAGTTTCTCAGGTTGGTACGAATGTAATTACTTTAATTTAGTTTTAGTTTGGAATGATATGTCTGTTTTAGTATAGTTTGGTTTCGTTTCATTTAATTATATTTATTTCAATTCAGAAAACTGGGTTTAAAATGTGGTTTTGAAAATTGTATAACTTGGTTGTAAATTATCATTACTGAGAGATGTTATGGTATTTTTTGTCTTCTTTGGCTTCTATGTTGTATGTATGATTTGTAAAAAATTTTGCTAAAAAATATTTATTTAATTCTTATGCAGATTACGAAGAAAACTACAGAAGCTCGCAAGAAACGATTATTTGATGTTGATCCTGTTATATGCGAGTGTGAGTTGTCTTCAGTGAGTATAATAATTTTAATATTTATCTTATGCATTACATATAATATGAAGTTCATATTTTTGATCAAATTTATTTTAGGGATATATAACTCCAGAGATTCCTCTTCCTAGTATGGGACCGAGCAGAGATCCTCCTAGACCTAGGTGGAGCTCCTGTCTTACCACTCCCCACATTAACCCATCAGTGGAAATCCCATCTACCACACATGTCCAGCCTCCGATTGAGACCCCTAGGATGTTCCCATACATGCTGCCGACATCATCCCATTTACCATCTTTTTCCCATTCCATGTCCACGCCGACTCGACCGATGTTCTCACCTGCACAATTTCCATATCAATTCATGTATCCCCATACCTACTACGCATATTATGACATGTCTACACCACCTCATTTTCCTACCATCCATCCTACACATATTGAGTCTGTTCCTTCAGTTTCCACTCTTGTTCATGAAGATCAGCCGAAGCATGCTGTGGAACAGATACTTCCTTCGAAGGATGCTAATCTAGAAAAGTCCACAGATGCCTCACAGCCTATTCAGGAGCTTGCATCAGGTTTTTTATTATAAATGTTTCAAATTATAGCATTTCACTTTTGTCCTATTGTATTTTCACTTAAATCTTCTCTTTTCACCTCTTATCTTATTTAGTGGGATCTTCTAGTAGGCGATGTGGGCGCACTCGATTGCGGGATGCCTATAATCGCGAAACTTAGATTATGGTGGATTACAATCCTCAAAATCAAATGGTAGGTAAAACTGCTATGGTGTGTAGAAGTTTCATGGAATCTTTATCCAAATATCATGATATCTTTCCGGTGGAATCGGTCTCATGGAGACATATCAGTGCTGACACTAAGGATAGGGCATGGGCACAGATATGGGTACGGAAATTTTATAATTTTATATTTATATTGGTAATGTATTTATATGACTTAACATTTTAGTTGTAGAGTCGATTTAACTTTCCTAACAGTGAAGCTATCAAAGCTTCTAGGTTGAGTGATCTTGGAGAGTATTGGAGGTCATACAAGTATGAGTTACAAATTGGTTAGGGGAGCAGAGTGAGTACTAAGTTAGAGGGTGTACCGACAAACCCTGACTGTCCAAAAAGTCAATGTCAAAAAATGATCGCACATTAGAGGAATGAACAGTATAAGTTACTACCCATCTTTAATGGTTTTTATATAAAATTTAATTCTTATTACTTGTATTTTTTTGTTTCTTAGGAAGTGTCAGCAAAAAACAAAAAGAAAACAAATATGAAATGACATATCTACACACATTGGGGCGCACTACAACGCCTGATCATGAGAAGCGGCTGGTACGTTCAATCCAATTTTTTACATTTATCATATATGGTTGTAATCAAAATTTGTGCATTTCTCATATGCATCAAGCTGAATTGGGAATTGAAGGTCCTGTACCTCGTGCCAAATTATTCTGCCTCAGTACGAAAAGAAAAGATGGAAGTACAGTTAATTCACAAACACAAGATAGAATTGTAAGTTTTTTTATTTATATTTCAAAATTTTATATGAAATTCATAATTTAATATGTTTATAATTTCAACAGTCTACCATGGAGGCTATGGATGGGAAGGGAGCTGACAACATAAGGCCACATGATCATTTGAGTCAGGTGTTAGGTGTGGAGCATCCAAGAAGAGTCTGTTGTAGACCCGGAAAAAACATTGTCCCCTCTAGGTATTGGTCATCATAGGACTCTTCTAAAGCCTCTAAAGCCTATGAGTTTGAAAGTACACATGTTGAATTAGCTGTGACAAAGAAAATAGTATTAGAGGAGCGTGAAAAAATTAAGCTAATGAATGAACATTTCATGAGAGCTATGTCAGTTTTGAGTCAGTCACAACCACCAGAGGTAGCTGCCACTTTTCATTCATGTATGGCATCAATATGATCTTTACATAATGCCTCAGGTGATTCCCATGAGGGTCCTAGTGCCAATGACGGTGGTGGAAATAGAGCTGACGGGGATGTTGCTGATGTTGTTTTTGGTGATGAGATTGATGATGATGATGCTGATGGTGCGGTTGGTGATGATGTTGCTGATGATGTTGCTGCTAATGATGATGATGCTGGACATGGGGATGACGATGATGGTGATGGGGGGATATTAATCCCCTCCATTTTTGACTTAGCATAGAGACTTGTGTTGGAGTTTTAATTTTTTTTTGTATTGGTGGACTGCTTGTATGTGAATTTATTTATGAAATGAAATGAATTTTTGATTATGTTTTCATCAGGGGTGTTATTTGAAAATTCTTTAGGTAATATTCACATTACATATATTTTTTTATGGTTTGGTGTGTTTATTATTATCTCATCATCTAATCTTGGCCTTAGCAGTAGAGGGGAGGCTTGGGATGGGGGGCTGTAGTGGATGGGAGGCTTGGGATGGGGGTGCTATAGTGGAGGGTTGGGAGGGGGATACAGTGGAGGGTTGGGAGGGGGGCTGGGAGGGGAAGGTTGGGAGGGGGGTGCAGTGGAGGGTTGGGAGGGTAGGGGATTGCATTCACTTAGTCTCTTTTTCATATACTCGATATGCAGAGGATGTTCATCATGCGAGTATGACTGTGTCCTCCACTTTGAAGTAGAAGATCTCATCTATTGAATGCATTGAGAAGGTTTAGTTGCTTCTGATATTTTTCTTTAAACGTAAAGGCACTGATTGGTATGTGATCTGACAGTTATATGAATATTCGGAGTTGAATAACTGATTTAGATGTTGCATATGCTATTTTTGGTTTTCATCTTTCCTTTATCTAATTTTATAATGTGGTTTTGTGTGTTTTAGGAAGACTCTAAACACAAAATAAAACGCATGTTTAGTGGGGAGGGAGGGGGAGGGGCTGGGCAGGTGGGGAGGGGGAGGGGCTGGGTAGGGGGTTGGGCAGGGGGGATGGGTAGTGGGGAGGGGCTGGGAAGGGGGGGTTGGGCTATGGGGAGGGAGGGGGAGGGGCTGGGCATGGGGGCTGGGCAGTGGGGAGGTAGGGGGAGGGGATGGGCAGGGGGGATGGGTAGTGGGGAGGGAGGGGGAGGGGCTGGGCAGTGGGGAGGGAGGGGGAGGGGCTGGGTAGGGGGGCTGGCTAGTGGGGAGGGAGGGGAGGGGCTGGGTAGGGGGGTTGGGCAGTGGGGAGGGAGGTGGAGGGGGAGGGGGGGGGGGAGCTTGGTAGTGGGGAGGGAGGGGGAGGGGCTGGGGGAGGAGCTGGGGGAGGAGTTGGACGGTGTCGACTTATCCACCGTCGCTAAAGGTATGGTTTTACCACACCATTTTTTACATCATGAAAAGTTTTATTTTTACTCAACTGCATCCTCAAATATTAAATTTAACCCCAGACTCATATTTTCATAATATGATGCGGTTTCATGTTTGGTTGTTTAATGTTTTCAATATATGGGTGAAATCTCCAATTTAGGTGATGTTGATTCATCTTCCAACATCAATGGCATTGAAAAGGGTAAAATTGTGATATCATCTTATTTTCAAGATTAAAATTAATATGTCTACTCTTATAATTAATGAACACATGATATTATTATCATTTCATTATTATGATTTATGCTTTCAGGTAAAGCATCATTACAAATAGTATTGACAACGGCATTGCAATGTCCCTTACAAGGGTTGGGTTCTTCTACTGAAAACATTTATGTTTCCATTGAAGATGGTAAAATTAATGTATGAATTTTTGATGACCTTTTAATAATTATTAAACTGGTTGTTTTTTTATACTGTTGTTTTATTTGTGCAGAATTTCACATGCATCACATTTCATTTTTGGTCATCAGAATTTTTATGTGGGCATTGGCACCCTCATTGAGTAAGTCCATTGTTTTCTTCTACAGCAGTGCAATGAACATTGGATTGGATATGGTTTCTATGCTTAAGGGCATGGGCTGGTTGAATGGAGATGAAATTGGGAGGTATTGGCCTAGGAATAGCTCCATTCATGATGAATGTGTCCTTGTATGCAATTATAGAGGCAAATTTAGTCCATTCAAATGCAGTAAAGGATGTGGAACTCCAACTCAGAGATGTTAAGTCTCCCCAACTCTCTCCCTTGTATGCAAATAATACAGAATGATCACAAATCATATGTTTTTGGAATGTCAACCCAGTTTGAGTTCGTTTGTTTTCTAGGTTGAAATTTTATTGTGATAATTTTCTTGCAGACCTCCCTGTACAAGAACAACTGTGATATAGAATTAATCGAATAGAACATGATCAAGGACATGATCAGTTACTGCTTGAGATAGTTTCAGGTATGATATGTGTATTCGGTATATTCTCACATATACATATCAATATATTTTTGACCATTCCTTTTCTTATTGTATATTTCATTTGGGACATAGAGGTACCAGTGGATTCCCTAGCTTGTCTCCATCTAATAAAGAATCATATTGGGGGTGGTCATCTTCTCAGATGTTGGGTAAATCCTTCTTGGATAATTCCCCCTTTGGTAAAGAGGTTGTTAACCCACTTTTTAAGGACTACAATCTAGATCCTATGTAGATGGCTTGAAGGCCTCCAAAATCTTAAACAATGATAGCTGATAATGATAATAAGGGGGTAGTTAACCTAGATTACCGGATTATTGTGGTATCTATTACATCCAGGGATATTCCTTTTGGTGGTATACTTTAGGATATTGTAGTGGAACTTGTTCATGGAGGTAGTGTTTCCAATATAGATGATTTAGGATCCCTATGGAGGAGAGAGAACATAAAATGAAAAGGTTAAAATATAGGAAGTTCTATGTGACCTGAAGAGATGACTAAAATTAATATTCATAGATTGACCTCTCATGATTTTTGTTTCTTCTTTATTTTTAATTAGTTGTACTATTTCCTTTTTTGGATCTCATTAAGATTCTACTAGATTTAAAAATTATTTTTTTAATATTCCTGTAATATCATCTATTTATATTTATATTACTTTTGTTTAATTATTTTTAAATGTAGTAGTGTGCTACATAGAAGTTTAATGTACATTTAATTTAGTGTGTATCATTTTACTATTGTTGGAGAGCATCAACACATCAGCATGTGGTTTACTATATGAACTTGAACTCATCTTCGGTGACGTGAATCTAAATGCTTCTTTCAAAAAAAAGAGCTACAAAGTAATTTTCATCAACAATAATGACAACCGCATCATCATATTTACTGAATGCTTTGAAGAAATTCAGGTAGGAGTGTATAAAAATTTCTATTTATATTAGAAAACAAAATACACAAAATACTACATTTTTCCTCATTATTGAACAGGGAGATCAAAGCAATGCTTCTTCATAAGTAGTGGCATTGTAGAGACCCAAAGCTTGACTTAAATGGACATTACATTACTTTTGTGGAATACTTAGTACATAAAAAAACACACACACAAGGATCGTAATAGTTTAGTGTCTTTGGAAACTCGAAATAAAATCTTCTAATCCCGGTGAAAGATCTTCAACATCTCCCATAAAGATCTTCTTTTTTTTATACCTAAAACCTTTATTTATATCCTGGGGAAAAGAAAACATAAAAGGGTGAGATCAAATTCTCAGTAAGGGTAAACAAAATAAATATCAATCACATCATATACATAAGAATATAGCTTTTGGAAATCTTAACCTGCAAAATAGCTCATAATATCATAACATGGGATAAATCATAGAAGTGAAATGTAATCCCAATAATCACAACTTAAAACATGAAACTTTGTGGCATACACACATAATCATAGAGAATCATTTCTTTTTAGTCAAGACTCATTACCAAGACTATCTTAGTGGAAAAAGTCCCTTTCTGAATCGAGTCACCCTCGTTCCAGTCCTGTTTCACTGAACCGGTATAACCCAACGTTCCAGCCATGTCTATCTCATGAGATATAAAATCTTTACCCAATTAATTGGAGGGAGATATAGGTCCCACCCATCTCATAATGATACCATTCTTATGTGTGCCACAAAATCTTAAAACATACATCATTGCATAACCCATGTAATAAAATGGGATTCTTAAACATCATGTCATCATAATCCATAAACAATTGATATCATTTCATCATTAGAAAATTGATACCATTTAAATCATAGAGACATTTTACTTGAAACATACATATCAAATAATGTCATCTTAGATGGAAAATAGTTTTGAGAAAAACACTTGAAATGAATTCTTGAGGAAAATATCCTTTCTTCTTTAAAATCATTTTCTTTTCACAAAACTCCATGTAATTTTAAAAGATAAGGGTTTTGTTGAAAATAATCATGCAATATTATAGAGGAAGCTTCTTGAAAATGAGGTGTCATGAAAACCGTAAAAATCCGTTCACGCCGTATAAGTTAAAAATAACATTCTCTTCGTACTTTTGTCGGAAAAGTCAAAAAAGTACCTCGTATGAAAAACGACAAAAGATTCCTTTCATATCTTTTACTAAAAACTCACCTAAGGGTAAAATATGATTTAAACAATTGTAGGTGAATGGAAATAATATTACATATTGAGGAAACATGGATGTGGATGATAAAATACACCCCAGTAAATTTCAAAGTATAAACAATCTCGGATAAAAATGAGATTGTGATATTTCCCTTACCTTAGGTCCGATTTGCTTCGTAAGTGTCTGAACCTCCTGTATAATGATTTAAATCATGTTATTGACTTATTCCATAATCATATTCATTGTTATTATATCATATATGGTCCACTTGTGACTTTATATTACCCGTTCTTTTGTAAATTCGTGTTGAAGTTGTGTTTGGGTAAAATTGTTTCATTTGTCGTCCGTTTTTGACTTGTAATTATTCATATGATTAATTAGATCATGATTACTTAATTACAGAATATAAAACATGATTTATATATATATATATTCAGAATATACATATATATAATAAATCAGCAAATGGAAAGAAACACACCGTTCATGGAGACGGTAGTCCGTACGTACGCATGAACGCTGTTTTCGTTTCCTTATTGAATTGAATGGAATTAAGTATATGACATACATATAAATATAAATAAATCCAGTATCATTATTATGTAATATATTTCATTAGTACTTATTATATATACTTTATAATCATTCATGAATGGTTAATCATTGAGAATGAATCTCATCACGTCGTGCAGACGGTAGTCCGTACATACGCACGAGCGATGATATCATTCCCATGGTCGTGGAATTGTGTTGAAGTGTATGTATACTATTTCAGTATCAATATCACTTTATAATAATCATATATAGTTACTCATTACACCTTTATACCCATCCAATTAAGGTGGTGGCGGAAAATAGATTACACCACGGCGTGGAGACGGTATTCCGTACGTACGCACGCGCGGTGATTTCCTTTTTCCGTAGGATGGATAGAAGGTTAATTAGAGTTGTTTCATATTTATAATAACATATCAGTATATAAGAAACACTGATGTTATTACTTTATCATTAAAAAACTAAATAAGAAGAAGTTGAAGAAGAAAGAAATTGAAAAAGATCGGTAATGGATATTACCTCTTTTTGACGCGCCTTCACTTAACCTCCACTTAAAGAACTAAGGATGGTCTTTGAAGAAGACCAGGACCTATAGGATGATACTAGGGAATTGGAGAAGAGATTTTGATAGGGTTTTTCCGAGCTTGAAGGCTCAAATTTTTGTGAGGAAGAGAGGGAGGAGGTGCCCTTTTATAAGGGAGGAGACGGGCATCTTAGGAAAATCTCAAAATATTATTTTATATTAAGGTCAAATTCGGTTTATAATGGTTCCAAATGGTCTTATTTCGAATATAAAGTGTGGATGGGTCTAAATAATCTCATACAATAGGATTTAGACAAGTTTAGGTTATTATTTTAACCTTATCAATTAGATTTAACTCTATGTTAAATAATTTAACTTTTACCGTGTCTTTTTGTTTTCTTACACTATATGGTTAATAAACTTACCATAACAAGCCAAACGAACCCCAAGTTGTTTATTATTAATATATATACCCTTATCTAAGTCATTTTTCTGAACTTTATATTTTTAGGAATTAAATAACAATTGATAATATAATATTTGTTTTAAAAACTAATTTATGTCAATTTTGACACTATTTGGTACATGATTTTTATGAAATTCATAACAGAATGATAAGTTCGAACCAAGTTACTTAAATCAACAATAACATGTCATATTAACCTATAAAATTATTTTAAGTCATAAAAAGTCTCAAATTACATTTATTTGGGCATTTATAACATCAATTATGTTAATTTTTCTTAAAAAGGTAATTATTGCATCATTGTTGTGTCATAAATAAATTAACTTATTTAAAGTCTAAAAATTACAAATAAAATACCATTATTTAGGAAATATTTTTAGCTTTCTAATGAATATTTATAGTCTAATTTATCTTATGTATAACCCCATATTAAAAATGTTTTAGTAAATAATCTTTGATTTTAACTCTTTTAACTCTTCTTTGAATGAAATAATAATAAATGTCCTAATCTAATCCAAGTGGGCCTAAATGATAATATTTTACACTTAAGGTTGTTTTTGGTCGAGATACACTTGTCCAATAGTATTATTACATGTGTTAGGGTAATATTAATATCATTTTTACCCTTAATTACCCTATTTACTTTTAACCGTGGTAAATAAAAGTAAAAAGTTACTATTCACCAAAAATTATTTTCATCTCATTGAACCACATTTTACTTACTGACATCAACCGTGTCTCTCGGATTTTTGAAATTCCATTCACAGAAGCGGTAAAATTAAGATTTATGAAGAAATTAATTTTTTTAACTACCACTTAGTAGTTTCACTATTCATCAAAAATTGAAGTTTTTTAGAAAAATGCCAAAATTTCACCCTGAGCTATAATTGATATTCCAAATTCAAAAATGATTTCTATTTTACAAAATTCCCAACATATAAGTTGCATTAATTAATTTTATTATTAATTTCCGCTGTCACAACAAATAGCGTGTTTTTAAGAGATAATAACTATCAAATGATTAACACTTGTTTATGTCTGGTGTAAATGTGAAATTACATCCAATGACCAAAATTGTATTGAATTGTAAAAATATATTATAAATATACTTTAAAACCACTCAAATTAATAATTTATCACTATTAATTATTTCGATTAAAAAAAGTTGTTTTTAATTAACATTTAGTAATTTTCACTATTCATCAGAAAATGAAAGTTATCCGAAAAGTACCAAAATTTCACCCTAAGCTAATTTCGATATTAAGAATCCAAAAACAAAGTCCATTTTGAAAAATAAAATTCAAAAAATTTCAAAAAGTGGTTATTAATATTCATAACGGATAGTTTTAATAAAATTTTAATAGCATATTGCTGTTTAGTGAAACTCGTTATTGGGTACTACACACGCTATCGGGGAAGGTCGCGATTGCATGTAATGCAAGGCAAGTCAAGGATGTGTGTTGTGCAAGCTCCTTTTGGTGTAGAGTACAACACAAGACATTAGTGAAAGAATATTTTTCATAAAATCTCGGGCTGTTACATTCTACCCCCCTTAAAATGAATTTCGCCCTCGAAATTCGTCTGGGTTATAAATGGTTTACTACTCGAAAGTTTGTTTAATAGAAACCCACATCGTAAAAAGGGAATACCAAAACCAATCTTCAAAAACAAAGGTATGAAACGTAACGGTTACCCAAATAAACTAATCACTGGGTTTCCACATAGGTGAAAATATGGATATGGAAGAGAAATCTAACCATCATGTTCTGATGGAGAGTGGTAGAGAACATGGCTATGGAAAAGCCAGCAATCACAAAGCCATAAATTTGTGATGATCTAGGGTACCATCTGATTCATCGGATATAAGGGAACTAGGACAACATTTTTGGTTTTCAAGATCATTTCCCTAAAGTTGAAGAATTTGAATTAGAATAAATACTTACTTTATTTTGGTAAAATCTCACTGTTGTTCGTGCCTTGAACAATTTCCACTTCATCTCTTAGATAAATGAAATTGAATTTGTTATCCGTTAAGTGTTAGCAGATCATGTGATAGAATGACGGGTCATTCCATCTATCTTAAACAAAAGGTTAGCAAAAGTTATATACATAAGTCGATCTATAGTGAGATTAATCATATATGGTTCCTAAAATGGACTTATACTTCATATATCATACTGCTTAATATAATAAAACTAGTTTCTACTAAACAGGGACTTCCTGTAGGCCAGTGGTAGGCGATAAAGGCCAGTCGCACTTCGATTGTGGGTTCGATTCCCACATCCTTGTCCGACGCGATGGGTTGTCGCCCATCCTGCAGGTTGTCCTTTTTCTAAAACTACATTACTATAACATCCCATCAATAATATCGAAAATCTGCTATCCTTAAACAATACTAACTTATGTCCAACATAATCCATTCTAATCTTTAGGCTTATCCATAATACTGCAATCCACTCTCATAATATATTGAAAACGATTACCAGAGATTTAATACTGTCGTTGATCCCCATATATCATAAGATATGTCTTGTTGGTCACATTCCAAACATTCAAAGGCCTTAATCATGCATTCTCTTGAATACTCATTGAACCTTAGTGAAAACTTGAATGCAGTTAAAAGTTAACACCTTCCACATACCAAAATCCTCAAAATTCTATATACTCAAACCATGATATCACTTAGTCCTTATATCAATCATGAGCTCATGAATACTGTCAAAAATTTCATTTTCTCCTTATCCCTTCATTATGGGAATATTATCTACTTTCCAAAATATTTGAGTCACTTTTCATGGTTACCGGTACCTTAAAATTATTGAAAACCAAAATAGAACAATACATAAATTTTTTCAATACACCATAAAAGTACCTCAACAACATTATTCATGAATACCAATACATAAACACTTCAGTCCATCCACTTCAATGATTGTCCTGGATGAAGTCCTTCCTTGATTTAGAAGTAACTTTTTAGGTCAGGGCATTGAGTTGGGTAATGCCCATGTTCTCCACAAATAAGACATTGAACTCCATAATAGTCTGTCACTCTATGACCCTTTTCTCCACACAGATAACATCGGTCCCTCCATTTGAGGTATTCCTCGAGGTTCTTCTTCCCTTCTTTAGAAATCTCAATCTTCCTTTCTTTATGCTCCTCAACATGCGAACATGCATAATAGTTTATCTTCCTCTTATTTGATGAATTAGGCATACCACTCAATTTCACCTTGTTAATCATATATCGCGATGACTGATTTGGCATAATCACAAGATCTTTCTCTCTAGGAATTACAAATATTTTTTGCTCATAGTCACCAATTTTTCCATTGGATTCAATGTTAACCGAATTCCTTCTGGTTCCCTCCATAAACTAAAACACAAAAAGAATCTTCTAAGAGGAAAAAATCATGCTAGGAAAATCAACATAATAAAGGGGGAGTACCCTTAATATCTAACATCTTAGGTTAAATTCTAAGATCGTTACCGTAGTTCTAGGACTATATCCTATACGTATACTCATCCTTAGGGACATCCCTAGACATACCTTAGAAATATCTCTAGGGATCTCACTAACATTTTCGCATCCTACTTTCCAAATGTTAACTAAACCTTTCCTCTAATACCAACTGTAGAGACCCGAAGCTTGACTTACATGGAAATTACATTACTTTTGCAGAATACTTAGTACATAACAAAACACACACACAAGGATCGTAATAGTTTAGTGTCTTTGGAAACTCGGAATAAAATCTTCTAATCCTGGTGAAAGATCTTCAACATCTCCCATAAAGATCTTTTTTTTATACCTAAAACCTTTCTTTATATCCTAGGGAAAATAAAACATAAAAGGGTGATCTCAAATGCTCAGTAAGGGTAAACAAAAGAAATATCAATCACATCATATACATAAGAATATAGCTTTTGGAAATCTTAACCTGCAAAAGAGCTCATAATATCATAACATGGGATAAATCATAGAAGTGAAATGTAATCCCAATAATCACAACTTAAAACATGAAACTTTGTGGAATACACACATAATCATAGAGAATCATTTCTTATTAGTCAAGACTCATTGCCAAGACTATATTAGTGGACAAAGTCCCTTTCTGAACCGAGTCACCCTCGTTCCAGTCCTATTTCACTGAACCGGTATAACCCACCGTTCCAGCCCTGTCTATCTCATGAGATATAAAATCTTTACCCAATGCATTGGAGGGAGATATAGGTCCCACCCATCTCATAATGATACCATTCTTATGTGTGCCACAAAATCTTAAAACATACATCATTGCATAACCCATGTAATAAAATGGGATTCTTAAACATCATGTCATCATAATCCATAAACAATTGATATCATTTCATCATAAGAAAATTGATACCATTTAAATCATAGAGACATTTTACTTGAAACATACATATCAAATAATGTCATCTTAGATGGAAAATAGTTTTGAGAAAAACACTTGAAATGAATTCTTGAGGAAAATATCCTTTCTTCTTTAAAATCATTTTCTTTTCACAAAACTCCATGTAATTTTAAAAGATAAGGGTTTTGTTGAAAATAATCATGCAATATTGTAGAGGAAGCTTCTTAAAAATGAGGTGTTATGAAAACCGTAAAAATCCTTTCACGCCGTATAAGTTAAAAATAACATTCTCCTCGTACTTTTGTCGGAAAAGTCAAAAAAGTACCTCATATGAAAAACGACAAAAGATTCCTTTCATATCTTTTACTAAAAACTCACCGAAGGGTAAAATAGGATTTAAACAATTTTAGGTGAATGGAAATAATATTACATATTGAGGAAACATGGATGTGGATGATAAAATACACCCCAGTAAATTTCAAAGTATAAACAATCTCGGATAAAAATGAGATTGTGATATTTCCCTTACCTTAGGTCCGATTTGCTTCGTAAATGTCCGAACCTCCTGTATAATGATTTAAATCATGCTATTGACTTATTCCAGAATCATATTCATTGTTATTATATCATATATGGTCCACTTATGACTTTATATTACCCGTTCTTTTGTAAATTCGTGTTAAAGTAGCGTTTGGGTAAAATTGTTTCATTTGTCGTCCGTTTTTGACTTGTAATTATTCATATGATTAATTAGATCATGATTACTTAATTCCAGAATATAAAACATGATTTATATATATATATATATTCAGAATATACATATATATAATAAATCAGTAAATGGAAAGAAACACACCGTTCATGGAGACGGTAGTCCGTACGTACGCATGAACGCTGTTTTCGTTTCCTTATTGAATTGAATGGAATTAAGTAGATGACATACATATAAGTATAAATATATCCAGTATCATTATTATGTCATATATTTCATTAGTACTTATTATATATACTTTATAATCATTCATGAATGTTTAATCATTGAGAATGAATCGCATCACGTCGTGGAGACGGTAGTCCGTACGTACGCACGAGCGATGATATCGTTCCCATGGTCGTGGAATTGTGTTGAAGTGTATGTATACTATTTCAGTATCAATATAACTTTATAATAATCATATATAGTTACTCATTAAACCTTTATACCCATCCAATTAAGGTGGTGGCGGAAAATAGATTACACCACGGCGTGGAGACGGTATTCCGTACGTACGCACGCGCGGTGATTTCCTTTTTCCGTAGGATGGATAGAACGTTAATTAGAGTTGTTTCATATTTATAATAACATATCAGTATATAAGAAATAATTATGTTATTACTTTATCATTAAACAACTAAAGAAGAAGAAGTTTAAGAAGAAAGAAATTGAAAAAGATCGGTAATGGATATTACCTCTTTTTGACGCGCCTTCACTTAACCTCCACTTAAAGAACTAAGGATGGTCTTTGAAGAAGACCAGGACCTCTAGTATGATACTAGGTAAGTGTAGAAGAGATTTTGGCAGGGGTTGGCCGAGCTTGAAGGCTCAAATTTGTGTGAGGAAGAGAGGGAGGAGGTGCCCTTTTATAAGGGAGGAGAGGGGCATCTTAGGAAAATCTCAAAATATTATTTTATATTAAGGTCAAATTCGGTTTATAATGGTTTCAAATGGTCTTATTTCGAAGATAAAGTGGGGATGGGTCGAAATAATCTCATCCAATAGGATTTAGACAAGTTTAGGTTATTATTTTAACCTTATCAATTAGATTTAACTCTAAGTTAAATAATTTAACTTTTACCGTGTCTTTTTGTTTTCTTACACTATATGGTTAATAAACTTACCATAACAAGCCAAACGAACCCCAATTTGTTTATTATTAATATATATACCCTTATCTAAGTCCTTTGGCTGAACGTTAGATTTTTAGGAATTAAATAACAATTGATAATATAATATTTGTTTTAAAAACTAATTTATGTCAATTTTGACACTATTTGGTACATGATTTTTATGAAATTTATAACAGAATGATAAGTTCAAACCAAGTTACTTAAATCAACAATAACATGTCATATTAACGTTGAAAATTAGTTTAAGTCATAAAAAGTCTCAAATTACATTTATTTGGGCATTTATAACATCACTTATGTTAATTTTTCTTAAAAAGGTAATTACTGCATCATTATTGTGTCATAAATAAATTAATTTATTTAAAGTCTAAAAATTACAAATAAAATACAATTATGTAGGAAATCTTTTTATCTTTCTAATTAATATTTATAGTCTAATTTATCTTATGTATAACCCCATATTAAAAATGTTTTAGTAAATAATCTTTGATTTTAACTCTTTTAACTCTTCTTTGAATTAAATAATAATAAATGTCCTAATCTAATCCAAGTGGGCCTAAATGATAATATTTTACACTTAAGGTTGTATTTGGTCGAGATACACTTGTCCAATAGGATTATTACATGTGTTAGGGTAATATTAATATCATTTTTACCCTTAATTACCCTATTTACTTTTAATCGTGGTAAATAAAAGTAAAAAGTTACTATTCACCAAAAATTATTTTCATCTCATTGAACCACATTTTACTTACTGACATCAACCGTGTCTCTCGGATTTTTGAAATTCCATTCACAGAAGCGGTAAAATTAATATTTATGAAGACATTAATTTTTTTAACTACCACTTAGTAGTTTCACTATTCATCAAAAATTGAAGTTTTTCAGAAAAATGCCAAAAATTTCACCCTAAGCTATAATTGATATTCCGAATTCAAAAATGATTTCTATTTTACAAAATTCCCAACATATAAGTTTCATTAATTAATTTTATAATTAATTTCCGCTGTCACAACAAATAGCGTGTTTTTAAGAGATAATAACTATCAAAAGATTAACACTGGTTTATGTCTGGTGTAAATGTGAAATTACATCCAATGACCAAAATTGTATTGAATTGTAAAAATATATTCTAAATATAATTTAAAACCACTCAAATTAATAATTTATCACTATTAATTATTTTGATTAAAAAAAGTTGTTTTTAATTAAAATTTAGTAATTTTCACTATTCATCAGAAAATAAAAGTTATCCGAAAAGTACCAAAATTTCACCCTAAGCTAATTTCGATATTAAGAATCAAAAAACAAAGTCCATTTTGAAAAATAAAATTCACAAAATTTCAAAAAGTGGTTATTACTATTCATAACGGCTAGTTTTAATAAAATTTTAATAGCATATTGCTGTTTAGTGAAACTCGTTATTGCGTACTACACACGCTATCGGGGAAGGTCGCGATTGCGTGTAATGCAAGGCAAGTCAAGGATGCGTGTTGTGCAAGCTCCTTTTGGTGTAGCGTACAACAAAAGACATTAGTGAAAGAATATTTTTCATAAAATCTCGGGCTGTTACAGGCATCGAATATATCCAGGTAAAATTTATTTGGTCTTTAATTTGTTTTATTAACAATTGAAATTATTATTAATGTTATGTTAATTTTAACAATTCATGATTGGAGCATCGAAATATTAGGTCTTATCTATGGACTTCAAGCATTGGCACATGATTTGATACTACAACCTTGAATATATCCACTACTCAGGTATTAAATATTTATATTTGATGACTACTAATTTAATTCCATTAACATAAACACATGTGTATTAATTCAATATAGAAATTGTATTCTAATTATTTAAAACAAATTGTTCTTTACATATCGTAATTGTTTACAGTTACAGGAGTGTGTACATTTAAATATTAGCATTGTCATAAATATTTCAATTTTTGATATCTGTTTTCTCATGACAATGATTGACAAATATGGAACTAACACCTTCTCTGGTAACCATTGTTGAAAAACCTCTTTATCATGTAATATATACATATTTAGTATTGGTGCTATCTGCTTAAGAACCTACAGTACTTAAATTATGGTTGAATCTGGTTAGGGGGGAGGGGAGGGGAGGGGCTGGGCAGGGGGGAGGGGATGAGAGGGGAAGAACTGGGCAGGGGGAGGGGGTTTGTGGGGGATGGGGCTGGGCAGGGGGGGTGGGGTTGGGTAGGGGGAGGGGCTGGTGGGAGGGGGAGGTGCTTGGAAGGGCTGGGAGGACAAGCTGGGCAGGGGGGAGGGGAGGGGAAGAGTTCGGTAGGGGGAGGAGGATGGGGAGGTGCTGGGAAAGGGGGGAGGAGAAGCTGGGTAGGGGAGGGGAGGGGCTGGGTAGGGGGGATGGGGCTGGACAGGGGGGAGGGGCTGGTGGGAGGGGGAGGTGCTTGGAAGGGGTGGGAGGACAAGCTGGGCAGGGGGAGGGGAGGGGAAGAGCTGGGTAGGGGGGAGGAGGGGGGGAGGTGCTGGAAAAGGGTGGAGGAGAAGCAGGGTAGGGGGAGGGGAGGGTCTGGGCAGGGGGAGGGGAGGGGAGGGGTAGAGGGGAGGGCCTTCTTAACTATGTTGATGTTTGAAATATCTTTTAAAGTGGTCTAAAGTTCCTATGATTTATATTCAATTGTTCAGGTTTCATAGAGAATCCTGAGTACCCATGGCTGATTATTTACCTAATAAGAAATATCACATATCATTTTAATAATATATTCACTACCATTCAGCTTATTTCACTAATATCTACTTCCATTCATTATTTGTATATTGTCTTCAGTGTTAGTCTATTTTAATCACTGTATGTGTTTCCTGTTTCTACGATTTTGGTTCCAACATTAATCTTTGGTTTATAGTGTTTCATTGTTTTAATTAGTTATTCAATCATATTGTTACTTATATGGATCAAATTATAATTAAATGTTTTTGGTTAGGTCGATAATAGATTTTTTTATATTTCATTAAACTATTATGATTTTTGAAATCCCTGTTTAAGTGGTCTAAAGTTCCACTGATTTCTCTTCAATTTTTCAGGATTTGTAGAATTCCAAAAATATATATTTTGTCCTGATAACTCCTGATATAATTCATAATAATAGGCAGTTTCTTGCATTGAAAATGTAAGTCTGTTATCTATATTTCATTATATTGCATGAAATGATGAAATTTCTATTTAGATAACTTAGAAAATGGATGGTGTTCTTAAACATTCCAGTTATTTTCTATTTCATGTTTTTTATAGGACACTACTTGCAGTGTGTAGAGGCCTTCACTAAACATGATATTGACTACACCTTCAACAATTTATATACCATGAGTTCTCCACTTCCATTGATTCACCTACTCATAAGGGTTGTACCCCTTCCCTTCATGTTCAAGAATGGATTGATTTTGATCCCTGGGTGTAGAGAAATTGTTCTGGAAGCCTAGTATATTAGTTTTCATTGTATCCTGATGAATCTATTTACATGTAAATTTAAAAAAGGAGGTTCATGTAGCACTTTTTTATCATAACATTGATAGTATTTAATGTATTGATGGGTTTTCCAATAAATTCATTATTTTTTCATGGGAAATTATTCATAATGAGGTGGTTAATGCTGTTAAATAGTTATTAATTCATGCTAATATGCCTCATGGTAGAAATTCCAACTGATGTTATATTCTGATTTGTTTTAATGGGTTCACTTGAAGTAGGAAGAAGGAAGGTTACAGGCATCTGGGTGCTCTGGAATAAAGAGGGAGGCTGCAGCAGCAGGGTGCACTGGAAGTAGGAGGGAGGCTGAAGCAGCTAGGTGTGCACTGGAAGTAGCTGGGTGCACACTAGAAGCAGGAGGGAGGCTGCGGATAGCAGCTTCTAGTCTGGGAGAAGGATCTATTCCCATGGTTCATTGAACCGTGGGTATGTTATCAGGCTGTGAAAAGCTATTCCCACAGTTCTGAAAATCGTGGGAATAGATATATACCCATGGTTTAAACATACTGTGGGTATTACGAAATTTAGATTGGATATCCCCACGGTTTTTACAAAACCGTGGGTATAGGGCTACGCCGACACCACTGCAGCCCATGGTTCATAAAACCGTGGGTATAGCCTATACCCACGGTTTTATGGGCTATACCCATGGTTTAAAACTGTGGGTATAGGTGATATTTCTAGTAGTGTTATAGAACTCGTGCTAACTCTTCCCTCAGGTGGAGAAGGATTTGTTATTTATATTGATGAATCTCTGAAAGTGCTTCGGTGTGTCCTCATGAAAAATGAATAAGTCATTTCTTATGCATCACGATAGTTGAAGACTCATGAGTAGAAAAATCCTATGCATGATCTGGAGCTGATTATGGTCGTTTTTTATCTAAAGATATGGAGGCACTTTGTTTATTGGGAGAAATGTGATATATACACAGACCATCAAATATTGAAGTATATTTTCACAAAAAAGGAATAGAAGATGAGACAAAGGATATGGATGGAACTGCTAGACTATGATTTTCCAATTCATTATCATCTCAGAATATCAAACAAAGTCACGAATGCATTAAGTAGGAAAGACCCAGTTGTTCTGTCCATGATGAAGATTCAAAGAGATCCTTTGATCAATGACCTAGTAAAGCTAGACATGGGAATTATAATGTAATGGACATCATCAACCCTAACCCAAATGATTTCTCAACCATCATTACTAGAGAAGATCAATAAATATCATAAAGAAGATCCTTTGTTATAAAAGAAGTTTGAGGCTGTGAAGGATGGAATGTTTTCGGAGTTCAATATTGATCAAGAAGGTGTACTGAAATTTCATACAAGACTATGTGTTCTATATTTTCTGGAAATAAAGAAGGAACTAATGGATGAAGCTCATGTGTCTACTTTCTCTATACATCCTAGAAGCACGAAAATGTATAGGGACCTTTGTGATAATTATTAGTGGGATAATATGAAAAGGATGATTTCTGACTACACTTTGAGGTGCCTGGTATGTCAGAAAGTGAAGGTAGAGTGACAACTTCCTAAAGGGGTATTACAACCACTACCCATACAAGCCTGGAAGTGGAATAATATCACTATGGACTTCTTCACTAGTCTCCCAATAACTTCCAAAAGAAACAATGAGATATGGGTTATTGTTGACCATCTCACCAATACATCCCATTTTTTCTCCATTTGGGAAGATATTTCTCTTGATCAACATTCTAGGATTTACTTTAAGGAAGTGGTAAGGCTGCATGGAGTTCCACTTTCTATCATTTCTGATCATGTCCAAGGTTCACATAAAAATTATAGAGAATTCTTTAACTTTCTCTAAGTACCAAATTGAATTTTAGTATAGCCTATCACCACCAAATTGATTTCCAAACTAAAAGGAAAATTCAAACACCTGAGGAAATGCTGAGAACATGCTCAATATAATTTAAAGTCGGATGGGATCAACATATCCCTTTAGTTGAGTTCTCTTATAACAACAGCTTCCTCTCAAGTGAAAAATACCAAATATGTCTTAATGAAGTGGAAATTGAGATGGGAAAAGGGGGATGATGGTGGAATCCTCCTCAACTCGACTCTATCAATTTTATACTGACCTTTTCTGGATCTAATCTTGGGGATAGATGGATTCATTCAATATAGAGTGGGAAATATCATTCCCAACTCGTCAAAATGACCCTACAGAAGGGTATATCTCTTCCATTCCTTCCAGTAAAGCGATTTCCTTTGCGGAAGCATTTGAAGGAGCTTCTTCAAGAGAGGTGAGTCAGTCTAATCCCCCAATAATCAAGTGCTTGGGTGAAGGATCAATTACAGTGGTAGTTGATCCAGATTCTATTAGGCAGTAGATGGAATCCTTCAAATTCTCTATTCTACGATGTATTTCCTACAAAATAGTGTCAAATCCTTGGTTCTATTCAAATCTCAAAGACTGTATTTTTCATTGCTGGAACTTCTTCAATTGGAGTCTTATCCTAATAGTCTAGGGCCACATTCAATTCATCTTCAAAATTCAAGAATACTAAATGTAATCTAGTGTTTGGGTACTCTCAATTTGAAACTAGGGATCGTTCGACTCTCAGAATGGGATTCAAACTTCAACCCCTTTACACAAAAGAATTCCATCACTCTAGTTTGGGCTAGGATTCATGGAATCCCATGGATCTACTAGCATTCAGAAATCCTAAATGATCTAGATTCTAGCATTGGAAATCCGCTGTGGATTGACCAGAAAATGATTAATAGAGACCTCAGTTTTTATGTTCGATTTTATATTGAGATTGATATGGAAATTTCTCCTCCAGAACGTGTGTCTCTTGATGTGAATGATCATCTTATTGAGGTAAGTTTTGAATTTTAAAACATACCAAAATACTATGATCATTGTAGGATGATAGGACAAGCCATTTACAAGTGCATAATTGTATATAAATTCTCCAATCCATCCTCTAATAATACTTCAGTGAAGGAAGCACCCAAAGGGGAAAATATTAATACGAGCCATTGTGTGAGAAAGGAATCCAAGGAATGCTCAAAAGAGGTCACCTAGGATAACAAACCTGGAACTGGTAAGTCTTGGGCTAATTTAATTGAGGAAGAAGAATCCCAAAGTCATGTTTATGCTGAGACTGGTATCTCTAATGGTGTGGAAATGCTGACAGATTGTGCTCAAGAATCTTTAATTTTCCAGGATTTATCGAATGAAATTCTCTCTTTTGATTTAAGTTTGCAGTTTTAATCCCCCACTTTGGATCTTATAACCTCAGATTTATTAAAAGCAGTTGATATGGATGACAGACATGCATTTGGAATTTTTCAGGCTTCTCTCTCCATGCAAGAGTCTGAGCGCATCCCCTCTCAACACATAGACATCCGAATTGAAGACCCATCCCCTATAAATCCAAACTCAAAGACCATGGAATATTTTGCTATATTGGGGACCAATTTCACTCAAAATCAAGTACATTCTACCAACCAATCCAATAAGAGAGAGTTGAGGAGCTCTCATAAAATCAGGGAAACTGTAAAAAAATAGAAAGGGGGATTTTCCCCCATTCAGAAGAAATGATGAGAATTCTATTTTGGAACTACCAGGGGATGGCCAATCCTATATATTTATGTTCTCTTAGGCTTCTTGTGAGTAAATATAAACCTTCTTTCATTGTAATCTCTGAGACAAAATTTAATAGCTTCACTTCTGGTTCCTTGCTTGCCCAGAGTGGTTAGTCTTTTCTCAGTTCTTTGCAAGATACTTCTTGTCTTGATAGACATTCCTTACTTGTTCATCATACTGTTAATAATCCAACCATAGTTTGAGTGGACAACCAAATCATCACTTTCAGCTTCTTCAATAAAGGTCATCTCTATTTTTTCTCAATGGTTTGTTCTTTCAACTACTACATTAGTCGAAGATCTCTTTGGAAACAAATCAAGGAGCTATCCAGTGTTAGCTTAGATCCCTGGGTTATCATGGGAGATTTCAATGATATCTTATATGAATATGAGAAGATATGACATGTTTCCAATGCAGATTCTATAAGGGATTTTAGAGATTGTATTGATGAATCAAACTTTATTGAATTTAATCTGATTGGAGCCAAATACAATTGGTATAGGATGCAACTAAATGGCACCAGGGCCAGTAGAATTTACCATGCCTTTGGTAATCACTCTCTTCTTTGAAGTCGGAAAACCATCTCTTGCATCACTCTTGTAAAGCATAATTCAGACCACCATCCAATTCTCACAACCTTCAATGTTAAGGGGGACAAGCTACCAATCCCCTTTTGATTTAATAATTCTTTGACCACTATTCCTAAATGCTCTCAATTGGTGAAAGATACCTGGAATATGGTGGATCATAATTGTAACCCACTCTCTTGTACTTCCAAGATAAAATATCTCAAGGTTATTAGGAAATAGTGGAGAAATCATAAATTCAGCCTCCTTGAACAAGAAATCGACTCTCTAGAGAGTTCCCTTCTGGAACTTCAAGAAGACACCACTAAAACCAACTTTACCAGTGATTCACTTCAAGAAACCAGCATGTCCTCCCGGATCAATGTTCTCCTTAGACTAAGAGACAATATCCAAAAGCAGCTCTTTAAAGTCAAGTGGCACAAAGATGGAGATTATAATACCAAATTTTTCAATGCTCTTCAAAGAGTAAAAAATGTTCAAAGGCCTCTATCCTTAATAAATTAGGGTGATACAATCTTGGAGGATTGACAAAGTCTCTCTAATCACATTTTTTCCTACTATAAAAATCTCTTCAATGGTCCTGCAAGAAATGAGGATATTAAGGATGGAATTATTCCCAAAATTTTCATTAAGGTTGATAACCTTTTTCTTACTTCTATTCCTCTAGACACTGAGATCAGAGATGATATTTTTTGTCTTAATAAAGGGATTTCTCCTGGACAAGATGGATTTTCCAATAAATTTTTTCAATTATATTGGCAGGTAATCAACTTATATGTTCATAAACTAGTTAAACACATCTTTAACTAAGGATCCCTCTTACAAAATTGCAATGATTAGTTCATTTCCTTAATCCCTAAGGTGGAAAATTCCATTGATATAGCTCAACTCAGACTAGTTTTTCTTGTCAATACCATCTACAAGGTCATCACAAAAACATTTCCAATCGTCTTGCACATATCTCTGGGAAAGTTATATCTTAGAATCAATTTGGATATGTCAATGGGAGAAAAATTCAAGATTTATTTCTCACTACCTCTGAATGTGTCAACTTACTATAGAAGTCCACTATAGGGGGAAACATTTCTCTCAAATTAGATATCAAACAGGCCTTTGACACGATTGATTGGAATTTCATTGGGCGCATTCTCTGTGAATTTGGATTTCACATGAGGTTTATTCAATGGATCAAATCTCTTATTATCTCTAAAAACATTTTAATTCTTATTAATGGATCCCCAGAAGGTTACTTTAAGTGTTAAAGAGGAGTGAGGTGGGGTGACCCCCTCTCTGCCATTATTTTTTCAATTTTTTTGGACTATCTTATTAGACTTATCCTCCATATGACATGTTCGGGTGTACTTAAAATAATCAGACCAGCAAGAGGCATCTCTGCCCCCCCCCCCACATTCTCTTTGCTGAAGATATTATTATCTTTAATCAGGATGATAGTAAAAATATCCAAAATCTCAAGAAGTGTTCACTTTATTATGAGCAGGTTTCAGGCCAGGTGGTTAATTGGGTCAAGTCGTTTATTTATTTCGGAAAAGTGTATCTGTATCAAGAAAATCCAGCAAGATAAGTGATCTAGAAATTCATGTAGGGTCTCTTTCCTTAACCTACCTAGGGGTCCTCGTGTTCTTGGGTATACATATGACCTCTCACTTTGTGGAAGTTTCCAGTCAAGTTAGAAGGACCCTATCCTCCTGGAAAGGCAAATAACTATCAAGGGTGGGCAGGCTTTGCTTAGTTAAACATGTGTCCACCTCAAACCTGGTCTACTCCTTCATGGTTTACTTCTGTCCTACCTTAGTTATTAAAATAGTAAACTCCTTGATAAGAAAATTTGTGTGGAGTGTCAGTATTATGGAAAGAAATGAAATTTATGCTCTTTGGATGCGATTTTGTATGACATACGATGAGGGTGGTCTGGAGTCAAGAATTCAGATTTATTTAATCATGATTTGCAAGAACAGTTCATATGGAGGATTATTATTGAAAGGTCACACTCCTTGGACTTCCTCAGATCCAAGCTCTTCAAGAGAATTATTGATGGGAATATGAACTACGTTCAATCCTCAATCTGGTCAGGTCTGAAAAAAACTCTTCTAATATATTAATAGTCAATCTCACTAGATGGTTAGTGCACAATCCTCTCTCAAATTCTAGAAACCCAACTAGACAGGGTATACACTCATTGAAAGTTTTGACATCACAGATCAAAATATTGATTATGACTCCACCATTAAAAATCATATTGAGCATGGAAATAATCATCCCTCTCAAATTTCTTCTATGATTAATACCTATGACTTCTTGGATGATAATGATATGCTTTTGTGGGAACCCAGTAAAAATGGTATCCTTGATTCTAAGGGATACTATAATCACTTTATTCATGGAGATAGCATAGGGATTGAAGACTTTAATAAAAATTGGTTGTTGCCTACCCATTTTTCATTACTTTGGAGACTTCATCTTAGTAAGCTCTTAGTTGAGGTGAACCTACAACGTGTCGGCATCAACCTTTTCTATAGATGTTCTATCTGATAGAAACATTGAGAAGATGTTAATCAACTTTTCCTCTCCTGAAACACATCTTCTACTCTTTGGATTTATGTATTTGAACTCTTTGAAATTCATCCTCCTCAAAATACTGAAATTAATCAGTTCTTACTGGATCTGGATACTATACAGCTCTCAAACCAGGTGCATGTTCTCTTCCTGGTTTCCTGCACAAAGGTAATACGTACAATATCGACATGCAAAAAAAGATCGAATGATGAAGCTATCCCCAATCACAATGTTTCCCTCTATAACATCTTACATGCGGTCCAAAGTTCCAATGATCTAAATTCTGAATGCTCAAATAATTCAGGGAAATATTTTGCAGTTTTGAGAAGGCTTTGGATTCCTAGAAACTTTCTGAAACCTCTTAGAACCATTGAATTGTTCTTGTTTCCTCCATTTGCAGGTTGGGTTAAGTGCAACACAGATGGAACCTCAATGGGCAATACAGGACCTGGAGGCTATGTAATTATCTTCCAAGATCACAATGGTGACTTTTTAGAGGGGGAAATGGTACATGTGGTCACACTACAACACTTTAGGCAGAGATTCATGGTCTCATTAAAGTAGTCGAAATTGCTCGACAAAGAAACTGGGACTCAGTCTGGTTTGAAAGTGATTCAACGACAATTTTGAAAGCTATTTGGATGGGCCAGATTTATCTTGCCTGGAGTCTCATAACGAAATGGAACAACTTCTTGAGCAACCTTACTTCCATGAAATTTACCATCACACACATTTATCTTGAGGCAAATCAACTTGATGACTGGATTTCTAACAGAGGGGCCTCTAAAGGAAATTTCACTCACCACACCAGAATAACTGATGAGTTGATGAATATAATTCAACGTGATAAATGTAAAATTTCATTATTCTAACTTATGTAACTCTATTTTTAATAATTTGAATCCTTTCTTCTTTCTTTAAAAAAATAGCTTCCACTTAAGCATTCAAATGGAACCCTTTAAAGATCTATATGGGAAGCGATGTATAACTTCTACTTGTTGGGATGAAGTGGGTGAGAGAAAGCTTCTTGGGCATGATCTTGTGTAAGAGATGAAAGAAAAGGATCATGCCATCCAGAAAAACATTAAGGCTGCTCAGAGTCGGAAAAAGAGTTATGCTTACTATCGTCGAAGGGACTTGGAGTTTGATGTCAGTGGAAAAGTATTTCTTTTAATTTCACCTTGTAAGAGAGTCATGAGGTTTGGGAAGAAAGAGAATCTCAGCCCTGGGTACATTGGTCTCTATGAAATCCTTGATCGCATAGGAGCAGTGGCTTATCAGCTTGCACTTCCTCCAAATATAGCACAAGATTATGAATTCTTCCACATATCCCTCTCAAGGAAGTACATACCTGACCCTTCACATGTACTAAATATAGAGGTGGTACAACTGGAACATGAACTCTCTTATGTGGATTAGCCGGTGGAGATCTTGGACTGTAGAGACAAGGTTCTACGCAACAAGACTACCCACCTTGTTAAGGTGTTGTGGAGACACCAAAAATGTGAATAAGCCATGTGGGAACCATAGGAGTCTATTAGGTAGAAGTAACCACACATTTTCTCTTCTGAGAGTACAAGTTAAAATTTTGGGGAAGAAATTTCTTAAGGGGGTAAGAATGTAACGATCCAAATTTTTGAAAAATTTGTTTCCAAATTTTTTTCAGTTATTTTATTTTATACTCAACAAAACTATATCCTTTAATTAATTGAGTATAATTAAAATGATATAGTTGGGTTTCGACAATTATATGACTATTGGTCAATATGACCATTGGATACTAAACACTTAATGTTATGATTATTGTTTATAAATACAAGTGATCTTGGTTAATTAATAAAGTAAGAAGAGTCGATGTCCTCATCCAGTAGACTCGGGACATACGAAGCCCATCTGTCGGAGCTTGGGAAGAAGGTTGTGTCACTAGGTTTTACTCTAGACCAAACCCAAGCTGAGCTTTAACATGTGAAGCTTGAACGTAATCACCTACAGGAGAAGTTCAAGCTGATAGAAATCACCACTCGGGCAATGTTGTCCAAGCCGCCCCAAGATTCTATCACCATAGCACATCTTACACATAGGTCCTATGTAGGTGTTATAAGGGGCTATGTAACGAGACCTTAGTTACTTTGTGCAATCATTTTGTATAAATAAAATTGTTATTTCCCATTATGGTAAAAGTTTTGAATTTCAAATGTTCGGATAAATATAGGATGAATTTATAGAAGTTCCATATTATTGATGAATTTTGGGAAAATGGTATTTTAAAATATTTTTGTATACATTAAATAATTAATAATGTGAAACGATTTTCAAAAAATGGTCTTCTACAGTTGTGACCAGTAAGAAATTTAGATTCTAATAAGATCAACATAGTTTTTAGTGAATAGTAAAGTATGAATAGTAATATTACCCTTATGAATAGTAATGTGATCAATGAAATAGTATCCTCACTTAAGAAAGTAAAAATATGATTTAGGCATCTTGAATGATAATGTGATATAATAGCATAAGTAAATAACTATTTTATATGTAACACCCAAAGCTTCCATAGTACGTTTCCCTTTGAATAATGCAATAGCTTGCATTGTACACAACTTCGAGATTCTAACACAATGCGACCAAACAAACTAGTCGTTATAAATAGTAATTCCCACTTTTTGAAATTTTATAAATTTTATTTTGGACTTTATTTTTGAATTCAGAATATCGAAATTAGCTTAGGGTGAATTTTTGGTATTTTTCTAAAAACTTTCAATTTTTTGATGAATTGTGAAAAACACTACGTTATTGGTTAAAACTGACATTTTATTTAAATAATTATTTATTTTATTTAAATTTATTTTAGGACATAATATATACATAATATATATATATAAGTTTAATATAATTCATTGGAGTCATTTTATAATAAGTTTAGATATATAATAATTTTGTTGAACTTGTTAACGTCTTTTACCCAACTCCTAGGAGCATTTTCCAAATTTGAATAATACATAATTTTAACACTTCTGTGAGTTGAATTTCAAAAATCTGAGAGACATGGTTAATATCAGTAAGTAAAATTTGGTTCAATAAGATAAAAATATTTTTTGGTGAATAGTAACTTTTGACTTTTATTTACCACGGTTAAAAGTAAATAGGATAATTAATAGTAAAATGATATCATAATTACCCTAAAACATGTTCTAATTATATTGGATAAGTATAATTCGACCAAAAACAACCTTAGGAATAAAATATGATCCTCTTTGGTCCACTTGGAAAAGATTAAGACATTTATTATTATTTTATTTAAAGAAGAGTTAAAAGAGTTTAATTCAAAGTTTAATAACTAAACCATTTTTAATATAGGGTTACACACAATATAAATTAGACTAAAAATATTATTTATAAATATAAATATATTTCCTACATAATTGTATTTTATTTATAATTTTTAGACATTAAATAATTTAATTTATTTATGACACAATGATGATGCAGTAATTACCTTATTAACAAAATATTAAAATAATTTATATTATAAATATCCAAATAAATTTAAATTAAGACTTAGGATGAATTCAACTAATTTTCTAGGTTAATATGACATGTTACTGTTGGTTAAATAAATTTTATTGGAAGTGGTAAAGTTTTAATGGCTTTTAAAAAAAATCAAATACTAAATATTGTCAAAATTGACATAATTGAGTTTTCAAAAAAAATACTATATTATTAATTGATATAACATTAATAAAAATATAAGTTTCAGCCAAAGGACTTATATAAGGTTATATATATTAATAATTAACCACTTGGGTTTCTCTTGGCAGTTTATAGTAAGTTTAGTAACCATATAATATAAAAATACAAAGAGACATGGTAAATGTAAAACTATTTAACTAAGAGTTAAATCTAAAAGATAAGGTTAATATGGTGACCTAAACATGTCTAAAACATATTGGTTGAAAGTTTTTAGGCCCATACCCACCATAGACTCTAAATAAATCATTTTGGAGCCATTAAAGACCAAAAATGATTTTATTATAAAATAATATTTCAAGCTTTTCCTTATGTGACCCTCTCCTCTCTTATAAAAGGGAAGTTTCCCTTATCTTAATTTCACACCTCCAAATCCATTTGCATCATCCAAACCCTACCCAAATATCCTCCCAAAATTCCTCCCTTCATCCTATAGGCCTTAATTTGGTCAGAAAGCCAACCTAATGAGCACTTTTGATCAAATCAAAAGGAAGAACCCGATGAAGAGGTAAATATTTCATCACCTCTTTCAAGTTATTTTCTTCTTCACCTTCCTCTTTCTTTGTTATTTCCATTATAAAATAATAAATCCAGTATATTCTATATACTTTTATATTATTATAAAAATGGTACATCCATATTCATTATTCTATCCATCATGTGAATGAAAAATTCACCATACGTGCGTACGTACGACTTACCGTCTCCACTTTGCGGTGTAGTTTGTTATTCAAACACTTAATTATTTGGATGGGTATAATAATGATTATAACTGATGTAAATAATAAATATAACATGTTAATGACTATTTATATATGATATACCATCCAATTAAATATTATTTCATCGTCAATATAATGATATTGTTGCTCGTGCGTACGTACGGATTATCGTCTCCACGAACGCAATGAGATTCATTCTCCATTGTAATCATTCAAAAATAATTTTCATTTTATAATTAAAAATAATGTGTATGAATATAATATCATTCTTTATATGAGTAAAATACATCCTATCCATAAAAACATGGCTTACATAACCAAGCATATAAAGGAAAATGAAACAGTTAACACCTGAAATAATGATACTGCTGAAATATTATTAACAATGTAATATTAGAGGATCATATATGATATAATATTTATGTATATAGTTATTATATAATTTAATAACATTTTTTTAACTGTTATACAGGAGTTTAACATACCATCGACTAAGGAAAAGTTCAAGGTAAGGGTTAATTTCACAATCCCTTTATTATTCGAGGTTGTTTTTACGTAAGTATCTATTGGGGCCTCTTTATCATCCACATCCATGTTTTCGTAAAAATGTATTTCAAAATATTTTTACTATTTACTAGACTATGGGTTAAAGTCATTTATACCATTATTTGACCTTATATGTTTTTAAAGGAGTTTTTCCATCATGTTCCAAACAAGGTACTTTATGACCTTTTCGACAAAATTAAGGTAATAATGTTTTTTTAAAACTTATACGGCAGGTGCGGCTATTTTCCACCATTATAACATCATCAAATCTTCACTTACAAGATTATAAGAGTATTTTCATATTAAATTTTTTCTTTTATAATTATGTGACTCTTAAATGGTTTCAAAATAGAAAGTGGTATTTCTTTCAAATATTTTTCATTTCATCTATGTAAAGATCCTTTAATGGATTTTAAACTTGTTTGAAGTTGATTAATTATGATACAAATATTCCATAATGTATTGAAGGTTTTGTGATATGTTTGACTATGGATGTGTTATTTTTATACCATTCATGATTTATTGTTAATGTATTTACATTTCATATGTTAGTTTTAATATGAATGTTTATGTTATGTTTCAACCTTTTCATATGAGGAATGTATTGGACTTAGTATGTGACGGGTGGAGCCCTATATAGCTCCTCGATGCATCAGTAGGTATCATGAGACAATTATACGTGGAATTGGATGAGGCCTTTCCCAATTTGATATATGGTTTTGGCCAAGGCGTTAATCATTTTTAGACGTCTTGGCTAAGGCATTGACTAAATGTTTCAGAATGTCCGGCATTATACATTCCCTCATTATGAAAATAATAATGATAGTTAATGTGGTTATTCGACTAGTAGAAAACCCATGACTATGTTTTATTATAGAATTATTTACTCTTCTCATATTCCTATCATAAAGTGTTCATGTTTATTATTTGTAAATGCATGTGTTTTCAATTATTCAGCATGCATAATTTTTATGTTATCTTATGTTGTATTTATTACCCTTAATAAGTGTTTGAGCTCACCCCTTTCTTATGTTTCATTTTTCCAGGATAAGAAGAAGTTAGTTATGAGTGACTTGCAAGCATAATCTAGTTGGATTGGATGTTCCTAATGGAATAAATTAGTGTTGTATTTATTTTCAAGTTGTAATGTAGAACTTCTGTATGTATCTTGTTTCCAATAATACTAAACTGATTAGTCTTTCAGGACATGATTCCTTATATCATTCCAATGTTATGTAATAATGCACCGACTCTGGGTAACTGGGGTCAGGGTGTTACATTAGAACTTCTTAGTTAAGTATTAGTATTTATTCGGGTAAATAGTATTTTTACCAAATAATTAAATATCTCATAATTATAAAATTATTTTCATAAAATGGAGTTCATTTTTAAATTCATTGCATCAATATTAGGTTAGGGTGAATTTATGAGATTTTTATAAAATGTTTTGTTTTTTGATGAATAGTAAAAATACAGTTTTGAGTTTTGGGGTGTTTAATTACATCATTAATGATTTAATCATGATTTAATAATTCTGGTATAATTTTTAATAGTAATATATTTTATGTTGTGTCCCAAGTGGCCAATACCATGGGAAAATACCCTTGGAAAGCCCATGGTTTTGCAAATACCACTGATGAGGTGTCCCATGGAAACTAATAAAATATTCCCTAACTTTTTCTATAAATACCATCCAATTACCTCATTAATTTCATTAAAAAATAATAACCAATGAATCTATGGTATTTTTATCTCCCAAGGAGTCCTCCCAAGGTGCCCTCAAGCACCTCGAGGTCCCAACCTTTGAGCTTTCAAAGTCACTCTTTAAGGTAAGGGAACCTTTTACCATCCTCTTTTAAGTCGTGACTTCCTTTATGTTATGTCTTCTAGTTTCCATATTATTATGTTAGGGTATGTTATTATATATCCTTACTAAATTAATTTTCATTACAAATGTTGTGAGACCCTTTCCTCTCTCATCAACTGATTTTATGAATTTTTAAGTGATGCGATTAGGCTGCTGAATTTTTGTAAAAGAAATCGCATATTCTCTTTTCATTCAAGTTTCATTTTCATGTGGTATGTCATTAAAAAATCCATACCATGATCTTATTTACATTTTTTTCTATAACTATATTGTATTATGAGTTATTTATTAGTGTGTGACCCATGTCCCCTCATTTTTAATTTTTTCTAAAACCATGTTATATTGTTGTTATGCTGCAGAATTTTCATCTCAAAACCACTCTCTCTTTTTCTCAAGAAATTATTTTATTTTATTTATGTGAATACACAAAACTATTTTAGTTATAGGGGTATTCATAAAGATATAAAAATTATATTTTTGATTCTTTAATTGAAATATATAAAATCCTTTATTCCCTTTCCATGGGTTATAAATGACATAATGATCTTGTTTTTAATAACTTTTAAAACATCATGATTTTGAAATGAAGTCCATTAATTTATTCTCTTTGGGTTATTTATGAACAGTATGATTATGATCTATATGTATCACATGAAAATAAATTAAACATTTTCTCTACATTTTCAAGTTATGATTCAAGTTATTATTTTTATTATATGCCACTTTATCATTCCTTTATTATATACCTCATGTTCTTTTTGATATCGCTCAAGTTCACATGTAAACTGTTTCACTTGTTTTCCTTACTGGGCCTTCTGATCACCCTTTATTTTATGTATGTCTCTAGGTTATGAGATATAGTAATTTTACATAAAATGAACTTTTCAGGAATCTTTTCAAGGGAATTTTAAAGATTTTTTTTCTTGTTTTATTGTTCCTGATTTCCAAGACACTAGAATTTAAATATCCTTTACTTGTAAAATGTAATGAAAAGTTATGTAAAAAAAGGAGGGATGACACAAATGCACCCTCTATTTTCATAGATCTAATAAATAGAGTTTTCAAGTAATATATTTATGACTTTTTATTGTTATTTATTGATTATATCTTGGTATACTCCAAAATCTATGAAGTTCATGAAAATAATTTGCGCACTTTTCTAAAGACTCTTATATGAAATGAATTGTATGGGAAGTTCAGAAAGTGTGAATTATGGATTTATGAGATTTCTTTTCTTTTCCACATTATCTCTAAGGATGGAATCTCTATTGATCCTTCAAAGACAAGGGAATCCAAGAATTTCCAGTATCGATGAGTATAACTGAGGTATGAAATTTTATTGGTTTAGCAGGTTATTATCAGCATTCCATCCAAAAAGATTCCCGATTAGCTAACCCATTAACCAAGATCACATGTAAAGGGGTTAAATTTGTCTGGGTAAAAGAGTGTGAATAATGTTTTTAATAATTGAATAGAATATTAGTCAATTAATTTATCTTGACTCTACCATTGGAGATTGTTGGGTTTGTTATTTATAGCGATTCATCAAAGAAAGGACTTGGTTGTGTCTTTATGCAGAATGATAGAGTTATTGCTTATGTGTCACGAGAGCTAAAAATTCATAAAAAAACTATCCCACTCGTGATCTTGAGTTATCTACAGTTATATTTAGTCTAAATATATGGATAAACTATCTCTATGGTGAAAAAATGTGAGATATATAAAAATCAAGAGTTTGAATTATATTTTCTCACAGAAAGAACTCAATATGTGGTAAAGGAGATGGCTTGAACTACTTAAGGATTATGATTCTATTATACACTACCACCTGGGGAAGGAAAATAAGGTGGTAGATGTTTTGAGCAAAAATGATCATGGAGTTTTGAACAGGATGAGAGTTGAAAGGGATCCTATGTTTTTGGATCTAGTAAAGATAGATATGGGAATAATCATGGAAGGTAAAACATCAATACTTTTTCATATGGTTTCTAAACCATATTTACTAAAAGGATAAAAATTTTCTCCTAATAATGATGAGGAGTTTCAAAAGAAAATTAAAGTTGTGAATGATGGGAAATTGATTAACATCATATATGATGATGGAATTTTGAAATTTGGGAAGAGGATTTGTGTTCCCGACATACCGGATCTAAAAAGATAATTTTTGGATGATGCTCATAGATCCATTCTCTCTATACACCTTGGTATCGCTAACATGTAAATAGATTTGAAGGAGTATTTTTGGTGGGACAACATGAAGAGGGATATTGTTTATTATGTGTCAGGATGTATGGTTTGTCAACTTGTGAAGGCTGGAAGACAACGTCCTGGAGGAGTCATAAAACCTCTTCTCATACCTGAGTGGAAATGGGATGATATTATGATGGACTTTGTCATGGGGCTACCAAATACTCCTAGAAGGAGTGATGCAATACGGTTCATTGTCGATAATCTTACCAAGTCATCACATTTTCTTGCTATAAGAGAATATTTACTACATGAATGTTTAGAAATACTATATATTAATGAATTTGTAAGACTTCATGGTGTACCCCTGTCCATTATTTCGGATCATGATCCTTTTTTTACATCAGGATTCTGGAAAAGTCTTCCAAAATCCTTGTACACTGAATTTCATTTGGGCACTACCTACCACCCTCAAACTGATGGAAAATCAGAATGGACTATTCAAACCTTAGAAGTCATGATGAGATATTGCTCACTTTACTTTCAAGGTATGTGGGATCAATATTTACCTCTAGTATAATTTTCCTATAATAATATCTTCCATTAAAGTATTTAAATGGCACCATATGAAGCCTTATATGGAAAGAGATGTCACACACAAACTTGTTGGTATTATATTGGTGAAAAGAGAACTTTTAGGAACAGAACATGTTGAGGAAACAATGTAAAAGGTGAATTTTACCCAAACCCACATCAAAGCAGCCCAAAGTAGGAAAAAAATCTATGTCGATAACAGAAAGAAGGATTTGGAATTTCAAGTAAGAAATCATGTTTTCTTGAAGTTATCTCCATGGAAGGGTGTTATATGTTTCGGTAATAAAGGTAAATTAAGTCCCATGTTTATCGGAGCTTTTGAAATTCAGGGATGAATTGGATTTGTAGCTTACTATTTGGAAATGCTTCCAAGTCTCTCCAAAGTTCATGATGTGTTCCACGTATCACTATTGAGAAAATACATTCCTCACCCAATGCATGTACTCACCTATGATGAAATAGAACCAGAACCTGATTTTTATTATTGTGAAAATCCTATCAAGATTCATGATACCAAAGAACAAGTGTTGAGAAAATGGATGACTCACCTGGTAAAAGTTCTTTAAAGAAACCATAAAATAGAAGAGGCAACATGGGACCTTGAGGAACTTATGATGAAGAACCACCTGAATATTTTTATGCAATAGTATTCTAGAAATGTCTTGGATGAAATTATTTGAAGGAGGGAATAATGTAACACCCCAAGCTTCCATGATAAGTTTCTCTTTGAACAGTACAATAGGCTGTGTTGTACGCAACTTCGAGTTTAAGCACGCCACGACCAATTAAACTAGCCCTTTTAAAAAAGCAATTATGAATAGGAATACCCACGTTTTGAAATTAAAAAAATATATTTTTCATAATGGAATTAATTTTTTGATTTGGAATATCAAAATTATCTTAGGGTGAATTTTTGGTATTTTTCTAAAAACATTCATTTTTTGATGAATAGTGAAAAAACTGTCTTGTTGTTTAAAACTGACATTTTATTTAAGTAATTTTTTTAAATTTAAATTTATTTTAATTTAAAAATAGATACATAATACCTACATTAATAAAATTTAATTCATTTTAGTCTTTTTATAATAATAATAGATATATAAAATTTTATTAAACTTTTTAAAGTCTTTTACCCACCTTCTAAGCACATTAGCAAATTTTCATAAAAAGTTGGCAAATTTTCATAAAACGTAATGTTAACACTTTTTTGAATTGAATTTCAAAAATACAGCAGACATGTTTGTCATCAGTAAGTAAAATTTGGATCAATAGGATGAAAATATTTTTGGTGAATAGTAACTTTTGAATTTTATTTAACACGGTTAAAAGTAAATAGGGTAATTAAATGTAAAAATGATATTATAATTATCCCAAAACATGTCCTAATTCTATTGGATAAATGTATTTCTACCAAAATAAATATTAGGAAAAAACTATGATCCTTTTTTATCCACTTGGATTAGATTAGGCCATTTATTATATTTTATTTAAAGAAGAGTTAAATGTGTTGAATTCAAATTTTAATAACTAAATTTTTTTAATGTAGGTTAATAAATAAGATAAATTCTACTATAAATATTCATTATAAAGATAAAAAAAATTCCTACATCATGGTATTTTATTTATAATTTTTAGACATTAAATAATTAAATTTAATTATGACACAGTGTTGATGCAGTAATTACATTATTAATGATAGATTAAAATAGTTGATATTATAAATATTAAAATAAATGTAAATTGAAACTTTTTATGCCATCCATGAATTTTCTATTGGAATGGTAAATGTTAGGGTTGATTCAATGTATTTTTTTCTAAGTAATCAAGTTTTTATGACTTTAACAAAAAACAAATACTAAATAGTATAAAAATTGACACAAATGTGTTTTTAAAACAAATACTATTTTATTAAATGATATAATATTCATAAAAATATAATATTTGTCCAAAGGACTTAAAAAATTTTATATATCACATTAATGAACTACTTTAGGTTCTCTTGGCATTTTATAGTAAGTTTATTAACCATATAGTGTAAGAATACAAGATGACATGTTAAGAGTTAAACTATTTAAATAAGAGTTAAATATAAAAGATAAGGTTAATATGGTGACCTAAACCTATCTAAAATATATTGTTTGAGAATATTTAGACCTATACCCACCTTATCATATAAATAAATCCATTTGAATCTATTAGAAACTGAAAATTATTTTATAATAAATTAATATTTCAAGTTCTTCCTAAAGTGCCCCTCACCTCTCTTATAAAAGGGTACTTCCCTTATCTCAAATTCACACCTCCAAAGCCATTTGGCTCGGCCAACCATGGATAAAATCTCCTGAAAACTACCCTAAATTCCAACTAGATGTCTTAATTTGATCAGAAATCCAACCTAAGGATCTCTTTTGTTCAAATCAAATGGAAGCACCTGACGAAGAGACAATTATTTCATCACCTCTTTCAAATTTATTTTCTTATTCCACTTCCTCTTTATTGGTTTTTTCCATACCAAGATAATAAATCCAGTACCTTATACATACTATGATGTTATTATAAATATGGTACAACCATATTCATTATTCTATACATCCTATGAATTAAAAGTTCAACATACGTGTGTACGTACGGCTTACCATCTCCACATCGTGGTGTAGATTGTTATTCAACACTTAATTATTAGATGGGTATAATAATGCATAAAATTTATTTAAAAAATAAATATAACATTTTAATGATTAATTATATATAATATACCATCCAACTACATATTATTTCACCATCAATAGAATGATATTTTCTCTCATGCGTACATACGGCTTACCGTCCCCACGATGCGATGAGATTTCATTCCCCATCGTAACCATTCAAGAATAATTTTCATTTGATGATTTAATATAATGTTTAAGAACATAATATCATTATATATATGAATAAAATACATCATATTCATAACAAACATGACATACGTAACAAAATATATAAAGAAAAATGAATCACTAAACACCCAAAACAATGATACTACAAAAATATTATTAATAAAGAAATATTAGAGGATCATATATGATATCATATTTATGTATGTGGTTCTTTTATAATATAATAACAATTATTTAACCATTATAAAGGAGTTTAACATACCCTTTAGTAAGTAAAAGTACAAGGTTAGGGTTAATTTTACATTCTCTTTATTATCCAAGGTTGTTTATACAAAAGTGTCTATTGGGACCTCTTTATCAACGACCTTCATGTTTCTTAAAAAAAATTTACAATTTTTTTTACTATTTCCTAGTATATGTTTTGAATTCATTTATACCATTGTTTTAATTTTTATAAAATTATTTTAATGGAATCTTTCCATCTTTTTCCAAACAAGGTACTTTATGACCTTTTCAAAAAATTAAGGAAAGAATGTTTTTAGCTTATATGGCGGGTACATCTGTTTTACACCGTTATAAACCTTCTAAGATTATATTACAAGATTATAATAATATTTTCAAAATAAATTTATTCTTTAATTTTAAGTTATTTCAATTTAGAAATAGATATTTTTCTCAAATAATTTTTTGGATTGATTTCATCTATGTCAACATCCTTTGTTAGATTTTATGCTTGTTTCAGGTTGATTTATTATGATACAATCTTATATATTATATTAAATGTTTTTTGATATGATTGATTATGGATATTCTATTTTTATACCAATCATGGTTTGTGGTTAAAGTACTAACATTTTATTCTAGTTTTAATATGAATGTTTATGTTATGTTTCAACCTTTTCATATGAGGAATGTATTGGATGTAGTAAGTGACTGCCAAAGCCTGCTATATCCCCTCGATGCATCAGTAGGTATAATGAGAAAAACTAGTGTCTTTTGAAAAGGCCTTGACCATATTTTTATTATTATTCTTGGAGGATACCCGGATTGTGTGGTTATGATGTCCGGAATTATGCATTCCATCATTATGATATTAGGTATTGATATTACATGTGATTGTTAGTCTAGTATAAAATCTATGTGAATAAGTGAATGGAATTATTTGAATTATATTTTACATATTATGTTTAATTTTTGTTTTAAAAGGCTTTTGTTTTACTCATATACATTTCCTTAAATGTTTATTCTTATTTATGATAGTTTCCGCAATATTGTTATCCTTACTGAGCATCTGAGCTCACCCCTTTATTATGTTTTATTTTACCTAGGATGAAAATAAGTAAATTATGATTAACCTATAGGAATAGGATAAGGGATGTGAGTGTGTTCAAATGGGACACAATGTTATTTTTTCATTTCATAATGTAATTTAAAACTTATGTATGTATCTAGTACTTATAAGGCTACTAAACTTATCGGTCTTTTGGTACTTGATCTCTTGTGATCATGCTAATGTTATGTAATAATTCACTGACTCTGGGTATCTAGGTTCAGGGCATTACAATTATAATTTTTTGGACGATGAAAATTATAGATTTCCTCCACTTGTTGAAGGAGTTGGTTTTACTATTATAGGCTATAGGAATATGTAAAATGTTGTACATTCTAGAAATTTCATTTTTCCCCTGTCTTTTGTAGAATGAATTTCTAAAATTCAAATGAATCAAAATATATTATGGTATTTTTGATAAAATATAGAATTTATATGAAGGTAAAACCAAAGCGGAGTGAGTAATGTTTCATTTTTTTGAGGCTTAAATATGAATATCATTGGATTCATGATGATAAGTATATAAATAGATTCTTCACATTGGTTAATGAAGATTTTATCATGGTAAGAGGATATGGTAAGGATTTGAAACACTATTCTATTATTTATAAGGCCTTCTGTATCTTACGTGATTATTTTAATGAAAATTCATCCACTTTGGAAGAAAAATATCTAGATTAAATCCCTATTAGTGAATCACAGTGTATTTTTTATATCTTTTAAAATGAGAAAATATTATGCTATTAAGAAATGGGTAAAGGCTAAAAAAGATTTTTTTAAGCCTCAAAATATATGAAAATTAAGATGTTTTTTTATAAGGATGATAAAGTTGACTCTTCAAATTTTATTTAGATATTAATTTTAAACTTTTTAAGATGATATCTCTTATCTCTATAAAATATAGAAGAGGTAAGTGAATTTCTAAAGGGAAGATACCACTTAAATTCTTCAATTGTGGAGTTGTTGGACATTTTACATCAAACTATACAAAACTAAAATAATATAAAGCAAGTGATGAAGAAGATGAAAGATATATAAGATTTTAAAATAATAATGCGTCTATTTCAAAAAAATCTATGAGAAATGGTAAAATTTTCTTAAAGAACCAATGGAGGGATTTTTTATCTAATTATGATGAAGTTAAAAGTCCTGATGAGGAAGAATAGGTTGATACAAATAATTATGTTAGTTAAAATCTCTCTATTGAAAAATTTAATAATGAAGATTTCATGATTGATGAAAACGAAAATTCTATAATTGAATATGAGGAAACTTAAATGGAGTTTATGTTAAATAGATAATTAATATAATATCTCTAAAACTTTTCAAATCCTCAAAAGGATAATAGAAAGTTGAAGAAATATTATCAATCATATAACCATATGGATTAGTCTATGAAGAGGAAGAAAATAAACTGTTGAAGAAGATTAATGATCTAAATAATTTTATTGATGATGATAAGACCTTGTATATCAAGAAATAAAAGGTTAATGATTTAGAGATTTAGCTTAATCGTATTTAACTGAAATTGGACAAGGTTGAAGAAGAACTAAATCTATCCATAATAATTTTTCAAAATTATATTCAAGAAGATAAAGAATATTTAAATAAGAATAGATTTCAATAATATTAGAAAAAAATTATTACTTGTAAGGTATTAGTTTTGAATTGGTTAGTAGAGAGTCTGTGAAAAAAATCTTGGTCAAAATTACCAAGTGCTTGGCTATATCAGATGATTCTAAAAAATCTATAAATTATAGAAATTTGAAATTTAACTAAAAATATACTATATATGGTGACTCTAAAAATGAATAAAAATCATATTGTGAAGAGGAATATTTCTAGGGTTCGGTAAAATTTTGGTTCATAAAAAGGGTCCAAAGTTGATGGTTAAATAATGATAAAAGGAAGATACATTGTTCTAGACAATATGTAGTTTTGGAATATGGATATGATTTTCATGGATACTTATAGAAATACGGTGGTTTTGGGAGTATGGATATGATTTTTTATTTCAATTATCAATATCATGATGAATCTAGATATATTGGTTGTCAAAACTTGAGGCAGATTTATCCCACTCAATTTTTCCATATTGGAAAACAACCTAAAAATCTGAATTAGGGGTTAAAAATAGATTTAAACTATCAAAATAATTTTTGGAAAGATGTGATCAATCAAGTCACATTTATAAAGGATTTCTTTCTATTCTACCATACTAATTGGTAAAGGAGTTTCAACATAAAGAAAATAAAGGTAAATAAAAATCTATTGTTGTAGAAGTTACACTTAAATAATCAAAGAAGAAGTGTCCATGGATATTAGATATTGGGTGATATTTTTATAAGAAAGGATACATATAAGTTTTGAATAATATTGAAAATTTTAAATAAGGTTTTGGGTCCTTGGTAAATAATGGGCCACTCATGATAAAAGGAGTTGGTTTTATTATAATCGGAAAAAAAATTAAAATCTAAGAACACTATTTATGTTGATGAGATAAAATATAAATTTTTGAGTATTTCTTGGCTCGTTGATGAATGAAATGAGGTGAATTTCATTAAATATGATTTTTTAGTGAGAAATATTGATGATATAAATGTTATTACAGGGTAAAGCTAATAAAATGTAACTTATTTCAGGTTAGAGATGACATAAATATATTGTATTTGGTAATGAAAGTAGAAAATGAACATTGGCATGGAAGTCCTAATAATATTTTTCAAAGTAATATAAGAAAACGTACCCAAATAAAGAGTTTTAATTATATTCCTTATATTAAGAGAGATATTGATTGGATTTACTCTATATATAAGAAGGGTAAGATTGATGATTCTTCTCACAAAAACGTTTATATTTCTACATCCCATCCTTCAGATATGGAATTTTCTAACATTTATGGGCCCATGAGAAGGCAATAAAAAAATGGATATAATTATTCAAATTTTTTCCTTGATGAATTTACTCACATTACATAGATTATTTTTATAAAACATATATTAGAGTCTCTAAAAATGTTCAAGAGATTTAATATAAGTGCTGAAAAATAGTGTTGTTACTCTCTAAATAAATTCTAGAAAAATAATAGTGTTGAGCACAAAAATAACTAGTTTGAAGATTATCATTAAAATTATACAATTTATCAATAACTTGGTAAACCATACACACTATAAAAAATGGTGTGGTTGAATGGAAGAATATAATATTTGTTGATATAGATTGAATGATTTTGATAGAGAATTATGCATCTTTTGTATTTTTTTAGGCAATCTATTGGATCAATGGTTCTTTTTCAAAATAATTTTTTATCGACCAAATTATGATAATAATATATATAAAATGTTATTAAAGAAGAATCCATATTTGGAATATCTTAGAGTGTTTGTAAACCCCTATATTATTAAACTAAAAGGTGAAAATACATGTAATTTGGAACCAAGATGAGTTTCTAGAATATTTCTTGGTTATCCTCTATATGGGAAGTGATATTAAAACTATAGAAAATAGTCTGAAATAATTATTTATTATACCAATATAATGATTCAATAACATATAAAGAATGAATTTGTAGATAATGAAAGAAGTGATGTTGATATTGATTCTGTTAAACATGTCAAAGAAATGAAGAAAGAAAAGAAATTGTTGAATATTTATAGGTTGGATATGAACATCCAACTATTTTAAGGGATGAGGAACAATTATATTTAAATCTTCCAAGCCTGAGGAATACATTTTAGATCCTAAACATCATTGTAAATCATGGTTAATAGGTACAAAATTAGAGAACTATAAGGATAGAATCTTATACTTAATTATCCTATCAATTTGAGCCAAAAAAAACTAAAGAATAATTGTAGAATCAGAAGTGGGTTGTTTACACGAATGAATAATTGGATAAAATTGATAATAATTTGACTTGGGGGTAGTTCCTAAATAGTAATACAATAATTGTATTGGAAAAAATTAAGTTTTACCAAATATGTTGAATGAAAAGGCAGATATGTTGAGAAATAATGAAATATTTTTGTTTAAGGATGTTCATAGGTTGAATAAGTTGGCCATGATGAGACCTTTTCTTAAGTTTCAAGGCTTGAAACCATTATAATTTTTCTTGTTATTTTATTACAAAGGTAATATAAGATATTTTAAATGGATGTAAAGTCTGTTTTCATCAATGAAGAGTTATAAGAGGAGGTTTACATTGATAAATAATGTGGTTTATTTCTTAAATAATATGTGAATTATGTTTATAGTATTTGTATAGGAAATAAAAATCCCAAAGAGATTAGTACTCTAATATGGACACCTAATTAAAGAGCTTGAATTTCAAAAATGGAATAGTGGATATAAATATCTATATCAAAGATGAAAAATAGGCATCTCTTTTTTTGTTGTTTATGTACATGAAATCATATTTACGGAAAATAAAGAAGAGATATGTGAGAATTTTTCTTAATATATGAATATATTATTTTAAATGACCACGTTAAGAGAAATGAGGTACTTTCTAGGCTTACAAATCTCTTAATAGAATGATCACATTTTTATTTTTCAATAAAATTATGCTAAGGAACATTTCAAAATATTTGGTGTAAAATATTCAAATCCTATTTCTACACCTATTTCAGTGGTAAAAAATATTTCTAAAGATAAATAGGGAATATAATTTGATAAAAGTGAGTACAAAAGGTTGACTAGAATTCTATTATATATTATAACCTCAAGCCTTGTTTTAATATATTATGTCATTCTTTGTTCCCTGTATCAATGGTAACCTGAAGAATTTTATTTTCATTTTTGGAAAAGGTATTCTATGGTAAATAAAGAGTACAATAAATTTTGGGTTAAAATATTAAATCAAATGGAATTTGGATTGATTTTTTTTCAGATACATAATTACAAATATGTGTTAATGATAAATGATTCACATCTAATATAGTTTTATTTTTGGGTGATAGGTGTGTTTTTTGGTACTCTAATAAGGAAGGTTATAGGACTTTAGTCACCTCTAATTCATAAAAGGTGGTTATAAATCCCTCCAAAAATCAATTAATGTGGATGATGACAAAATTAGAATATTTGAAATTTGAGGTGAATTTGTCACTTCTTGTTGGATGTGATAATAAAAATGATACTTATTTTTTAAATAATCATGTTCAATATTAATTAATAAAGCACATTGATATTAAATATAACTTTATCAAGGAGTTTTTGGTGATAAATAAATTAAATTTGGAATATTTTCCCATAAAATATAAAATAGTTGATGTGTTATCTAATCCATAATCTAAATAATATTTTCAAGATATGAGGTTACAATTAGGTCTTTAGCCTCAACCATCTCCAGGATAAGGTTCCATGATTTTTTCCCTCTTTAATATTGTATTTGGATATTTTTTTCAAAGGGGGATAAAAATCGATGTCAACACAATTTTTTCTTTTTTATTTTTCTCCTTGAATTTTTCATTCAAGATTGAATATTTATAGGGGGTATTCATTGCTATGTGTTTCTATTAAGTGGGAGAATATATTTAGAGATAATTAAAAGGGGTCAGTTGTGAGGCATGTGTGAAATATTTTAACAGTTTTTTAATGTAAATTTAAGAATTTTTGTATTCAAAATTCTATGGGTATTTTAAAGAGATTGAATATTGAAAGGGTTTGAATAAAAAACAATATTTTATTCTAGATATTATGATTATATTATTAAATGTTTTCTATTATTACACTGTGCTCACTCTTGTAGGATTTCAATTATAAAATTCTAATTCATTAACAAGTTAGATATGTTTTTTATTTATATATGTTTCTTTATTATCAATAAAATCCATAAGGTTGTTTTCAAGACCAAGATTAATGGAATAGTGTTGATCAGTTTGAATGGATATTCTTGGTATGTTGTCTTTTATTGAAAACACATAAATCATATAAATGTGATATTACTGAAGCTTCTTGAATAGGTTAGAATAGTTTTTTAAGTCCATTTAAAGTATTCTTGGAGTACTAAAAAAATATTTGATCCTATATAAGGGTAAATTAGGGTTTATTCTCTATGGATAAAGGTAACTTGGAATTGTCACTACTCATGGAAAGTTCATTTTTCTATTAAGGGCACCGTGTAAATGTCACTTGACCTCTCTATGTAAAGTTAAGTCCTTAAAATAACTATGTATGTAAAGGTCATCTAGATTTCAACTGGTTCACATAAATAAAACATAAAGATTTGATACCTATGTAAGAGTAATATCAGCATTGTGGAAACATTATCTTGAAGGTGAACTCGCTACATAAAAGTAGTTTACACTCTATGTAGGGGTAACTCATAATTTTAAAAGACTACATAATGTTGTTTTGATATTGTGTAAGGGTAAATGATTGTTTCAAAAAGGTACTTTATAGATGGGTAAAGGTAATATCCAAAGCATAAAGGCTAAATATATTGATGAAAAGTGGAATTATATCCAATGAGAAATATATCGTAATATGAATAATTATGATCCTTACAAAATGAATCTTCTTTAAATGTGAGATATAAATGATGTATAGAAGATCAAAATGTGAACATATAGATTAATGTATGATATCATAGTTCTATAAGTTTTAAAATATTAAAATAAGACTACTACATTAAGGAAAGAAGGAGAAGAGTTATGGTCGATCAAGTGACTGTATGGAACTCGATTGATCGAGTGATCATGAGCCTCACATGATAGGTAGGTCAAACATGTGATGCATGATTTCATACCTTGAGGTAGATCAAGTATCTAAATTACTTAGGGGAGATCAAGTATCTGTATAGTTCACAATCAATCCAATAAAAGAACACAAAATAGTAGATATCACATCGTGGTCCATTTTCAATGGTCGTTTTGGCTGGATTTTCTACCAATGGGAAATGATGATCTGCAACACATTATAGTTCACCTTTGGTAGGAATTTTGTGAATTTATAAAATTAGATTCTATGGTTCATCATAAGTATATATATGGTGTGGCATGATCTATGAAAAACTCTTAAATACAAAAAAATCATGGATATAAGTATATATTTTTATTGAACGGTTTTAATGGTATTGATAAGGAATAATAATAAGATTGAAGGATGTAAAAAACCTAGACTAAGTCTATATATTCATGCTTATATTCATGAACATTTGGGGATATTAATTCCATAAATCTTTTATTTATAAAAAATGAAGACCACATTCTTCATTTAAGTGTACATGTAGTTATTTCATGCATTTATTAAGCAGTTGTGAAGAGAGAAGCAATAGAATTTTTTGGATTATCATATATGATTCTTCATGAGGATTTAAATTTAAATAATCATAAATAAATTTATATAGCTATATAACTAATAAATTGGGAATTAGAAAATGAGAATATTATCCATGTTGTATTATATGAATAAATGATTGATCTAAGAAGGGGAAAGGATGTTAACCGTTTTGTGAAGAAACAAACTAGGCGAGTTGGTCATGAAATTTGTAACAGAGAGAGTAGGAACAAGTTACTACTTTTATCTATATGTTATGAATTTCTTTTTCATGATGATTATGTATTCATATAATGAAGTTATTACATGCAGTGTTTTGTATTTTATTTTAAGTGGTTTCATACTACTATGAAATAAGTGAATAAGAATAGGATAACAATACATGAACAACTAGATGGTAATAATTAGTATAAGACTCTTTAGTTGTTTACTCATTTGATATTATTATATCAGTGTGGTATACAACAAAAATGTTCAATATTCACACAAATAGTTAGGAGTATTGTAAATGTTGAGTCAATAAGGATTCTTTATGACTTTTCCATTCCTTCGTGATTGGGGAGATTGTTGATTTAATAAGTTTTCCTTATTACTCTACCATTCTTTCATGTTTTGAACATCACAGAAACCTTATCTTAAGGAAAATATCATTTAACCTATTCTTTACATTCATAAGAAAATTTATCATTACCATACTTTTCATTGTTCATATTTTTTCTAAGTATAAAATTTGGTTTCTTATCCAAACCCTCATAATATTATAAATACTTAGATATAGAGAATTCTATTTTCAGGATCCGAATTCAGGTTCCGAACTCTATGAATTCAGACTCCAAACTTTGTAATTTTAGACTTTGAGTTCTCTGAATTCAGACTCTAAACTTTCAGAGTTCAGACTCTAAGTTCTCATAATTCAGACTCCGAACTCTTATGAGTTCTAACTCTGAGTTCTCTGAATTCAGACTCCTAACTCTTATGAGTTCTGACTCCGAGTTATCTGAATTCAGACTCCAAAATCTTCTGAGTTCTGAATCCGAGTTCTCTAAATTTAGACTATGAACTTTTATGAGTTCAGACTCTGAGTTTCCTGAATTTAGACTCTGAACTCTTATGAGTTCAGACTCTGAATTCTACTAAATTCATACTCTGAATTCTCTTAAAATTTAGACTCTGAATTCTATAGAATTCAGGTTCTAAATTCTTTTGAATACAGAATCAAAATATTCATATATTATAAACACCGAATGGTTTTTGGTTAGACTCTGACTTTCATTTTTCCTTAGACTCCAAAAAATAAATTTGGTTAAGTATCATATTTTTTATTACTCTTGTTTTGGTTATAAAACAATTTCATGCATTCAGTTACTAACTAACCATTGTTTGAGTAACACGTGTACAGGTCCCTCTGAAATTCAAGGAAAAATATGACTGTTGGAGGAGGGAGCCGACCATTGAAGTTGTACCTATAAATAGAATCTCATTTGAAAAAGATCAATACTTTTTGAAAAAAAGTTCTCCAACTCTAGAGATTTCATGCTGCTAAAGTGATTTATAGAGAGAGACTTTCATGCTTTGTGTGTACTGAACATCTTGTTCAGAATTTCATCGTGTAACTCCGAATATTTCTGAGTACATTAGAGGGCTTCCAAAGATGGGAAGATAGAGGTTTCGACTACCTTGAAGTTGAGGGCTTGCGGGGATATCATGATAGACTTCGATCTTTGTATCGAGGCCTTACCCTGGTGTGGGTAAGATAGAGTTTCGTGAAAGTATAAATCAAGGGACCTTTATCCAAGGTTTTTGGATACCCTTCTCTTTGGGTTAAACAATTTACTACTTGTTACTTGTATTGTTTCAAGTTTTCGGCTGCATTTTGATTGTTCAGGAAAGTATAACATTCTTATAATTTATTATATTTGTATACTCTGATTTTGTAAGATTATATACACTTTAAGGTATAATATTTATCTTTTTAAACTTTTGTTAAGTTTCAATTCTGGAATTACTTTTCCAGAATTACATTCTCGGAATCATATTTCTAGAATCAAGTAAGTTTTTACAACATAGAGGTGTTGTGAATTTACCTTGTTTAACCTTATTAAACAATATAAAGGTTTCTAACAAACTTTAAAAGTTCCCAAATAATTTTTAAAATATACAATTCACCCCCCCCCTATCTTGTATATTGAGCATCTACATTATCATTTTGATAATACAATCAGTATCATATCAATCCTATAATTGGTATCATAGGAGGTCTCTGAAATACTTATATTCACATATAAGTTTTCTTTATCATGTTTTCATTGTTCTATATTTTCCTTGCTTACGATTTCCCTTACTTAGGATATTCTTATCCTTTTTTACAAACTTTATTACTAATAATTTTGTGTGGAAATATTTTCCTTAAGATGGCAGGAATCAATGTTGGTTCCGTATACAACATAAATTCTACTAGAGAACCTATTTTTTATGGGAATGATTACGAATATTGGAGAGATCGTATGAAGACATTCATTATCAATACTGGAGTAGATAATTTTCTTATAATTACTGGATGATATAAAATCCTTGACAAAGAAGTTAGTAATTTCACTAACCAAGAAAAGCATGAATATTAACTGAATTATGAGGTTCACAATACATTGCTTTGTTCTATGACTAGAAATATATATAGCCAAATTTTATCTTGTGAAGCAGAAAATTGTATTTGGAAGAATCTTGAAGTTACACACTTTAGAACTTCCAAAGTTATTTAAACTAGAAGAGCCATGCTTAGAGCTGAATATCATGGTCTTTTGCTTTCCTTATGGAGAACCCATATGTAAGGTGAAACAGAGATTCATGACTATTGTTAATAGTTTACAATCTATGGGTGAGAAAGGATTAGATGATGAATCTCTTGTGGAAAAAATCATAGACATCATGCCCAATGAGTGGGAATCCAATAGAACTTCTATTAATGAGAATATAAAGGTTACTCTAATTTCTCTTGATGAAATTTTTGGAACTCTTCTTAAACATGAGACTAGAATTAAGAGAGATGCCGATAATATTAAGAAAAATAATGCAAATGTCCATGTTTCTTTTACAACAACTTTAAATCATATGAAATCTAAGACTCTTTAGAGAGTTACAAGATCTAAATCTAAGAAGGTTGTTATTCAATCCGAATCTAGTGGAAGTGAATCTTCAGAAAATGAGTTAGCCAATCTTTCTCAAAGGATGAACAAGATTGTTGGATATAAGAACTTTCAATCCAAATACAAGAAGAAATAAAGGAAAGATAAGAAATATTCAGAAGTCACATGTTATGAATGAAAAAGATATGAACATATAAGACCAGATTTTCCTATACTTAAGAGAAAGGAAAGAAAGGAAAATCCTTCTGAGAGAAATAGAAAGAGGTAATATAAAGTTAAATCTAAGAAGGTATTAAATTCTAATGACACCTAGTGCCAGTGGTGGTGACTCTTCAGATGAATCATCAAAATACGAATCTTCTGGACAAGAGAATCTTGGTTTAATAGACAGACTACCAATTGAAAATCGTTGCTTAATGGCTAAGGTACATAATGTTGAATCCATCACCAATGTATCATTAAATAGTAATGATAAATATTATAACTCTTCTAGTGAAGAATATTCTTCTGTTGAAGATAATATTTTACCTACCTATGAAAAAGTTTCTAGGTTTTCTAAGCTTCTTGATAATGAGAATTCAAAACTCAAGAACAAGCTTGATAAGGAAAATTCTAAGAATACTATTCATACTAAGGAAATATCAGATCTTTCTAAAGATCTTGATAAGAAAACCCTTTATTTTGAAAGTATTTAAAAAAATCTTTAGGAAGTAAATCTTTGAGAAGGATAAACTTTCTAAGGATCTAGAAAATGTAATTTCTTATAAAAATGTTTTCGAGCCTAACTCTAGTTCTAAAACTAATGTTTTGGAAGATAAGAACTTAGTTATTAGACTAAAGTCCGAAATATTTTACTTGAGGAAGTGTTTGTCAAATTTTACCTTAGTTAAGGAAAATTTTGATAAGATGTATTCTCAAATCCGTCCTCTTAGGAATAATTCTAGTTTTGGTTATACAAGTTCAAAATTTATTTTTAGTAATAATTATTTTGTTCCTCAAAGTGCTCCATTGTTCACTAAGTGTCAGTGTCATGGACACTGGGCAAAAAGTTGTTCCTTAAAAAACCCCAGTCTTTAGGATTTCATAAAGCTTAATTTTCAATGAAAATGTGGGTGCCTAAAATTTTTCTTTCTGAAATTTCTGAATCCAAGAAAGTTTGGATTCCATAATTCTAACATTATTATTTTCAGGAAAATAAAGAAAGTACCAACATAATTACTTGATACATGGATAGTGGATGTTACCAGCATATGACTGGTAACAAAAACTACTTTTAAAATATTATCAAGACGAAAGAAGGAAAAGTAACTTTTGGAGATAATTCTAAGGGAGAAATTATTGGTATATGTAACATTTTTCTTCTTGGAAAAACATTGATTTCAAATGTTTTATTTGTTAAGGGTATTTATCACAACCTCATTAGCATAATTTAGTTATGTGATGAAGGTTACCTTGTGAATTTTAGGAATGAAAAGTGCTTAGTACACAATTCCAAGGAAGAGTTTATTCTTTCTTCCAATAGGCAAGATATTTTCTACACACTAAACATAGAAGACCGCAAGAGCCAATATTTTCCTTGCCTTAGTGCAATGGAAGATCATTATTGGTTTTGGAATATAAGGTTAGGACACTATAACCTTAGGAACCTATGAAAACTCTCTAATAAAAGACAACTTAAGGATCTACTGGAGAATAGATTTGATTTTTCAAAAGTTTTTTATCCTTGTCAGTGTGGAAAGAAACATAAATCATGTTTTAAATCAGTCGGTGAAGTCTCAACCACTAATGCATTACAGTTGGAGCATATGGATCTTTTTGTTCCAATACAAACTGGAAGTCATTGTGCTCAAGTGTTGTGGATGCAACACACACTCACAGACTATGGTATGAGTTTTATCAAAACACAAATTTTGTGTGATAATACTAGTGTCATTGCATTATGTAAAAACCCTATACATCACTCTTGTGAAAGTCACATAGATATTAGGTATCAATTTCTTAGGGATCACACACAAAAAGGGGATATCATTCTTCAATTTATCGAAATGCAGGATCATCTTGCTGATATTTTCACAAAATCTTTACCTTCTGATAGATTTGAATACATTAAATAGAAGTTTGGAATGATAATCATAAGGTAATATTCCTTGTTAACTTCTTGTGGAAATCAATCTCCTTACAGTAAAAAACTCTTTTTCATAAGGGGGTACATTTGTTTGTTAGATTCAAAAAAAAATTGTATTCTAAATTTTTTTCATATTCTAAATCCTTTTCTTATTCTTAAAATTTTTGTAATGAAGATTTTTGTAGTTCAAAATTTTTTGTAATGAAGTTTTTTGTAGTTAAAAACCTTCCATAATGAAGTCTTTTCAAAATTTCCATAATAATTTTTTTTTCAAAATTTTCGTAATAAATTTTTTTTTGTAGTTAGATTTTTGGTAATGAAATTTTCGTACTTTAAAATTTTGTAATCAAAATTTTTGGAATCTAAAGTTCTTCAAGAATAATTTTCCTCAATATGAATAATATTCTTAGAAATCCAAAAGGTATGTTTCCTTTCATACATTTTTGTAATCATCTCTTACTTGTTGGTATTTTCATCTGTTTTTAAATTTTTGTATTCACTCTTTCTTAAATCCAAATGTTTTTATTAAAAACCTCAAAAGATCAGATTATATAGAGATTCCATTATGGCTATAATCTCAACCGTTAGATCTGATCACAAGGTTTCTCAAATAATGGATTGAGTCTGTAAGATGAACCATCACCCCAAATGCTTATATAAAGCACCCCCAAGTGGTTATCCCACATTGATTTCAAATATTTCACATGGTGAAGCACTGCCCTTCTACTTAATCCCATTCCGAACTTCTCAGATCTTGCTCATATCTAAATGTATGTCGAAGACTCTTCTCAGAAAGACATGTCAACTGTCAACCCAATCCCAGAGTGGTGGGTTTGTAGAGAAAGGTTGGTGCATGCAAACTTCTTCACCAAGTATGATTCCATCATCTCAATGAACATCAAGCTCAATGGATGGGATAATGTTTGCATATCGAAACCAGGAGCCCAAGATTTAGTGTATCTAGATTTTCTAGTTGAATTTTATGAAACAGTAAGTTCTTTTAAGGAAGAAGGCAGAGATAAGTTCTCTTTAGAGAGATATGGGAAGACTTATGCTCTTTCATACACTAAGTATGCAATCTTGGTTGTTATTCCATATGAAGGGGAAGCTGAGTTTTCTTCTCATAAGCTGCCTGATAATCAAGGAAGATTCAATAAGGTTAAGTTTATGGATTGTCTTGGACTTTCTGAAGTAAAGACTCTAAAGATTACTCATCTGTCTACAGATTTCTGGATTCTTGAATTACGGGTTCAAGGATTAAGCATACCAATAAAAGGTGATAAGGATAAATTGAAGAAGATTGACATGTATATTTTGGATTTTCTGGTGAACCTGAGAAAGATCAACTTGGTCAAGAATATTCTGATTACAATAGAGAATATAAAGAATGGAAATATGAAGGCTTAGATTATCATGTATCCATCCATTCATTCAAAGATGATAGTTCGGTGTTTATAATCTTTCAAAATACCTTGTAGTTCTAAGCCAAGAAATTGAAAAGTCATGATGTTAAGTGATGACACCCTGAGAAGGATGAATGTAGGATTTTCTAAAGAATCTGAAGAATTTTATGATTTACCTGAGGAAGAAGCGGAAGCCTTATCGAAGAAATGGGAGGCCGTTGATACCTATAAGAAGGTAGGAAGGAAGAGGAATTTGAAGGAAGTGGAAGAGGAAGTAAAAACCCCAGAGCCTAAAGAAATCCAATCTGCACCTCCAAAACCTAAGAAGCAAAAAAGATTATCCGGATGAGGTAGTAGATAAATGGAGGGAAGACAAGAAGAACAAGAAAGAAGGGGATCCTAGATTTGGTTTGGATCCTGCTGAAGAAAAATCTTTAAAATAAAAGACTGCTAATGAGCTTGAAAATCAATAAAAAGAAAAGAAACAAAAGAAGAAGATGACTGAAGTAGAGATAGTGAAATCACTTCTGAAGGATGCTGAGAGAGCATCTAAAAACATTTTGGTACCAAAATCCTTCCTAGTAGAAGCTTTACTAGAGACAGTAGGAAATAAATTTGTCGCTCTGGAAAAATTCCAAGAAAATGTAGTGGAGGAAGAAGAAGAAGAAGGATAAGGCAGTGGTGACACCGAAGATCTCATTAAGCGAGTATAAGATTTTCATGAGAAGGAAAGTCCATCTGAGAGGCTTTCAATCTGAACTTCTAAAGCTATGTCTTTAAAGCTTTCTACCCCTAGGAAAGATGAGAAATGTGAATATAAAAAGGTTAAAGAAGAAGTTAATAATCTTTCTAAAGAATAAAGTTCTAATCATGATTTCATTCATCCAGAAGATTCTAAGGGAGGAGCCGAGAAGGAAGAGATAAAGGAAGACAAAATTGTTCAGTTGTCTGATAGTGAACATGAATCCCCTAACGAAGAAACAATTCCAAAAGCTAATAAGGGAAAATAGGTGGTTGTTGATACACCTACCAAGGTTGTGGTAAATAAGAAGGATATTGGTGGTTCTTCGAAGAGGAAAGCTTCTGAGTTAGAGAAAGAAACCTCACCAAGAAAAATTTCAGACTCGGAATCATCCTCTCTGGGACATGATTTCGTAGTACAGTCCTTAAAAAATCTTGTTGGAACCATCCAAATATTTCCAAGCATAGAATCTAGATTCCAGATGCTTAAACACTCCTTAAATCAGAAATCATATTCAGTATCCATCATGATGGATAAGTGAGTTAAGCTTGAGGAAGACTTCAAAACTTTCTGCATAAATTACGAATCCCACAAAAGATCTTGCAATAAGATGACCAGTTGGTCAAGGGAAACCATAGAATACATGAGAAATATTTATGACTTTCAAGATAGTGTCAAGGATTAATTTGACACCGAAGATGTGAAGATCAAGGATCTCACAAATAGTTTTGAGGAGAAGCTTACTCTGGAACAGAATTCATGGATTCAAGAAGTGAAAGATCAGAATAGAAAGCTGTATTTAGTTGCTTATAGTTGGAAGAGAGAAAGGGATCTCCAGATTGAGATAGAAGAAAAGATTATCAAGTAGAAAGAAGCCTTGAAGGCTCAGGAAGAGGTTCTTAAGGCTCAGGAAGAAAGAATCAAAGCCTTAGAAAATAAAATCAAAGATCATGATCAGATTCTCAAGTGAGCATAAGAAGATCACAAGGAGCTCAAGAAGTTCAAAACTATTTTGAAGAAGTTGATGTCGAAGGAGAAGTAAGGATAAAATTGTTCAAATATGATATTTTATTGTATCTATTATGTGTACAAATTTTTTCAATCATAATGAAATTTTGATTGGTTTCTCTTTATGTTTTTGTTTCTCTATAACTAATATTTCAGGTACCACATTTCTTTTTCTATTCCCTGTATTCCTTTTTGAAAATCACAAAGGGGGGGAATGGAAAAAATAATACTAAGTAAAGAATAAATTTCCCTAAGTAAGGGGGAGTTCATCTAAGGGGGAGTTCTTATCCAAGAAGATTTTCGTACACAATAAAATGATAAGTCTCATTCCAGAAATCTAGAATACGATCCTTAGTGTTTCAAAAACCTAAGTGACAGTTAGTCGTATTCATCTTTTCCCATGTGTTAAAGGAGATAAGTTTTACTTTAAAAGACCAGAAAAATATTTTATAAGTCCTTATATTATTTTTCGTAAGAATGTTTGTGCTTTCCAAAAAGGGGGAGATTATTTAGTCAATAAGGCTTCCTTATGACTTTTCTATTCCTTCATGATTGGGGAGATTGTTGAGTCAATAAGGTTTCCTTATTACTCTACCATTCCTTCATGTTTTGAAAATCACAAACACTTTATCATAAGGTAAATTTCATTTACCCTATGCTTTACTTTTATAAGGAAATTTGTCCTTAAAATACTATTCATTTTTTATATTTTGTCTAAGTATAAAATTTGGTTTTTATCCAAAACCTTAGAATCTTATAAATAATTAGATATAGAGCATTCTATTTTTAGGATCTGAATTCAGGTTCCGAACTCTCTGAATTCAGACTCCAAACTTTATAAGTTCAGACTCCGAGTTCTCTGAATTTAGACTCTGAACATTATGAGTTCAGACTCCGAGTTCTCTGAATTCAAACTCCGAACTTTCTGAGTTCAGACTCCGAGTTCTCTGAATTCAAAATCTGAACTCTTATGATTTCTGACTCCAAGTTCTCTGAATTCAGACTCTAAACTCTTATGAGTTCTAACTCTGGGTTCTCTGAATTCAGACTCTGAACTCTTATGAATTCTTGACTCCGAGTTCTTTGAATTCAGACTCCGAAATCTTATGAGTTCATACTCCGAATTATACTAAATTTAGACTCCAAATTTTATTGAAATTCAGACACTAAATTCTATAGAATTCAGGTTCTGAATTATTTTAAAGAAATAATCCAAATATTCATATATTATAAACACTAAATGTTTTTTGGTTAGACTCAGAACTTTTATTTTTCCTTAGACTCTGATAAATGAATTTGGTTAGGCATAATATTTTTGCTTACTCTTGTTTTGGTTATAAAATTATGTCGTGCATTCAGTTACTAACTAACCATTGTTTGAGTGACATGTGTATAGGTCCCTCTGAAATTCAAGGAAAAACATGATCGTTGGAGGAGGGAGTAGACCATTGAAGTTGAACCTATAAATAGGAGCTCATTTGAACGAGCTTAGTACTTTTTGAAAAATAGTTCTACGACTCAAGATATCACATGATGTTGAACTGATTTCTAGAGAGATACATTCATGCTTTGTGCGTACTGAACATCTTTTTCATAATTGCTTCATGCGACTCTGAATGTTTCTGAGTACATTCGAGGGCTTCTGAGGATAGGAAGACAGAGGTGCCGACTACCTTGAAGTTGATGGCTTGCAGGGATAGCAAGATAGAATCCGATCATCATATCGAGGGCTTACCCTGGTGTAAGTAAGACAAAATTTCTTGAATGTATAAATCAAGGGACCTTTATCCATGTTTGTTGGATACCCTTTTCTTTGGGTTAAAAGATTTAATACTTGTTACTTTTATTATTTCTGGTTTTCCACTGCATTTTGATTTTTGAGGAAAGTATAACTTTCTTATACTTTCTTATACCTGTATACTCTGATTTTGAAAGATTCTATACGCTTTAAGGTAGAACCTTTATCTTTATAAACTTTTAATTTTCATTTCTGAAATTAATTTTCCAGAATTACATTCTTGGAATCACATTTCTGGAATCAAGCAAGTTTTTAGAACTTAGAGGTGTTGTGAATTTACCTTGTTTAACCTTGTCAAACAATAGAAAGGTTTATAACAAACATTAAATGTTCCCAAAGAATTTTTAAAATATACAATTCACCCGCCCCCCCTCTTGTATATTGAGAATATATATTATCATTTTGATATTACAATCAGTATGATATCGATCCTATAGTAAAAGTTTGTTCTAAGTATTTTCCCAACTCACAATGAATCACAAAGTTTTACTAGTGGATTTTGTGATCACATATTATACCAGATCTCACCAAGGACTAGCTACTCACACCAAATAGCGAACCTTTTAAATCACATATTCCTTGTCTATTTTTTATTGTATGTGGTTCTTCAAAAATCATTTAACACTAGAAAATTTTGAATTTTTATTAAGGGAAAATTTTTAAAATTGCTACATCACTAATTCCCGCCTCCCCTTGTGATTTCACTAATACCATGACTCTAGAAAAGAAACCATTAAAAATAATGTTATTCCATAAAGATTTTTTAGTTTAATTAGCTACGTAGTACAAAAAATTACAAGGTTTTTCTAGAGAAAATTCATATAATTCATTAAATTCCATTATAAAATTTTAGCATTGATAGATGAAAATAATGAATGTTGTTATTAAAAGATACAGGATTATTTAGGCTAGTATGTGGGAGAATATTTTAAAAAAGTATTCATTGATCATTAAATGTAGATTGAATGTTTTCCAAAATTTATATTACCTCATTCACATCATAGTGATGGTGATAGTTCAAGTTATATCAATCAGGAATCTTATAAATATTAAAATTATTACATGATTCATTTGTAGACATGTTTTGTAAAATTGAAATGTTACAACTTACCAAATGAAAACTAAATTTTCTAAAAAATATCAAATCAGTTATATTATGATGGGATTCCATTAATTTTATATCCTAAGGTGTTCTAATTTGAATCATTTATTATGTTGGGGTTATATTTAATTGTATGTTAAAGTAAATAAAAGGTTCATCTCAGTTTATTATATTATAGCTGGTGAGGATATTAACATCCCTAAGATAGAAATCTATAAATTATACTAACAACATTTTATGTAGGAAGGAAGTATCTATTGAGATAGTGAATTTCAAAAAGGATTCAATTGAAACTTGTTTATTAATGCACAAGTTAGAATAATAACTATAAAATCCATAAGGTTTAGTGGGAGTAATTATTTCAAAGACATATACTACATTAGAATGTTAAAACCATAGTAGTGGTTGTATATTCACTGTAGTGGGTGATATTTTATTCAATAAGAAAAATAAATCCTATAGGGTATAATTATTTATTGATATTTATGATTGAAATTTTCTTATGAATTCAGATTTGGATTCCATATACCAAAAATCATTCTGTATTTTAGTGGTTGTGGAAAATTTGTTGGTGGGTATTCAACAGAAACAATGCATGGATTATATAAGGGAGATAGTAATAAATATTGAATTTTTATACTAATCCTTCATGATAAAATACATTTGAATTATACTCATTATAACTAATATGATCAATATATTAGGCATCATATGTCACAAAAACCTTCCTTAGAGGTTAATTTACTATATATGTCTATATGACATGACTCAAAAAGTTGGTGGAATCAAAGGAAGAAAATATGGAATATAATTTTCAAGGATCAATTTATGGTTAAATATAAGAGTAATGATCATAATATGTTTTTATATAATGAATTGATGTTAGTTTTCTATTAAATGTTTGTTGGAGTGCTACATTTTTCCAAGATAGGTATGTTTGACAACATATGGAAAATAAATGATTCGTATCATCGTTATATAAGACTAAAGAATTTATCAATAGATAACTTAAGTAGAATCCCAAGTTCTATATAACAAGATATACTAGATAGATCAAGGTGTTTCTTAATCCAATTTATAGTACACAATTGGAAATTTGTTGATAAATAAATTAAGGAATAATTTATTCAAATTGTTTTACTGTCACATGGGATTATTATAATGAATAGACTATATATTAATAAGAATAATTTGAAAATATATCTCCAATGCCATTATATTTACATAGGATTGATCTTTCTTTGTCAAGACCTGTCCTAGTGGGGCCCGTGTCATGACTCCCCAAACCCGCCTCCAATAGGTTAGGGGCTAGTGACTAGTACCAAGTAGGAATAACACTAACATGGGAGGCATTGCCTATGTACCTATTTGCATGCACACATCTACAATCCCAAAAAATTCTAGAATGTAAAAAAACACTAAGAAACCAATGCATGCATACAACTATATCCCATAACCAGAGTATGATAGGAAGTAAGGTAAAGTAAGATAAGGCCAAATACAATCCCACCACAAAGACTCTGTAACACAAGTCCAAACTATAAGAAAAATGTAATAGGACTACTATCTAAAATCCTTAGGAACACACCTCAGTCTATCCATTCTCACTAAGAACCATCTAGTCCTAGTCTACATGGGACTCTGTCAAATGGTCGATCATCTGCACAAGACACGACACATATAGGCAAAACCTGTACAGAGGTGAGTATAACAATACTCAGTAGGACACCCCAAAACCATTAAGCAATTCAACAAGGGAAAGTACTGTCATATCTACATAGGTATTTGAATATAGTAAATATAAAAAGAATATCCAAATACACACAGTATATAGGTAAGTCACAACCATTTTATACCATCACTAGGAATTTAGTTCGAAGATTCCATGAAGCACTCATCTGGGAGAACACACTCCTGGGTCTGATAGCATTGATGAAATCTATCTGAGAGGTAATTCTTGTCAGGAACCATCATGAGAAAGATACATGTGAATAGATCTGAAGAAAATATGACACACAGATGAGAATCACATCCAGATCCATGGGGTGATACTAACTACTCAATCGGAATTAACCCACTAAGAAGAGGATTGACAACCATGTAGGGTTGGTCAAGATGATACCAATAACTCCACCTAGGGAATGAATATGAATAGGGGATCCCACTCTAGGCCTCTCATAGGGATTCCAAAAACTCTATCTTGGAAGTCCTACTGAAGGGACCATTGTCCTAGGAGTAGGAAACAATTAATACCAACCTTTATAGACAAAATAAAGGGAACGAACCCTAATGAAACTTGGCCAAAATACGAAGGGAAGGAGTCTCAATCCATGCAGAAAGGGGTACATGATGTGTATTAGGGTCACATGTCATGTCCATTGACCTCGGGTATTACCTGTGTACAAAATCTCATGTCTTCCAATTGTTTCATGTAAAATAGGGATACACGGCATCTAGAAAGGGTTACATGATGTTTCCATACATCCGGGGTCCGCCTGTGTACTTTGTTCATGGGAAAGTACACGATGTCAACTCTTGTGTCCCTAACCATGTACTTAGTCAAGGAAAATCCATGTGGGGGAGTACATGTTGTGTAGTAAACCCATTTACTCCACCCTGTGTCTATGAATTCCTTTAGGTGCACGCTGAGTCTATCTATGGGGATTATACACTGTGTGTACCAGGTTTTTACTTAAACCCATCTTTTTCCTCCTACTCGTGATGCCAATCACCGAGATTCCATTCTGGTGGTTTGTTCCCCTAGAAACATTAGATCAAAGGCCAGTTCTCCACCCTAACATTGAATTGATGGTATTTGATCCTTCAATCAGCTTGAAAAATGCAATCATAGGAGTTCTAAGTTATCTATAAAGAATGCGAATTCAGCACGCACCATCATTCGATCCACCAACACACCCACCGCCACACCTCAATCGAGTCATCCTAATGTTGGATCTATGGTTTGGGATTTTTGTTCCATGAATCAAAGGAACAGTGATGGATTGTTCTGTAGGGGTTCAAAGCATGGGAAGAATGAATAATGCGTGATGAAGATTAAATAATTAGGAGAGAAAAGAACAAAAAATCAATAGGGATGAACCATAGTTGATTTTTGTCTTGATCTTGGTTTTTCACCATTATAATGGTGACGAATCCAAACAAATCTCACAAATCAACTTCTGATAAATCCTACAAAATAACTTATCCTACAAATATGATCGATCATTGGATTAATATGTCTTTGGATTAGTCCATATTCATCATAGGATTCAAGAACAGGGAAAGGAAATAAAAATAATGCATCCTACCTATATTTGGATCACTCACTAACAAATAATGGTAACTACATCGTTGTCATTGGCGAGATTTGTCAAGACTGGTGTGTGTCGATATTTGATCTAAATTTCATCACTTCCTGCTCAAGATAATTCTCTAGATCACTCCCTCCAATGTCTCTAGATGATTACATGGTCATGAGGCTAACCCTAGATCTTTGACATAGGGATACATTTAGAGATAAAATTGTTGTGTCACTGTATTGACAAAATAAAGTTAATTTTTTAATTAATATTATTTATTTAAGTGTTTGTGATGACTTTCCACAATTGACCCACACCGACCAACGTTAGGTCGTGGCTAGGGTAAAACCACCATTCTAAAGTCAATGGTGTATGGGGATTTCTAATTTGAGCACCTGTTTATAAGTAATTCCATGTTTTCAAGAAAACTATGTGTGCATCCGATTTAATATATTTAATATATTTCAACCATTTATTCCAGTCACACCAAGCCTTGGAATCGCATTTCATATCAACACCTAGTCTCTAAATTAATCCATATAATATTTAAAATTATTATATGAAAATATCTAGGGAATTACATTCTCCCCACCTTGTGGATTTACGTTCTCAAAAATCTATAATAGGGTCTAATAAAAAAGATAGGGGTACTGAGCACGAGTCCAAGCCTCCCAATCCCAAGTTCCCTCCTAGAGATTCCCATGATGCCACTAGAAATTCTCCAAGGGAATCAATCACCCATGAAGGATCCTCTCTTGTTGATCCTTGATCTCTACTGGGTACTTAGAAAAAGTCACACCAGCCTCGATGTCTATCTCTCCCTAGTTGATAACATGTGATGGGCCATGCACGTACCTCCTCAACTAAGACATGTGGAAGATTTCGTGTACCCAGTCTAATTTTAGGGATAGAGCTAAGAAATATTTCACCTCTCCAACCCTAAACAGTATCTAGAAATGGCCAATGAACCTCAGAGATAGCTTGTTGCCCTGATCAAATCTTCGTAATCCATGTTGAGGTGAAACTTTTAAGAAAACATGGTCTCTTTCTTTGAACTTCAAAGGACATCTATTTCTATTAGCATAAGACTTATAACGGCTATGTGTAGTCTTCATCCACTCTTATATGATCTGCATGTTCTTCATTTTAGCTCACACTAACTCTAGGTCCATGTGTGCTGACTCACCTGGGTCAGTCCCGCAAAGGTATGACCTACAGGGGCGCCCGTACAAAGCCTCAAATAGTTTCATACCGATGGTGGAATGGTAGCTTTTTTTTGTAAAAACTCCCCCAATGTTCAGTGATCCTCCCAACTACAGACAAAATCTACCTTGCAGTCTTGTGGCATGTTTTTCAGAACCTGAATGGTCCATTTTATCTGGTCATCGGTTTGTGGGTGAAAATATGTGCTCAAGCATAACTGGGTCCCAAACACCTCCTATAATCTCTTCTATAACCAGTATGTAAAGTGAGAATCACAATCAGAAATGATCATTGATTGATCTATCGAAATTGGGTGCCCTAGACCCAACTTGTTTTGTACTTTGATTACTGTTACATGTTTTCAGTTCGTTATTATACATGTGTTTATCTTGCCATGATAGTGTAGATACTTCTGCATCCACTTTATTAATGGAAGTGTACTTAGATTACCTGTTTCATCAAATGGTTATAGCATGTTCCAGGGTTTAATGAGAACCCTGAGATGCCATGACAGTAATCTTAAAGTAACGTCCTATGGTCCAGTTACATCATTCTGAAAGGACACAGATGTTGTGTGACCATCAGGTGTTGGGGGCTCATAAGCACTGAGACTTCATCTCATGAAGTTCACACTTGATGATCTCTAGTTTGAGATCATGAGGACAGACCCACTTACTAGGAACACCACATGTTTCTGGTGTCATTGGTCATTCCTATCTACGGACATGTGTAATGGTCTCCTAACTTGATATCATTATCAATGAATGTCATTTAATTATGTACATTTGATATAAGGTGAAAACCATGGTGAAAAATTCATGGTGATGTAGTTTGTATTGGGTATGTCATTAATGGCATGGCATTGATTGAATGATCGAGAAAGGATTTGTCACTTCCGAGTTTAGGAAGAGATATCTCAGGCTTGGTTGATTAGGATGGTTTCACCTTTATTAAATCCATGGCCATGTTAGTCGAAGGTAAGACTGTCCAGACAAATCAACAAAAAAAATAAAGCAAATAAAGAATGATGACACTAGTATGCATTCTACTTTATTGAGATATCAATGATGAAGAGATTATATTACACAGACCATGTTTATATGAAGGCAGTCATTGCTTTTACATTGCCTTATCTCTATAGGGGCCTCGATGGGTTGCTAGACCCCGCTCTAGGTCGGTGATATTATTCACTCTTATTGAGATAAGGGCCTAGAGGGTCACACACAATAGCGCCTTGAGAATCTTCCCTATTCTGGGAATAGGAATTTAGAACTTGGAGGGCCCCGCCAAAGGGTCCAAGCACAATTCAAGTTCTGTGGATCACCAAAGAATAAATAAATTCATTGATTATTCGAGTTTAGAATACTTTGTTGATTTTATTTATAACATGTATTTACAAGTTATATAGTAAATACACATATTAATATTATTCAACTGGATTTAAATATCCTATGGTCGTTTAATATTAGCAGGAGGAATGAGTCAAGTTAAAGACTCAAATTTATCATGTAATATATTTATATATTATAATTAAGTGATAAATTGTAAATATTATTTATGGAATAATTTTATTTGTCATAAATAATTATTTATATCTTTTATATAGCGGACGTCTATTACATGGGGGTCGGGAACCTATACCGCGTGTTTTAACACTCCCTATATAAGTGAGAGAGATGCTCTCCCACCATGACTATTCATGTGTTAAGATTGAGAGCATCCCTCTCCTCCTGGAATTTAGAGAGAGAGACTCTAAAGCAAAGAAGGATCTTCAAGATCATCCATCCCGGATCGAAGTTTCCTCCTTTATGGTGATCATTGTTGCACTGAAGTGAGCATCGAAGATTTTCACTAGCACCCGGATCTTGATGAACGGAGCGCGAGCAGATTTTCAAGGCGTGTGTGGACGATCTAGAGGGCTTCGACATCGGAGTCTTCGAGCAATGATTGTCGGTGTCTTGAACGTCAATTCTGAACAAGGTAAATGTTCAGTTTAATTTTTTTTCTCCTTATGAACCTTGCGAGATCCACGGACCACGCCGGGACAAGATCACGAGAGTTGACAGGGTTATGTCACTCTGGTGAAGCATAAAATTTTAAAATCCCGGGCCACCGGCTTCTGCTGCGCAGTCCCGGTACCTAACAGTGGTATCAGAGGGAGAGAAAGTTTTTTATGAGTCAAAAACATTAAAATACATTAAATTTAATTTCGTGGTGTTAAAACGGTTCATTTGGATTTAATCGCGCATCGTTTCGATTTAGAATGATCAAGATACAATCATTTGAAATTTTTAATCGGATCGACGTCACAAGTTTTTTGTTCATTTGATGTTTATCTCAAATTCAGAATTAACATCAAAAATATTTTTTATTATAAAATTTTATAATAAATATTTTATTATGTTTATAGTAAATATTTTATTATATTTTTATAATAATAAAATATATAAGGGAGGGAGACCAAGACCAAGACCCCAAATGGGGTCTTCTTGCTTTTTATAAAAAAAGGGGAGGAAGAAAAGACCCCAAAATGGGGTATTCTCCCTTTATTTATTTAGAAAAAAAATAAAAAAAAGGGGCTGGATTTTTTTCTAAAGGACAAAAATAATAAATAGAAAATAAAGGGAGGAAGACCCCTTTGGGGTCTCCTCACGCGACGCATGGAAAGGGAGGGCCAAACCCTAGTGCCTCTCCCCCCCCCCACGCCGGACCTCTCCCTCTGCCGGACCGCCTTCGGTCAACCGCAGCCAGCCACGCCAGACTCCCCTCGCTGGAACGCCCCTACCTAGCTTCCCCAGATCCCGCACTGGGCTCCTCTTCTGGCCAGATGTCGCGGCCCACTCTGGCCTCCTCTCCTGCCAGACGGCCTCCCCTCTCGCATCGGAACCTCCTCCACCGGACCAGCCTGCTGCACCGCACCGTCCTCCGATCCCCACTTTGGCCTCCTCCCCTCGCGTCGGCATCCTCGCCTCCGCCCCGTGCGCAGTGGCTGTCCCAACCCAAAGCTGCGCTGGCCTCCTCCTCCGCACTGGACCGGTTCGGTCCGGCTGACCCGAGCCCACGCCGGACCGAACAGCAGCTTCACCGGAGCAGCGGGATGCCGGCCATGTGGCTGGACGGCCTCTTTTCTGTCCTTCACCCACTCCCCTCACACTATGCCAGAATTTGTAGCCTCCGCGGGAGTCATTGGACGCCGCGGTCACGCCGCGGTCACGCCGCGGTCATGCTGCGGTTCCAGGACAACATCTCGTGGTGGTACGCAGTCCCATCGGACTCCTCTCCGGCTAGAGGTAACTCTGCACTAAATTAATTTTAATTAATTTAGTTTTTTAAATTAAATTAATTGGAATTAATTTAGGGGTTTAAATTATTTTAATCCAAAAATATTAATTTAATTTATGTTTAGAATTAAATTAATGGTTTAATTTAATTTTTGGAATTAAAATTAAATTAAACAAATGGAACCGATAGAAATAAATTATTTGAATTTAATAAAATTCATTTAATTTATTAAGACACCCTCGCATAATTTAAATTTATTGCAATTTAATTTTATTGCACTTTTACCCTGACTGGTCTTGAGCTATTGACCAACAAGTGTATGTCTGGCATTTATTTATTTATTTAATTATTTATTCAATGCGTACGATGATTGTAATATTTAATTAGATAAATGACGGTATCTGAATCATCTTCTAATTCAAATATGTATAAGGTTCTGCACATCCATTGCACTGGTTGTATTTGGCACCCCATACCCCCTCACCTACGTGCGAGTATATTTGTATTTATACTGTGACGATCCGAGAGGTAGACCCCGCCATGTTGAGGCGGTAGTCCAGACAGGAGTTGGGTGCTTTGACTGGGGCAAGCAGCGACACGAGTCATGTATCGACTCAGGTATGGATGCCCCTAGGTGATGATTGATCAGTTATCGATCAATCATTATAGAATTCTCAAGACCAGTCGGAATTCATGATTTACTTTATGCACAGTTTATTATTTTATGTGTCTGCATAATTATTGCATGATCACATAGGATATTAAACAAGATAAAATGCATAAAGTTGTGATGAATAATTTTCTGTATCATGTTCAGTTGTGAGTGCGACAACCCTGTTTGAACATAATAAATAGAAAATGATTATATTCGTCAATCAATATTAAAAATCCCTCAAAGATATATTAAGTCAAAAATGCCTTCCATTTCTCACATCTAAATAAAACCAGTTGTTTGGGTGCTCATCAGCCTCAGTTGAGAGTGCCTCTTACTACCGGGGCGTTTCCATGTGAGAAATAGGTCGACTTAACTAAAGTGAGTAGTCAAGGATTGGCCTTAGCTAACTTTCTATCACTTTAGAGGCAAGAGGTTGAGGGAATAAAGTTCATATTCCAAAAGCTGGGACTTTACTCAACTACACAAGGAACCACAAGAACAAGTGGTTGGCCAACATAGAACCTACCTTGAAACCCTCCAAGTAGTGTCATAGCCCTAGCTTTTAGACTGCGAGGGAGGTTTCGAGGATCCTTGACACTAGAATGCTCAATAAATAGAGTATTCCGAATCTAATAGTGAGGGCTGTTAAGGTTTGTTAAAATAGTGGGATACATTCAATGATATAATAATTTATTAATCATAAAATTTCAAACGGTAATCAAGAAAAAGTACTAACTACTAAATGTTTATCTGATGTAGATTCAAAATGAAAATCACCAACACCACAAGTACTTTATCACTGTGATCGATCTTTGATAAAAAAAATATCCGGACCGGCAATAACTTCTAGGAGTGGTACAGGCGCTTGCGCATAGTACTACGCCAAGAAAGGAAGTTATATGTGCTGGAATCCCCAATTCCTACTAAGCCTCCTCAAAGAGAAAGCAAGATGGAAAAAGATAAATGGAGAAAGCATGTAGACGATGCGCGTGATGTACAATGCATCATGTTGTCATCCATGTCCAGCCAATTGTAAAAAATGCATGAGGAAGAGGATGCCTACAAGATGATTTCACATCTCCAAGAACTATATGAGGAGAGGGCTAGGAAAGAAAGGTATGAGATCACAAGTGCACTTTATAAGTTCAGGCTAGCATAAGGACACCAATCCGGTCGTCATGTACTCAAGATGATTAGGTATATTGAGAGTCTTGAAGCCCTTGGTTTCAAACTGAACCAAGAACTAGCAGTAGATCTCATTCTTGCCTCTTTATCGTCAAGCTTCTTGACTTTCATTGTCAATTATAATATGAATGATATGACAAAGTCACTCCCAGATCTTTTGGCTTTAGTTCTCCAAGCTGATAAGGACATGAAAAACACCAATTCAACTGTCCTTACGGTGAACAAGAAAAACAAGGGCAAGGAAAAGGGGTCTAAGGCCAAGTCAAGGCCAAAGACACCAATGCATCGTCCTGCAAAGAAGCCAAAGATTCAGAGGCAAAGTATGATCAGGAAGTTGTATGCTTTGGATGTGGCAAGAAAGGCCACTGGAAGAAGAATTTCAGAGCTGAGAAGAAGAAGCAAGCTGACGCTTCTTCTTCAAGTATTTTTTTCATTGAATGCAATCTATCTTTATCTACAATTTGGGTATTGGATACGGCATGTGGCTCACACATTTGTATTCATATACAGGAACCAAGTAGGTTTTAAAAGATTGAAAAAGGTCAAGTGGATCTCCGAGCTGCAAATAGTGTAAGTTTGGCGGCCTTGGTAGTGGGAGAATATCACATGACTTTACCAACTGGTTTGGTTCTTTTTTTAAACAATTGCTATTATATACCATCTATTACCAGAAACATTATCTCCATGTCATGTTTAGACACTGTGGGTTTTTATTTCAAGTTTGGAAATAAAAGTTGTCTCTTTTATAGGGATAACATATGTTATGGTATGGAACATCTTAACAATGGTTTATATATACTAGAACTTGAAAACTCAGTAGTGGAAATCAATGAAAAAAACAACCAACATGACTCAAATAATACCCTCTTATAGAACTTCAGGATTGGTCATGTAAACGAGAAGCGATTATGAAGATTACATCAAGAATGGTATCTAGAATCGGTACAGTTAGAACCCTTAGATGTATGTCAAGCTTGTTTATAAGGAAAGATGACCAAAGCACCTTTCTCAGGAAAGGGATAAAGAGCCAATGCAGTGATGGAATTAATACATACTGATGTATGTGGTCCATTTTCAGTAGAGGAAAGGGGTGGTTTTCTATAATTCATTACTTTTAACGATGATTATAGTAGGTATCGATATATATACTTAATGCGGTATAAGTCATATTCCTTTCATTTCTGTAAGGAATACCAAAATGAAGTAGAAAACCAACTTGGTAAGAAGATAAAAGCACTTCGCTCAGACCGAGGTAGAGAATATCTTAACCAAGATTTCATTGATCACTTGAAGGAGTGTGGGATAGTATCCCAACTCACTCCTCCTTATACACAACAATGGAATAGTGTTAGTGAAAGGAGGAATAGGACCTTTCTTGACATGGTCAGATCAATGATGAGTCATACAACTCTTCCATTATCCTTTTGGGGATACACCTTACAGACAGCATCATATACCATTAACTGAGTACCAACTAAAGCTATATATGGGATTCCATATCAGTTATGGTATGGAAAGAAACCCAATTTGACACACATGCGTGTGTGTGGGTGCGAGGCATTTGTCAAGACTTTAACAAGTGACAAATTAGCATCCAAAAGCAATAAGTGCATCTTTATAGGTTATCCTAAGGAAACTAGAGGATGCTACCTATATAACCCTTCAGATAGAAAAGTCGTTGTGGAAATATACGCCAGATTTCTAGAAAGGGATCACATTTCTATTAGAAATAGTGGGATCAAGATTGACTTCGATGAAGTTAATGCTCTAGATGCACAAGATTTGGTAGAGGAACAATCTCTACAAGAGAAAGTGGAAGAAGAAATTGTTCATGAGACACAGATACTGCGTAGGTCTACGTGAGAGGTTAGAGAACCAGAGAGTTATGGTTTTCTTGTCACCGAGTCAGGTGACACAATAATCCTTGAGGATGATGAACCTCTAACCTACAAGGAAGTAGTAGAAGGCAAAGAAGCTACTACATGGCAAGATGCCATGAATTCTGAGATGGAGTCCATGTACCAAAATCAAGTTTGGATTTTGGTAGACCCTCCAGGTGATGTAAAGCCCATTGGATGCAAATGGGTATTCAAGAAGAAGTTGGACATGGATGGTAAGGTTAATACCTTTAAAGAAAGACTAGTTGCAAAGGGTTTCAGGAAACGTCAAGGCATTGACTATGATGAAACCTTCTCACCAGTGGCAATGCTTAAATCCATCAGAATATTGCTTGAAATAGAATCCTTTCATGATTATGAAATTTGGAAAATGGATGTCAAAACTGCTTTTCTAAATGGGAAGTTGGTTGAATATGTCTATATAACTTAATCGGAAGGGTTTGTTAAGTAAAAGAATGCCAATAAAGTATGCATGTTGCAGAGATCCATTTATGGATTGAAGCAGGCATCAAGATCATGGAATGTACACTTTGATGAGTCCATAAGAGATTTTGGTTTTTTCAAAAATGAAATCGAGCCTTGTGTCTATAAAAATGTTGAAGGTAATTCTATCATTTTCCTAGTTTTATATGTTGACAACATATTAATCATGGGAAACAAGGTGAAAGTCTTATAGTCAGTTAAGACTTGGCTAAATGAATGCTTCTCCATGAAAGACTTAGGTGAAGCAGCCTACATTCTTGGGATCAAGATCTATCGAGATAGATCTCAAAGGATGCTTGGACTAAGTCAAAGTACATATATGAACAAGGTACTCAAAAGGTACAATATGGAACAATCCAAGAGAGTATTGTTACCTATGTCACATGGTGTAAATCTCTCTAAGAAAATGTGTCCACAAACACAGGAAGATATTGAAAGAATGAGTAGAGTCCCTTATGCTTCGGCAATGGGTTCTATCATGTATGTCATGTTATGTACTAGGTTTGATATTGCCTTTGATTTAATCATGGTGGGTAGATATCAAGCCAATCCAGGAGAGCTACACTGGAAAGCTGTTAAAACTATCCTTACATACTTGAGGCATACTAAGGATATGTTTCTGGTGTATGGAGGAGATGAGGAACAAGTTGTGAGGGGATACACTAACGCTAGTTTCCAGAGAGATCATGATGATATGAAATCGCAACCAAGCTTCATCTTTCGCATGAATGGTGGTGCAGTGAGCTGGAGAAGCTCAAACAAAGCTATGGTTGCTGATTCAACAATAGAGTTAGAATATATTGCAGCTTCTGATGTAGAAAAGGAAGCAGTCTAGATACGTAGCTTTATCTTAGACGTTGGTGTGGTACCTTGCAATGCAGACCATGTTCCATTATGTTGTGATAATACTACTACAGTGGTTCTTGCCAAGGAGCCCAGGTCTCACTGGAGGACAAAGCATATTCTTCGGAAGTTTCATCTCTTGAGGGATTTTACTCAAAGAGGTGAAGTGACAGTTAGCAGATTAGCCACAGAGGAAAACATGGCAGACCACCTGACAAAATCCATTTCTCAATAGAAGCATGATTCACATGTGAGAGCTAGCGGATTGAAACCTGTTAGCAGTTGGCTCTAGTGCAAGTGGGAGTGTTGAAAGTGGGTTCCCTAGACCCAACTTGTTTCATACTTTGATTACTATTACATGTATTCAGTTTGTTATTATACATGTTTTTATCTTGCCATGATAGTGTATATACTTTTGCATCTACTTTATTAATGGAAATTTCCTTAGATTACCTGTCGCATCAAATGGTTATAGCAGGTCCCAAGCTATAATGAGAACCCTGAGATGCCATAACAGTAATCTTAAAGTAATGTCCTATGGTCCAGTTACATCATTCTGAAAGGAAACAGATGATGTGTGACCATCTGGTGTTGGGGGATCATAAGAATTGATACTTCATCTCATGAAGTTCGCACTTGATGATCTCTTGCTATTGAGATCATGAGGACAGACCCGCTTAATAGGAACACCACATGTTTCTGGTGTCATTGGTCATTCCTATCTACGGACATGTGTAATGGTATCCTGACTTGAGATCATTATCAATGAATTTCATTTAATTATGTACATTTGATATAAGGAAAAAACCATGGCGACAAAGTTGTGGTGAGGTAGTTTGTATTAGGTACGTCATCAATGGCATGGAATTGATTGAATGACCGAGAAAGGATTTGTCGCTTCCGATTTTAGGAAGAGATATCTCAGGCCTGGTTGATTAGGATGGTTTCACCTTCATTAAATACATGGCCATGGTAGTCGAAGGTAAGACCTTCTAGAAAAATCAACAAACAAAATAAATCAAATAAATAATGATGACACTAGTATGCATTCTGCTTTATTGATATATCGATGATGAAGAGATTATATTACACGGACCATGTTCATAGGAAGGCAGTCATTTCATTGACTTTTCCTTATCTCTATAAAGGCCTCAATGGGTTGATAGACCCCACTATAGGTCAGTGATATTATTCACTGCTATTGAGATAAGGGCCTAGATGGTCACACACAATAGCACCTTGAGAATCTTCCCTATTCTGGGAATAGGAATTTAGAACTTGGAGAGCCCCAGCAAAGGGTCTGAGCACTATCCAAGTTATATGAATCACCAAAGAATAAATAAATTCATTGATTACTTGAGTTTAGAATAATTCATTGAATTTATTTATAACATGTATTTACAAGTTATATAGTAAATACACGTATTAATATTATTTGACTGGATTTAAATATCCTAGGTTCGTTTAATATTAGCAGGAGGAATGAGTTGAGTTAAAGACTCAAATTTATCATGTAATATATTTATATATTACAAGTAAGTGATAAATTGTAAATATTATTTATGGCATAATTTTATTTGTCATAAATAATTATTTATATCGCTTATATAGAGGACGTCTATTACACGGTGTCCGGGAACCTATAACTCATGTTTTGACACCCCCTATATAAGTGAGAGAGATTCTCTCCCACCATGACTATTCATGTGTCAAGATTGAGAGAATCTCTCTCCTCCTAGAATTTAGAGAGAGAGAGACTCTCAAGCAAAGAAGGATCTTCAAGATCATCCATCCCAGATCGAAGCTTCTTTCTTTGCAGTGATCATCGTTGTGCTGCAGTGAGCGTCGAACCAAGCTGAGACAAGATCACCAGAGTTGATAGGGTTATGTCACTCTAGTGAAGCAGAAAATTTTAAAACCCTGGCCCACCGGATTACTCTGCGCAATCTTGGTACCTAACATGATCTTCATGGATTCAAATAATCTTTTGAACATAGAGGAATCTCATGTTCTCTAATGAACTCTACTCTGAGACATCTAATAAGTGGAATGACTTGGTGATTCGGTCAACAAACACCTATATGGAATCATGTCCACTGGACATATATGGTAAGTCAATAAATAAATCCATAAATATCCCATCCCACTTCCATTTCCTCACCTCAAGGGTTTGAGCTAAACCTATTGGAACTTGGTTCTCATCCTTCACTTGATAACAAGTAAGGAATCATGAGATAAAATTTGCAACTCCTTTCTTTATACCTAGACACTGAATCTAACATTGTATGTTTTGTAACATATTTTCCATTCCTGGATATACCACCAAAGGGTATGTATGAGAAACCCTAAAAAACCCTCCCATAATGTCATTGGTACTATTTTTCATCCTCTGAAAAGAAGAATGTGTTCCCCACCTTTAGAAAATCCATTAAGAGTATGACATGTGGATATCTAAGAACATAGGGTCTCATAATTGTTATCTCTAAGTTATGCCTCTCTGACTCACTATAAGAGTGGAGGGGTGAAAATCATCTATTAGAGGTAAGATACTCCATTTCCATCTACAAAGGATAACTGCAATGAGACCAATTACTCTGACTCCTCATTCAAGAACTCCAAACTAAATCTCCCACTGAGAGAATCTACTATTAAATTCCCCTTCCCATTAGTATAGACAATATGAAATTCATAATCCTAGAAGAACTCTAGCCATCACCTTTGTCTCAAGATGAGATATTTCTGATAGAATATATACTTGAGACACCTATGGTTGGATTAGATGATAAACTGCTCACCCATCAGGTAGTGTCTCCAAATATTTGATGAAAAGAGTACCACTAATAACTCAAGATAATGGGTCATGTAGTTCTTATCATGTGGTCTCAACTGGAGTGAACCATTTGTAATTATTGTTTACCTTTTTATCAGAACAAATCAAGCTTAGTTCCTAATGCATTGCAGAATACCATGAACTCAACACCTTCCTTCAGCAATCACAAGATGGAAGCACTCATCAAACTCTACCTCTATAGCAAAAAATCCTACTGGAACCTTTCTATCTAAACAAAAGGATTCCCCTTTCAAGTAAAATCTATCATAGGTGCTGATATCCTATAGAAATAAGGTATGAATCTCCGATAATTGCATTCCCACCCAAGAAAGCGTCTCACCTACGTCATGCTCTTAGGTGGATCTCAAGATAACACTTCCTCGACTATGGCCAGGTCCACTTCCACTCCATCTACTAAGATAACATGTTCTAGAAACTGGACCACCTAAATCTATAACTAGAACATTGAGATCATTCTATAAAGATGGTTCTCTTGGAGTACGTCCAGAACTATCCTTAAGTTCCTCACGTGCTCCTCCTCAGACGCTGGGTACACAAGGATATAATTGATGAAGACTACCATGAACCAATCTAACTAAGGTTGAAAGATCATGTTCATGAGTCCCATTAACACTTCTGATGAGTTTCTTATTCCAAAGGGCGTCACCAAGTACTCCTAATGACCATAACAACATCTGAATGTCATCTTTAATATATCCTCATCTCGTACTCGTAAATGGTGATTGCATGATCTATAGTCATCCATTGAGAACCATCGAGACCATATCATCTAATCAAAGAGGTCATAGATCCATGGTATTGGATACTTTTTCTTCACAGTCACCTGGTTCAAGAACTGGTATCCCACACACAACCCCAAGCTCTTCTTAGCCTTCTTAGAAAACAAAACTGGGGATACCCAGGGTGATGTACTAGGTCTCATGAATCCCTTCCTCTTCAATTCATCTAAATACACCATTATCTCATGAAGCTCTATGTAATCCATCTGATATGATAGTGTAGATATCAATATTTTCCCAAAGCATAGATCAATGCAGAATTATATCTCTCAGTGTGGAGGTAAACCCGAAACATCTTCAGCAAAGACATCCTCGTACTCCGCAACGACTATAAGAAACTAGGATCTCAAAACATCTAATACACCAAGGGTTAGGCTAGAAAATTAATGAGTAATCATTTGAACCATCCTATGCATGAGTCCATCCTATTCTTTCTATGTTTCATTTTCTCTAACAAAGGAAAAATGCATTTTGTCACTATGGACACACCGCACCCTTCGCCTAAAATAGTCGGTCTTGGAACAGACTGCAGATAACCAATCCATACCAAGAAAGATGTCATAAGTTCTTGATGCCACTATAATGAGGTTCCAACTGAAACTCTCTCCTCCAAGAATAAGGTTACACTATCGGCATAGGTGTTTGATCACTAAGTCTTCTCTAATAAGTGTCTGCAAGTGTAAGAGTCGAGTCAAAGGTTCAACTGTAATATCTAAGTTTCTTATGAGATATGTGGTGAGAAAGGAATGACTAGAAAAAATGACTATCAGTACTATAGATAAGTTAGAAAAGACACAGATTATAGTTTTAATAATTCTTGGATCCCCTTGGTTATATGCCTCGACCACTTGTAGTTGTTCTCTCCCTTTTCCTCCAGCTCCCTGAGTCTAATGTGGATCACCAGAGGGTGGTGGTGGTAACAAGTCGAAACATCGACCACCTTCTACTACTCTCCTAGATCATATTCCATGTCTTCCTCACTTCGGATCTACCTTATCCTATCCTTGTCTCTTCCTATATGGTCTATCCATGGTCTCTCTATCAGTAGTATGATGGTTTGGAAAATCTAGAGAATGATTTCCCCTACCATCACATGAATAGAACCACCTATCTTTAGGCTGACTTGACCCACCCCATGAGCCATGAACTGAAGATCCACTATCCTAGAAAATCCTCTTGAAACACCTCTCATGTCTATGTCCCTAAGAAATATTTCTGCTCCCTACTACTGAGGTTTATGTTCCTTCTTTCCCTCTACTGACTATCACCGGTTGTATCTACTCATCCAATAATCATTCAACCACCATAGCCCACTCAAGTAGCCCATCATAAGTAGGAATTCACAATGGGATAATGCTATCTCAGATGTATCTACATAGACCCCACTCAAATTTCTATCCCTAAAGTATTGATCTTGAATCATATTCATCGATTACCTAGAAAAGTTGGTAAATATCAATGAATAATTAGCTACTAACATGTTTCCCTACTAGAGACGGAGAATCTCCTTAATACTCACAGATCTTAGCGTAACTAGTGATAAATTATCTATAAAGATATGTTTGTTCTATTTCTATTAAAGAGTCACCTCATTATGATTTTGGGTAACCAAACTCCACCATTATCTTATTGATCTATGTAGAAGGATCACTTCTAAGACCAAAATAGGATTTTTGGGTGTCCTGGATATATGTAAAACTTGGCTCACCACCTCAAGTCAGTGCTCAACTACTTATGGGTCAGGCTTACCTCATAACCTAAGGGGTATCTTCCACTGAAACTCATGAATCATGATCAGCCTGCACTCCTCGTCTGTTGGTACTATGGGTTCCAGATGATTCACTATAGGTGGTGGTATGGAAAGTGTATCACTTGGAGGTAACATTTGGGTAACATATCACTATATTAAAGCCTCTCCATTAATGGGGTCATCCTCCGGACCAGGCTACTGAATCATGGATGGTATATATCTTAGAGACATCCCGAAACAAACAATATGTACCATGATCAATGATTATATCTGGAGAGCTGACTCAATAAGTACATGGAAACCTCAACCCATTCCTATATGATGCATGTACCATTTATTTTCCCTACAACCAGTGTTCTCAAGTACCGAGTCAAAAAGCAGGTTATCAGAGTCCTAGTATATGGATGAATCGGTCTCTACACAACACTTGAGTCCCTGGCCTGAAAGACAAACTTGAAACACTTAACATCGTTTCCCCAACCAATCTCACAGACTCAGAGTGCTAAGGTAGAACCAAATACTCTGATACCACTCAATCACAACCCATTCTAGTGGGGCCTGTGTTGAGACTCCCCAAGCCCGCATCCGGTAGGCCAAGGGAGGGTGACTAGAACTGAGCAGTCATATCACTAACATAGAAAGAATTTCCTATGTACTTGTACACGTGCACACATCTCCAAGCACACAAAATGATGAAATGTAAAAAAACAATAAGTATCCAATGCATGCATACAACTATATCCCACAACCAGAGTATGATAGGACGTAAGGTAATGTAAAATAGGGCCAAATAAATGCCCACCACAAAGAGTGTGTAAAAAAGTCCAACCTGTAAGAAAAAGGTATTGTGACTGATGTCTGAAAGTTGTAAGAACACACCTCAGTCTGTCTGGTATCACTAAAAATAGTATGGTCTTAGTCTACCTAGGACTCCTCCAAAAGTTTGATTGTCTGCATAATACATGATATGTGCAGGAAAATCCCATGCATAAGTGAGTATAACAATACTCATTAGGACACATCAAAACCACTAAGCAATAAAACATGTGAAAGTACAGTCATATCTACATAGGTATATGTCTACAACACATATAACAAGAATATCCAAATATACTCAAACAAATACACATAGTCTAGAGGTAAGCCACAACCACTGCATACCAACACTATGAAATTATCTTGAAGATTACATTAAGTAATCATCAAGGATAACACAATCCTGAGTCTGATAGCATTGATGACATATGTCCGAGAGGTACTACTTGTCGGGGACCATCATCAGAAAGATACAGGCTGATAGATCTAAAGAGGATATGATACACAAAAGGGGATCACACTCATATCCATGGGGTGATACCAACTAATAAATCTTGATTAAGCCACTAAGTAGAAGATGGACATCTGTGTATTGATGGTCATGATGATATAAAGAACTCCACCCTAGGCATGAAGATGAATAGAGGGTCCCACTCCGGGCCTCTCAGAGGGATTGAAACAACTCTATCTATGAAGTTATGCTAAAGGGATCATAGTCCCAGGATTAGGAAATGATTCATACCAGCCTTCAGGGAAACTATAAGGGGAATTAACCCTAAAAAAACTTGTCCAAAATATTTAGGATAAAGGGTTCAAGACATGTAGAAGGGGGTACATAGTGTGTAGTAGGGTCACACACTCTGTCCCTTTCCCCCAATTACTTCCAATGTACAATGGCTTGTGTCTTCCAACTATGACATGTAAAAGAGGGATACACAGCATGTAGACAAGGTTAAATGTCATGTCCCTGCATCTGGGGTCTTCTCATGTACTTCAGTAGTGTTCCAGTACATGGATTCAACCTATATGTCCCTACCTGTGTACCAGTACACGGGGTACCCCATGTACTCGGTATAGGCCAAGCCATGTGGGGGAGTACATGCTATGTAGGCGACCAATGCACTCGACCTAGAGTCTATGTAATCCTTCAAGTACACATTGAATACATCCAAGGGGACTATACACCATGTATTCAAGGACTACACATTGTGTGTATCAAGGTTCTCAAAAACCCATCTTCTCGATCCCCCTCGTGCCATCAATCACCCAGATTCTATTATGGTGGTCTGTTCACCTTGAAACTTTATATCCAAGTATATTTCTCCACCCTAACTCCGAATTGATGGGATGCAGTCCTTAAATTGAATTAGAAAATGCAATTATAGTCATTATTTTTTATCGTCGAAGAACATGAATTCGGAACCCACCATCATTCGATCCACCATTTCACCCACCGTCACACTTTTGTCGATTCTTCCTAATGCCAGATCTATAGTTTCATATTGTTACACTAAGAATCAAAGTCATAATGATCAATTTTTCACAATGGGTTAAAAGCACTTGAAGAACAAAGATCATGTGAAAAAAACGAAAGAATTGGGGGATAAATCCACAACAAATAAAGAGGGAAGTACCTAGATTTAGGTTAATGTCAATAATTATTTTTCACCATTAGAATGGTAATGAATCCAAAAAAATCTCAAAAATCAAATCTTGATAAATCCCACAAAAGAACCCATCCCGAATATACAATAAATTTGGGGGGTAATCTGTCTATGGATTTGTCTATATTCATTGTAAGAATCAAGAACAAGGAAAGGATATAAAAATAACACATCATACCTATATTTGGATCATTCATTGGTGAAAAATGGTCCCCAAGATGTTGTTGTTGGAGAGATTTTTCAAGACTGGTGCACACTGATCTTTGATCTGAATTTCACCATCATTTTCTTGATAGAATTATCTAGATCTCTCTCTCCAATGTCTCTAGAGGATTACAGGGTCATGAGGCTAACCCTGGATCTCTAACATAGGGATACATTTAAAGAGAAAATCTTTGTGTCTCTATGTCAAAAAAATAAAATAAATTTTCTTAATTTATTTTATTTATTTAATTATTTGTGACGACATTCCATAATTGACCCGTGCCGACTAATGCTAGGTCGCACCTAGGGTAAAACTGTCATTCTGAACTCAACGGTTCCCTCAAATTTCTAATCTGAGCACCCATTTAGAATTTATTCCACTTTTTATGTAAAACCACTTGTGCGTGCTATTTAGTATATTTAATATATTTCAAACATTTATTCTAGGAAAACCGGGATTCGGAATCACACATAATCTCAACGCCTTGCCCCGAAATTCATCAATATAATATTTAAAAATAATATGCATAAAAACTGATGTTACATGATTTTTCATAAAAATGGAATTAAACTATCAAATAAGACTAAGATAACTACACAATATGGTAGTCAGATCTATCTGATGGTGCTTGAGAAATAAAAAATAGATGAGTTCCTAGTAATTGCAGAAATGGGAATGAATGTTTTTATGGAATGTAAAACTAGTAGTCTTTAGGTTATTTTATTCTAAAATCAAAGTATACTCAAAGTTAAATCTTGTTGTAGATAATAGTCTCCATATTTAGATTCAATTAAGTATGTTTTAATTTCTAATATAGTTTATGAAATATGTTTTGTGATCATTTATAATGAATTTAAACAATGGTATTATTCAAGTTGTTATGGATGATAGAAGAAATGTGAGGCCCCAAAACCGCACTTCTGGATCCAATACAAAAAATGTTGTATATTTTTTTGTATAAATTAACTTAAAAATACACAGTAATTTACATTTGAGGATCTTTTCTGGTCTAGGGTTTGAAGGAAAAGTATCACTCTTACATATTATCATAGTAAAAACAATAAAAAAAGGTATTGATTGAACTCTGTATGTACTATCTTTTTATTGATTCTAAATTCAATGAAATCTCTAAATTATCTAGAAATAATTTTATAAAAACATATAGTGATAAAAAATTTACTAGTAAGGGGATTTTAAAAAATCCAGTGAAAAACATTTTTAAAATTACCTTTTGAAAAATAATTTTAAAAAATACCTTGAAATTACTTATAATTTTGAAAAAAAAAATTCGAATACACTTTTCAAAATATATTATATTTCTAAAAATGCTTGAAAATACTTTGAAAAATGACTTGAAAATTCCCTTGGAAAATACTTATGCCTTTGAAAACATTAAAATTATTTTTTAAAATACTTAAACTTTTAAAAAATTTATAAATTATTTGAAAATACATATGATTTTGGAAATGATATAAAGCCTTTGAAAATACTTATTCTTTTCAAAACATTAATAATAATCTTTTGAAAATACTTACGATTTTAAAAATTCATTAAAATAATCCAGTGATATTTCAAAAAATATTTATCAAGATTTGGAAATATAAACAATGGATCCACTTCAAACATTGAAGGTCATCTAGGCCTACCCACTTTCCTTATGATTGGGTTCACTCCCCAATCCCTTTTAATGATTACAATTTCAAATTGAATTTTTTTTATAAAAACTTTTTGAGGTTTCTTTACATATATATATATATTCATTTTTTCTAGATTTTTTTCACTAAAAACATAACAATTCATTAAATAAATATACACACTTATATTTATATATAAATATATAAATATTAACTTTCTTAGTAAATCACTTGTTAAATTTGGTACAACCAAATCTCATGATATTTAGACTTTTCATAAATACATGGATTGTTAATTGAAATCCCTATAATTGAAACTTCCTTTATAAACTCAAGAGATACATTTCATTAAAAAGGGAAATAAAATGATAACTTTTATCATTTAAAACTCATATTTGAATAAATATATTAAAAAACCATTTGATTAATTTATTTTATGCATCAAATAATGATGTAAATGTATGATTCCTTCACATAAAATAATAGAAATAGTACATTTCTATTCACATAAAATAATCAATATAGAATTTTTCTTTCATTGAATAATCATAAAAAAACGTTTTATATAAAACAAATAAAATTATAAAAAGTAAAATTTTTAAGTAAAAAATTCTATCCTTATATAAATATGTATGTGTGTGTGTATAATTATACATCATAAGCATTAAAACCCTTATGATTTGAAAATAATTTCTTTATTCCATAAAATAAAAAATTATAAAATTAATATCCCTTTCTAAATCAAAACAACTTGAAATAATGTATTCATAACCCAAAATTAATACCTTGAAAATATTAACCTTTATATATAAAATGATACTATAAAATCATAATTTGTAATTAGTATCATAATTTTCAATATAAAATATATTATTGAAAATAGTACAACTTCCTAATATAAAAATAACCATTTAAAATAAATAAGGTTGTTTTTTTGAGAGTAATATATATATATTTGCATAATAATAAATCAAATCCTAAACATATTGTAGAGTCCTGAAAATTCATCCAAGGAGAAGAAATACCCATGTAATCGCTTTGTAGAAGGAATTAATCACTTCTATAAGTTTATCAAGGTGAAGGGACTCAAATTGAGTTGTATTTCTTTGAAAGAACTTGAAGGAATTCATGTTTTCAAATGGACCGCATACCATCACCAGGAAAGGTATGCGAAGAAGATGGATCACAAACCGCCAGGTATGTGGGATAGTCTTCGAATTGCTAGCCTGTGAAATGATGGCCAAAGAGCAGGGAAAACTGCAAACCACGTCAACTAAAGGAGTTCTTCATGGAAGGCCATCTATGTATAGTGTCGCGAACCCCTCAGTTCATTGATTAAGTAGACGCTCAGGGTTTTGTGAACCATTATCGCAAACCAAAGTCTATGCGAACCCCGGCTGACCGAGACTTCTCTGGGTTAGAAAATTACTTCAATGGGACTCTACAAATGGTGACGTGTTCCTGGTAGATATGATCGCTCTGATGATCTATAAAAGGAGAACAGTAGAAGAATAAAGGACAGGCATAGAGGAGATGGATAGATGGAAAGACGGGTGACGAAAGATTGAGGAAAACTTAGGGGTTTCACTCTGGCTTCCATCTTGTTTCATCAGCAAATCACGAATAGAGAACCACTTCCTTCGTCGGTACATCCAGTCGCAAACCATAAAAATGGGGGAATTGAATAATAATAATGGAACTGAAAACCCAACTGGTAAAATGTTAACTAAATAATTCTCATGGATGAATTTCCTACGAATGTTAATTCCACCGACCCTCCTTCAATATGGCTCTCCGCGTAGCATACCTCTGTCAGGACTAAACCCAGCATCGCGTACCCAATTAGTACGTGGATATAACCCAAAGTTTCACGGTGAGCTACATACCACTTTGGTATGCACTTGGTGATACCCATGCCCGCATACCACTCCAGTACACAAATGGCCCTCCTGCCCGCATACCACTACAGTATGCAGATCATTCCCCATCCCGCATGAGAAACTAGTACGCAGAATAGGGTGTGTTCGGGTATTGTTCCCTCCAGTTACAACCTCACCCCTCCATTAACATCTAGTCCTCCATAATCCCTCTGCTAACTAGTACTCTGAAGCTAGGCCAAAGCCTCCTCAAAATCCACCAGACCTATATAACCAGGCCTTCGGGCGCATCAGCGCACCCCATTGAGTCTGCATACCCACGGTAAGCGGAGTCAAGAAGGCCCTCCCAACAAAGGTGTGGGATTTGGGAATTCCCGTAAGGCTAAATTCTCATGGTAACTTAGATTCCAACCTTGGTATGCCAACATGAACCTCCCATTTCTTAGGATTAGGGGTGATCACTTTATTTTACATTTAATGAGGAACAATGATCAGTCAAATGGGTTATGTTCGCTCAAACTTTGATGAGGAAGAAACTCCTCCCCTTCCCATAACATACTTCGGGGCCCTCCCACTGATGTAAGTCCCCAATATTCTGATACAGGGTTGCATGACCTTTAATTCCATTTCACATGGAAAGGTTCATCTCTCTATGCCCTTGCGCATGGTCGCCCCGACATCTTCCACCATGGGCTCTCCCTCCCCCACCAACAAGGGAGGAGACATGTGCATTATCGAATATTTCACATCCTTTTGTTTCTCACACCAATCATGACTCATGTGGGCTTAGAGGTTTTTGAGGACTATAACATCAGCACACCGTCTGAACTACGATAACTATGATTCCTGACCAAATTAGGATACGTAGGACACCTACCAGAATGCCCAAGCTCAAAAGGGTTCCCATTCGAAAGGGTACACCCAATCATGTGTGTAAAATGGGTAGCCCACATGCATAAGCCTCACGTATTCCGAACTACGTGGGTTCGGATTCCTCTCTTGAGGATACGTAGGAATCCCTCCTTATGGGCCTGATCCCAACATCAAGTCACCTTCTGTCCCCTCTATATGATGATAAACTCCCAAGTGACTTACAATATATCTAATTCAGCATCACCTCTATGTCATTAAACATATAAATGATCACAAAGATCTTGAAAATTAAGGGTAGCCCATGGAAACACTCTTCGAGAATGAACCAAGTATTCATGAACATATGAACTTGACTTAAATCTATAAGAGAGTCCCAAAACAGGCAACAATCCTCCCCCATAAGGGTGCGGCGTGCCTGACCTCCCAACCTCTCGACCAATGGATTCCTCAAGTGTCCTTAGCAAAATCATTATCCAACGAATGCCTACCTTTGTAAAGAAGGTCCATGAATCCTGGATACTAGGGCCTATGGGAGTTCTTGTCTCCATGAATAAACCCATTGGAGATTATCCGAGGAAGTTATATCTGAGAAGGGCCGATTTCATGATTTCTTGACCCCCACGCAATCACCCACTGGGACCAAAAGTTCACCACATGGTTAATTCAACTTTATTTAAAGGATAATGACATTGAACGGGTTGAAACGAAGGAGTGGTAAACTTGAAAGGATCCCGTATCTATAGAAAAGGGGTAAGTGTTGATCATTGTCATGCCATTTTTTCTCTGCCTATGAAACGTTCCAACTTAGAGGTAGAACACATATAAAGATGGATTTTTTGAAAAAAAATCATATATATGTATATGATTGAATAAAATAATATTCTAATTGAGATATATATATATATATATTATTTAAAACAATATATTATTCCCCTCACTAAAATGGAGAATAAAATGCAACTCCTTGGGGTGCCCATATCGAGTGAAGGTAATAGACTTCGGCCTTACCTGAGGGTACTCGAACTGGTATAAAGGGAGGGATATATTAGAGTATCTCATATTGTGTAAGGGTTATTCTTTAAATACGGTGAAAGGATTTTTTTCAAGAGTGATAAAAGGCTTATATATATATATACATACATAGAGGTTCAGATGCTAGCTTCCAAGGGAAGCTTGGATTTTTTAAGATAACAACTAATGACCTAAAACAGATGTCTATCATCGTATAAGGATTTAACTGATGTTCCTATTATTTCATATTTATATAATTTGAAAAACTGAGGGTTTTAAAAATTAATCAATTTTATTTTAAAATGGAAATACTCGATTTAAAATTTTATCAACATATGAATATGCATATGCATTTGGCCAAGCATTTGTGAGAAGCAATTGGTTCCCACTTGAAGATTAGAGTAAATGTATGATGAGGACCTACGAAATAGTTCGAAGGACATGTCTTGAAAAAATGTAATTGTAGCATACTATTAATAGTTATACATTTTTAGAATTATCATGTGGTGAAATGAGTTATAAGGGATTAATTTAATGGTGATGGCACTGATTGAAGAAGACAACATCGGAAGCTTGGATTAGATTTTAGGGGAATAAAATAAAGTGTGAGAAATATCAAACAACCATATTGATACAATACAATGACTGTGATTTAATCGAGAAAAAAAAATTGATCCCACATCGAAACAAACCCCTGGTCATCGCTCCCTTATAAGAAAAATTGTGACTTTTATTCAGCAGAATGAAATCATAGGCCTCATAGATTGTCCTATGCATGATTCAGCCTACCTATGAATATAGGCCACTCAGTCCACCTTACCTAAACATGACCTGAATTCTATGAATATATTCCTCTAGGATCTCTTGTCAAGGTTGGATCCCACTGGGTGGTAGAGCTAGCTAAGGCTAGTTGGCCTCAGATGGCCCTATTCTTTTATATAAAAAAATCTAAAATTTATCATAAGTATAATTTTACTTTCTATAATTTATTACCTTTCGACTATATATTATATTATTATTTTTAAATATATTCCTATGAAAAATTTTAAAACTAAATTGACCACTTAGTTTCAAGGTTATAACATTTTTCTTTTATGATAGATCATTATTCTAAAATAATTATTTAAATTAATATGAAATTTCTAATTACTATGTTTTATTATAATTTTTTTTTGAATTATATTTTAAGTAAAAATTTATAATTTCAATTTTATTACATTTTAAAACAAAGTACCAAAGAAAAATTTTACAACAAGGTTTTTAATATTATTAAGTTATTAATCAAGTAAGTCACATTTTTTCATTTTTAAAAAAGAAAATAAATTATCTTAATTATCATAACTCTAAATTTAATTAGTTTTTATATGTTAAAATAATAATATTGTAAAAATTATAAAAATATCCATTTAAATAGTTTTAGAATTAAAAATAACTTATAATTTATAAAATAGCATTAATGGTCTTAAAAACATATTAATAAACATAGAGTATAAATACAATTATTTGAAGAATAAAAAAATCAATATACTTATCTATTCATTAATAAAATAAAATTAATATATTAATTTAAAAACATATTGATTAAGGAAAATATAAGACTTTAGGATAAATTTTACATTGTTTAATTTATGTATAAAACAAATAATTTAATAAACATTTATTAAAATGCATAATTTTATGGGATGTTACAGGATATATACCCAGTAATATCATTTAATGAGGGATTTTCTTGGATAAATGAGGTCATAATAAAATTATTATCCAAAAGTAGCATGATGGGTTTGGAAGATAAAGTTATATCTCAACAAAGGCATGTTTATCATGTGAGGGAAACTAGATGAGTTATTATGAGTTGTCTCTAGTGAAAGTGGGAGTATATTGGAGTTGGTGCCTTAGAAAAAACTATTATGTACATTAAATTACTAGAATACTCATGATATTGAATATTAATTAATATCTTATCACATAATTATCGGTCACTTATGTGACATATAAGTGATAATTTCTTAAGGGTATCAATCACACTAAAATGTCACAGCAATTCTCTATAATGATGAGAACCTAGAATTCTCATGAAAATATTATTAAATATACTTTCAATAAATAGATGATATCATTTAATGAGATATAAATGATACATGCTATCAAGGGAAGAGACTCATATGAATTTGATACACATTATCATTGTGTACACCCTTGGTAATCTTCAAAGTAATAGATTGTGAGAACATGACCAATTAGTAAGAAATCCATGTTTATAAGTGCCATTAGATATTCCTATATAAATATGTGTATAATGATCCTTAGACATTAATATTATTATTAATTAATATTATGAGTCACATAATTTTATGTATTAATAAAAACCATGATGACATACACTCGTAGTGGGGTAGGATATATTGGGTGCATCATGAGTAATATTGCATTAATGAATAATGCGAGAAAGGATTTTTTTTTTCTTCTATTTTTTTAATGGAAGTTGATATATCAGGCCCATTAATGGAAATAGAACTATAATATTAAGTCCATGGAAATAGCTTTATATTACAATATTCAATTCTGAAAAGTTAAAAAAGAGACATCGAGCATATAGGTTGATGACACTAGTATGCAACTTTCTGAATTAGAGATATCATGATAAATGGATTATATTACACATTGTGCATTCATATATGGTTATTTTCATTATAATATTTTTCATCATTCTTTATTGTTGTCTTGGGATGATTATAGATTCTAAAAATGGAATTTAGGTGTATCAACATTATTCCACTAAGAAAGGGGTCCATAGGGGCACACAATAAGTGTATTGAGAACCACAGTTAAATTCTATTTTAATTTAACATGTTGAAAAAATATTATTCCCATATATGGTTTAATAATTATTCTTGTTTATCTGATTAAATATATTTTATATCTAGTTATTCGATATAATATTGTGTGATTTATTTAATAAATATTCATTTATTAATGTAATTATTAATTACGTGAATATATAATATTTATTCTGGTTTATTCATAATGTAATAATTATATATTTATTTTTCTAAATGGATATTTAATAAATATTTATTCACTAGTTTTATGAATATAATATTTATTTATTTATTATAAAATAATGTTGTGTAAATTATTTATTAAATATGTAGTCATTATTCAAGGGCTAGTAAATAATAAGGGGTATTGGTGGATTGAGTTTAATGGTTTGAAGTAAAATTTCATATTAAATATTATTTGAATAGATATTAATTTATTTATTCATGGAAATAAATTTTATTTTATCTATATGTTTACTGCATATCAAGTAAACAATATTATTATTTTTATTATATTGACATGGGGTTTATCGGGGATTAATAAAATAATAAGGTACCATGTGAAATTATTATTTATCTAACATAAATTTATTTCAACCTGATTATTTTATTTCTAAAACTAATGGTCATTATGAATAATGAAATTATGGAGAAAATTATCTCAAGACATAGAGATATTTTACCTTAGAAAACTCTCACAAATGGAGTGGAATCCTTATCCACCGACATCTCTATACTAGATATACTAGGAATAATTATTCTACCCAAAGAGATTCATTTGGTGATCATCAGTGTACAACAAAGGCATTAAAATATTTTGTTCAATAAATTAAATATTTCTATGATAACATTAAGAGGTTTTTCTTACACATGTGTATCACCACTAAAGGTATTATACCATTTAATACTATCATTTTGGTGATGTAATAACAAGAAATGATCTAAAAATTAATTAACAAAGAAATGAATTAAACAAAAAGTATTTATTTATAGGAATAAATTAATTATAAATAAAATTTGATGAACATTCCTTCCTAGAATCAGTGTAATATTCAATTAACCGTTTATTTAATTATTATTTTTCCATGATGTTGTTCATCATGTATATATCAATTTATTTGATGCTTATGAAAAATATGAGTTGGAAACCACCCAAAATGTGATTCTACTATTATTAGAATATTTACTTATTCCTCCATTAACATATCACATATAAATAAGACAACACGAACCACACTATAAATGGTGTAGACTCATACCAATGTGTCACGGGTCTATAGAATTTTCACCACTCTATATAAATCACTTCTAGACATGTCCCCCAACTCCAAAATATGGAACGTCCTGATGTATGTATAGAATGACCCTATGAAACTTATCGAAACTTCCACCCCTATCCCTCACCATCACATTTTCTAACATTTCTAGAAATTTTCATGAAACTCGTGCTAAATTAGAATGACCCATGACAATGTTTATAAAACCACCAATCTCTCCTCTTTAAATATTTTATATGTTTTTTTAATTATTCTAAGATATAATTTCAATTTAAAGACTTATCAATTATCTCAAAAATATCCATAAATAGTGATAAGTGATATTTTTTATCATTAATAACTTATAAAATAATTCACACAAAGATTATAATCAATATTAAATGTCAAATCAATCATTTCATGCTCATTTACACCATTCTTCATATTTTACCATGAATCTATTTTCAACTCCATAAATTTAAATTCTATGGTCATAAAATTAATATTTTCATGAATTAATATTTAAATTATATAATTTATGAAATTTCATCAATAAATCTCATTTAACCAATTTCATTAATAATCTATCAATCTCTAATCCATCTCATTTAAATTATTCTACAAGAATAATAATTCTATCAATTTCATGTTCATAAATTCCTTATAATTTTCAATATACCTCATTTTCATCATTCTATATTATTATGAAGTATCCAAAAAACATGAAAAAAAATAATCATAGAGTATTCACATGGATTATAGAAGATATTAAGACTTGAGCCACATACGTTGAATTCATAATGAACTAAATTCCCCAATCATTTGATGATCATCACTGATCGTTCCCCAATAATATTATCATCATCTTTATCCTTTATTGGGTATCACTGTACATCACCACAAATAATTTATTTACTTAAGATAATAAAGTTAGTATAGTATATGAAATTTCACCAGTGTCAAATAAATAACCATAATTCAATTCATGTAACTTCTCTCCCATCAATTCCACGTGTAATCACTAATTAATCCTTTTATTGACTTTACCACTAATCCCCCACATTTATTCCACCTTTCACCATTTATTTAACTAAAATTTCCATCTATACTAATACTTGGATCTTATAATATTTCCACATCACCACCATAATATAAAATATCTCACATGCCACATTATTTATTTAATAAATATAATCTATAAAAATATTAATTACTCGAATAAATAAATAATTTATTAAATTCCACCATTACTCAATAATCACAAAGAAAACTTTCCTGCTTATAAATTTTAAAAATAACCACTTGTGGGTTAACACCACATCCTGAATTTAATGACATGACAAAAATTACATTTTTTGAACTAAAAAATTACTATCGTACCCTTCTGAGATTAAAATATATAAAATTCCAGAAACACCCAAAATTAAAATTCTTGGATCTCTGTAAGGTGTGCATTGAAAATTATGGATAATTGTGTACATTAAATATAATTTGAGGATGAGAACATATAGAAGAAATAACACATATTTTTTCAACATCGTTTCATTGAGGATGAATCATCGAATTGGGATTAAAGAAGATAGAAAGGTACACAATTTAAGTTGATATTTCTCAAATGTTTCTTTGAATTTTGAGAATGTTTTTTATACAATAAGAGTTTGAGTAAGATTTAATGAGAGTAAAGGTTATTTATGGAGTGGAGAAATATGACCAGCCAGTGAAAATACTGATATTTTAGAGCATCATATAGGCCAATTAAGATAATTATCATAATTAATAAACTAAAAAATGTTAGATTTTAAATTAAAACTAAATAAACTCAAGAGTATGACTGTATAAAAAATTATGACCATTTTATTGAAATATATTGTGGGAATATTTTCCTGATAAATGCCCAATAAATTTCTAATGGTTACCAAACTAAATTCCTAGGTAATTGGTCATAACTTTCCTAAAATTTGATATTTCATGAATGTTTTTATAGTGTAAACTATATTTATTATCTACCTGATTTTTTTGACCTAAATAATGATTTAAGATGTTTTTTAGTATAATACAACCTCTAGAACAATGGAATAATGAATGAGATGTACAAATCATGAGAAAATAACATGGATCTCATGGAATATTATATTATATATTGGTTAGATATTTTCATATTGATTTTTAATTATAATTGAATTTATTTGGGGATATTGAAGTTCATGGAATACTAAAGAAAATATAGAGAGACTAAGGAGAAGAAAGTTTCTTATTTATTCTATCAAAAATCTATTTTTCCCATAAATTAAGAGTTTATAGGTAGGTTTATTAAGTAATTATCAATATTAACTTGTATAAATGTCTCCTTAAAGGTCCCAGGTGTTCTTATATGTCAACTAGTGGACTCTATTTCTCCTCTAGAGTTCCTTGAAGCTTCCTCACTCATATATTGATTCATGGTGGTTAGATTTTCTTGTAAATGTTCTACACTTGATCTCTTTAAAGAATAAATGAATAAAGAATGGGGTTTAAATAAGTTCATGATCATTGAGCTCATTAATGTGTATAAGATGCTCAATTATTATGTTAATGGGGAATATTTTGAATTTTCATAGTATTGGTTCACCAAATCATTTCATAAGTTTCATTTTCACCTTCCATGTTGGATTTTCAATATTTATAAGAATAATTTCACATCCACAACAGCTACCTGATTTTATCTCCTTGGTCTTTCGATTCCCTTCTATAATCTAGATCTTATATATTATATTAGTGATACTTTTGGTCATTTTATATGCACTGATAAAATAACTTATGCATTAAATAACCCTATCATGGTTCACATCGATGTTAAAATAGACCTATCTCATTCACACACTAAAGTCATGTGGATTATAGTAAAAGAATAAAATAGTTATTGTAAACCAATTTGGTTTGAATCATGTATGTAAATCTACTCCTAGTACCATGGGAATGGTCATTACATTTCCATCTATTGTAGGATTCTCTTGATTACCCAGTTGAAGGAAGTATCTCAGTCAAATGAAATTAATGGGGTTTTATTCTTCCTCTTGGTAAACCAAATCCTCCTCTAAATAACTATTATAGCTCAGAAAAAGAGTTAATGTGGGGTATATAGCCTGGGAGTCTTCCTTCCCAACCATCCTACCCTATTTTGATGAAACTAAGACTATATAAAAGGGTGACATTAAGAGGTTAATCTCATATAGGATTCATGTTACTTACTCCCTGGCTCTGATCATGTATTCATCTTCATCATCAATAAGTTAGTTTATAGTAGCCCTATTGAATAATGGATTTACTTCTATACTTTATTATATCATTATAGTTATTGAATATTCATAGATGAAACTCATAGAAATTAACCCATCTTAGGAGGTCGATTAGTATCTATCAAAAGTTAACACACTTTCATTTCGTATAAATCCCCCAAGATAAACATGTATTTATTATATATCGCCTTCATAAATTAATATTTACATCTTATAAAAATATCACAATCCTAGGAATGGATGGTTTAGTGTCTTCGAGGATCAATTATATAAGAAACATATTTTACCATAAAAGGGAGTGTTTCTTGAAAATTAATCCACACTAGACTCCCTTATATACTTATCATTAGTTATATTTATCTTAGTAATATGGGTAACAGAAACATAAAAAAGGGGTTACCTCAAATGATTAGTAAGGTAAATCATGTCATCAATGATAGATCAAAAGCATATGAGAAAACATGGACATGGGATAAATATAATATTAAAAATAACATGGAATAATAAGATTTTTCATTAATTCATGATATCAGAACATGTATCTAAAAAGAATAAACATGTGATGTGTCATAATATTGAGTGATTAGCATGGAAACACGGTATAAGGTAATGATATCATAAGTTCATGGAATCATAAATATGTAGAAATAGTATAAAACATTACTATCATAAATATAATCTATGTCTCAATGATAATAATATCATAGTGGATAGAGTACCATAGTGGATGGGAATCACTCCATGTTCCCATAAATATAGTGTATAGAGTCTCATAGTAGATTGGGTTAACTCCCCATTCCATTTAATATTATCTCATGAGATGTAAATATTTACCTAATGCATTTCAGGGATATATAATTCCAGACCCAGCTGTCATATTATGAAAATATTAATTTGTACATATATGTAAATTAAAAATATTGAAAAGAACTCATATTTAAATCATAAGCATAATAAAACCAATGATAAGAAAGTGAGTTTCATAATATATTCTCAAATCATAACCAAAGTTTGTATCATAATAATCCCTTATATAAAAAGGAATTAAATCATTTTAAATATTCATATTTGAATAATGAATCAATATTCTTAAACATGGAGATACAGTTTATAAAAAATTATGATAATGATTTTAAATTCCAAAATCATAATAAACCACTGAGGAGATGATTTATGAAATGGGTAAAGCATATTTTAAAGAAATAATGGGATTATTATTTTTTGTTAGACTATAAATGAACTATGAGTTTTTTCCATAAATTAATAAGGGTTTTCAAAATCTATTCATGGTTTAATACATTTTAAGGATTTTTTATTTGATATAAAATAAGAAATTTTGAAGCTACCATAAATTGGGTTTACTTAAAAGAGATAATTACGAAGGTAACTTAAACAATTAATGTATTATCCTAAATAAATAAAGGTTAATTTAATGAAAAATATATATATGGAACATATATATATATATAATATGGTTGAAATAAATGGAAAGAATATATATTAATAATTTTAAAAATAAAAAAATGTGTAACCTAAAAGTAACGAAGGTGGTTGAAAGATCCTTTTTTATTTTTTTTAAATGACTTTGTTGAAATACCAAAGCATAAAAAAATATAATAAAACATTAATTTTAAAATAGGATAACTAAAATATAAAGTTCACATAATGACACATAATTAGGTTTCTAAATATAAAGGAGAATATTGTTAGTGCTAGAGAAAATTGGAAAATGAGGGGAAATTTTCATTAAATATTATAGTAAATATTCTCAACATTGATATAGTTTTAAGGAAGTAGTTAATCAATGTAAAATCTATGAATTTAAAATAATTCCCATAGAGGAAAAAAATAATCATGAAATAAAGTCTTATGGTGGAAGAAACTAATCATAATAGTAAGAATCTCAATATAAAACATAATAACTAAAATAAAGGGATATTGAGTTAAACAAAACCCTTACAACATCATAATATTTTGAATTATAATACATGGAAGGTAAAACATGAGATGTATTTTCAAATACTTTATATTTCATGAATTTTATATCAAAAATAAATTCATGTCCAACAACCCTTACCTTAAGTCGTGATTTTTTCTATGTGTATGCCTAACATCCTAAAAATTAAATTAAGTTAATTAAAATATTTTTTTATTAATTTTATCATTTATATTAAATTTTTTAAGGTTTACCTATTATCATATGTTATTCATTTATTAATGTGTTCGCATATGTTGGTTACCTAAGGTCGTTCAGTCAATTTCTCTGAAACATCATTGGTATATTAACTATGGTTAAAAGTGTTTTCAAATTTCTTCATAATATATATAATTTTTTATTTATATTTATTTTATTATATTATTATCACATGATTTATATAGTTTTATAGGTTTTCCCAAAACAAATTCAAATTAAGAATGATTCATTAATAATTTGTTTATTGAGGTTTAGTTTACTATTACCATTAATTGTTAATATCAATTGAATAATGTACAATATTATCATTAAATAATATTAATAATATCATAAATATCATTATTGTATTTTTAAAATTATACATATTAAGTGATAATGGAAGAACAAAATACATCATTCTTTGGACAAGGTATTTCGCATATACATTGTCGATTCTCTCATATTTCATATAATGGAAGGGGTAATAAAAATAAAATAATTTTAATTTTATAATCTTAATCATGTTGTAGTTATTATATTTTTTATTTTAATAACTCTTTTCTACCATCTATGTAATGTGGTTATGAAAAATAGAATATGTTTTTCATGGAGGTGGTAGTCCACCCAAACGCATGACGACGTCTCCATTTTTAGAATGGTTTTGGAGGGAGGTAGAAAAGTGATATTAAATTAATATAATAATATTAATAATATTAATAATAAATATATTATCATACTGTCATGGATATAAAATATTTAAGAGGTTAGTAGAATAAAATAACTAAGAGAGATTGGTTAAGAGCACAAACAATTATTTTTTATGTTCACCCTTGGGTAACATCTTAAGGCTCCTTAGCTTTCTATTTTATAAAGACCAAAGAATATAAGACAGTCGGATAAAGTTTATGAGATACTAGGGAATATTTTTGTAGATATAAATATTTTTAATGGGTGTATAAATGTGTTGTAAGTGGTATTATTTTACAAGTGACTAAAATTACACTTTTGTAAATACTCATTACTCATTCAATAATGGCATGACACTATTCAAGGATCAAAGGATCCAAAATTGAAAATAATTGATTGGATGATTTAAGGTAAATAATACCTCCACCATACATTTTTTTTCTAGTTTTTAAGCTTTATTTTAGTCTTTTACCATTAGATTTTTAACTTTTACCTTTTTGGTTTTTACCTTATAACTAGTTTTTACCTAAATAATTTATTTTTTTATTAAAATTATATGGTAACCCGTATTACTAAATTTTTATATTATAAAACTAAATTTAAGATTAATATAATATAATTAAATTTTTAAATAATATAAAATTAACTTTCATATTAAAACATTTAATATATAGAGAAACTATTTTTTATAAAAAATATTGTTTTTACCATTATGTGTTCTTAATATTATTTATTATTAATTAAAATTGTAAATAATGTTAATATATTTATATATAGTGTTTAAAATTATATTATATCCATTTTTAGATTATATTGATTTATTTTATTAGATAGAAATCTCATTATGCTAATAAAACACTTCTTTGAAAATATTAGTTTTACTGTTATCGAAGAAATTAATATTAATACTAGTAATCTTATTCTAATCACTAAAAATGAAATTAACCGTATCAATTAATATTAAAATGATGATAAAAATATTAAATTAATTTTTTTATATTTAATTTATATAAGTGATGAAAACAAGTTTTTGATACAAGCAAATAATAATAGTTTTTAGACTAAAATGTTATTGAAGTTTTTAGAATGTTAAACATGGGTTTTATAAATCCAAAATAGTATTTATAAATGTATTATTTTACTTCATAAATTTATATTTTTATATAAAGAAAAATCAAAATCTATTAATTCATTTTTTATTATGATAATTTCATAAATGTGATGGTATTAAAAAAATATGTATTTTTCACCATTCACGTAAAGATCAATTATTTTATAGAAATATCATATTTTCAATATAATATTATTTAAATGAAGAATTAAAAAATGAACTTAATTTTTTCAAATTAAATATCTAAAATTTATAAATTTATCTTTGAAATGAAAATTCAATATATAAAGGAAACCTATATTTATTGAAAAATTCCCTAAAAACATTAAGTATTCTTAATCATATTTTGTATTCATTTATAATTAATTATAATATTTTTATTTAATATATGTTTTATTATTATTAAATTTTCTTAATAATATTCATCTAATATTCCATGGATCATTTTTGTTTGATGATACATGTTAAACAAGGTATTGAAAAAAAATAAGGGTTTTTAAAATATAGAAATGACTCGAGATATAATTCCTAGAGAGATATCAACCTTCAAAAATTTGGAAATATATTTTTTACTCAGAATTTTGTATTCCTAAAGGAAGGATAATGTGAATTGAATGAGTCATAATCCCATAAACATTGAAGGATATTCATATTAAATGGATAAAATATTGATACAACCATATTGTTTATTTAAAATTAAATATCTAATAGTTAGTGAAAACATACATGTTATTATATATCTACAAATCTATAGTGAAGAACACCTAACACTACTTAATTATTACTATTCACATAAATATTATTTTTTTCATAGGATTTCCTTTGTTCAAATATTCTTAGAGGTCATTGGTGTAAATTTTTATCTTAATCCCTTAGATTAGTATATTGTTTTTCATAGTTCCCACAATACTCATATCAAAACATTGAATTGTTATCAAATCATTAGGAAGAACCTTATTTTTCTCTATATTATTAACTAAAATTTTACTTTCTCATCAGTATTGTGTTATTATATTCCCTATTTCATCATAGATAAAAAAATCTTCCATTTACTTTGAGGTGTTCCCTCATGTTCCTCTTCCCACACTTTTGACATGAAGGAAATTAAATCTTCTTTCCTGCATCATCTTAATCTCCAGAACATTCATGATACTCCATATTTATCTTTTATGGTGTGCTTGGAAACTAAAATATGTTCATGATGTTAATAATAATCCTTGATAGATTTTTTATCATTATCACAAGGTTTCTTACTTTGTCTCTTCTCTTATAAGGGTTCTCATTGGAAGAATATTTACATTTTTTATAGAATCTATTGTTAACTTAGTTCCTTCTAGATCCAACCATTAATAAAACCAAAAGGGTTTAATGTGATTGATGATTAAATAACATCATAATATAATTATCACAAATGAACTTATAAGAAATTAACCATGAAATGAATTACTCTTTAAATCCATTAAATTATCTTTTAGTTCATCCTAAATCACTCTTGGTTCAATCTAGGTTTTTTTAGGTTGGGTTCTCTCACACTCTTTAACCTAATTCCTTAACATAATAAATCCTTCATGTGATCATAAATATAATGTGATTTACCAAAGAATATCCCTAGATATTTTTTGCCCAGGTGTATTGTCTTAGGCCCACTCATCTTGCACCAAGTTAAGATTTAGTTTATACTCAACCAAACTTTTTTAGGGTTATTAACAAATGGTACATTTGTTACATAGATACATCAATATTCCATTATCCATATGGGGATTTAATTTCTTGGGAAACCACATACCAAAATATTCTACCAAATTTTAGGATGTTATACTATTCTTAGACTTATTCCTTATACTAATCCTGTAATGACTCAAAGTTTCATTAATGGAAAATTCCTCTTGATATTATTAAATGTCTCTTTATATAAAATGTTTTTATAAAATTTCAACTCCATTGGTTTTATGATAATAATTATGATTATTACTTTTATAGTCATTGAACAGTGATCACATGATTAGTATAAATATAGGGTTTTAACACATCAAATTTTACTTAGACAAAGGAATCGATGGTCTCATCTAGTAGAATTTCCCCACACAAAGCCCATTTATCAGAGCTCGGAAAAGAGGTGGCATCTTTGGCCTTTGCTCTTGACCAATCTCAATCTAAGATTCATCATTTCAAGCTCGAACGGGACCGTCTACGGGAGAAGTAGAAGTTGATAGAAATTACCACTCGAGCGATGTTATCCGAGCCACCCCAAGAGTCTGTCACCATCGCACACCTTACCCTTAGGTCTTATGCAGCTGTTTTAAGGGGTTATGACTAATCTATAGTACTATGTTCATGTACATTATTTTTTTATATAATAATGAATATAATTTGTTGTCATTATTGATACATTGTAAATAGTTTTTAAAGTACAAATGGTGTTTTTAGTTATTATTTAATTAAGAAATCTATTTTATTAAATTAAGAGATTTTTTAATTAAATAATATTTTAATAAAATATTATTATTATTATTAGATTAATTTTATTATATATAAATGATCATGTAATTGTATGAATGCAATTATAATTTTTATTAAGGTTTGAAAGCCATTTTTGTCAAAACCCGTGAATTTTTTATAAATGTAGGTTTTTATTTTAAAAGTTAAAATTAACATATTTAGAAAATTATTTAGATAAAATAAATTTTATTTTTTGAATCAATATGACGAAATTATCCAACGGTGAATTTTTCATAATGTTCTGAGGCAGTCAAATTTTTGAGTAAAAATTAAATACCGTTTAAATATATAATGTGTTTTATGACATCATAATGACCCAATATTGATGTAATAAAATACTATAATCTTTATGTTAGGCCAATATATGTTTTACCATTAAAATAATGTGATTTTGGGTTTGTTTGGCTTACTTTTCAAAGCATTAATGGACCCCTCAAAACTTATTAAACACCTTGTCTTTTTAAATTAATTTCCATAGGAGTGTGACTCACCTCCACATAAGCAACCCTAATATTTTAAGAAGTTCGGACCTTGGTCTTATAAAATATTATTTTCCTCTTCCCTTTTCCCAAAACCATGGGCAAACACCATGGTATGGTTTGTGGTTTGGATTAATTTAATATAAGGGGTCCCAAACCTAAATAATAAAGAATTCCCTCACCTTTCCTATATAAACCCACCCAAGCTCCCACTTACTCCTCACTCAAAGCCTTATTAGTTAATAAAACCTCTGCCTTACTCTCTATATAATCCTCCCAAGGTGCCCCAAGCTCCCAATAATCCTCTCACAAGCCTCTCTCTAGCCTTTGGAAGCACACTTCCAAGTAAGGGTTTTTTCTTCCTTTCTCATTTTTGTCCAATTTTCTTTAAGTTGTTTTCCCTTTTAATTTCAATTATAAATGTTTGGGTATGGTTTTCCACATCCCTCATAATTACCTCTTTATGTTTGAATTAAGAGAGACCCTTTCTCTCTCATTAAATTCCTCCCATGTACACCCGTTACTATGCCGAAATTCCGAAGTGAACTTCTCTCTCCTCTTTTACATTCAACCAATACTTTTGTATCATGAATCTAAATTCCATTACAATTGTTGGTAAATGTATCTATATGACCTACTTACTTTACATTACATGTAAATATGATGAGGAACCCCTTTCTCTCTCATCAACCATTTTTATGAATTCTTATGTCACGCCATTACGCTGCTGAAATCGCACCGATTTTCTAAGCCAATGTCATTGTGTAGTGAATACCATACCCATTTCTCCATCAAGGGTATTCACCTTTATGCACATTTACTTATTGATTTTAAAGTTTCATGTATGAATTCTACATTACTTTATCGTGGAATAAATGGTTATGTTTTATGAATCCATGTTTTATGATCCATGGGGCACACGTATGCATGAAATGAAATGTTTAAGAAGGGTGTGCCCTTATAGCGATCCAATGCATTGGGTAAAGTATAGTATCATGATACGTCATGTGAAATGAGTGTTGACTCATGATAATTCAAGTTCAATTAGGGTTTACTCGTGCTTTATGTGCAATGAGGATTTACACATGCTCCATGTGCAATGAGCCTTGGCTCATGCTAATTCCATGTTAAGTGTTGTTGCCACATTTCCGTGTTATGATTATCATGCTTTATCATGCCTTTATGTTTATGTTTTTATTATGCTCTATTGATATTCCTATTGTCTAACATGTATTGTACTCCTCATGTTATTCCATGTGTATTCCCTTACTGGGATTTATAGATCACCCTTTTCTTATGCATGTCCTCAGGTTATCCCATGAAATGATAAGTACGAAGGAATGTAGTGGTCATGTAAAGGATGTTTTCAATAAAGATGTTGTATTTCATGTTTTAAGTTTTTATGTAATGATCCTAATCCATAAAGGCACTAAACATCTTGATATTCTTTTTTGTATCAAGTGAAGTTTTATATAATGAATCATGTTTAAGTTGTAATAAAAAGCAGGGTTGTCATAGTTGGTATCAGAGGATAGGTTTAATTATTTTTGGGATTAGGATTAGAAAACCCTAGTAAAGCCTTAGATACAAGACTAAGTATAATAAAAATGTCCCTAAGTTTTGGTGAGTATTGAGTAAGTGGGTTGTTAAGAAAATACATCCATGTCTGGATACGAGTAGGTAGAGGCGGCTCTGGCACAGATGTATCCTAGGGGTAAAACCCGAAAACACCGCTCTGAGATAGACTCGAATGGGACTTGGTGCATGAAAACGGGCCTTGCTGCACTCTTGGTTACGACACTCCCTGGGGATATGATTTGGTAAATTCACAATCTTAGTATGAACCCTTATTAAGGGAATTAAAAAAATTCCCCAAAGAATATATGTTAGAAAGTAGATCATGAAAAGCCTATATTGAAGCCTATAGACTCATGAGTTAAGGAAATGAAATTTTATTTATAAGTCATCAACTTTTGTCTTTGGATTACCCTTTATGTGTTACCCCTAACATTCCTTTTATTCCATCCAATGGACGGTAATAGGAGGACTCGGGCTAACAACTAATGTGAAGATCAGTGTGATGACTATACTATTGAGATGCCCAATCCAATGGGAGCGGGAATCACGAACTTTTTCACGCTTCTCTCTCAGCTAACTCAAGCATTGAATAGAAACACGGGTCAAGAGGAACGTCCAAACCCCCCTAAGAAAGAACAAGTCGCTATCGAGAGCTTCATGAGAGAAAGGCCTCCTACTTTTAGTGGATCATTTGATCCCACGATCGCTGAACAATAGATCAACTCTATTGGAAAGATCTTCTCCATCCTTCAATGCTCTGAACAAGAGAAGGTTCTCCTAGCATCTTATCGTATGGAGGGTGAAGCTGATCAATGGTGGACGTTGATCAAAAATACGAAGCCTGAGGAGGAGATCGAGGCATTGCAATGGAAGGATTTCCGGAAGATGTTTTTCGATAAATATTTTCTATGCACCCTCTGGGTTAAGATTGAAAGGGACTTCCTTTCCCTCAAGCAAAAAGATGAATAATCTGTTGGAGCGTACGAGGAAAACTTCACAAGTCTTTCACGATATGCTTCCGGCTTTTTCTTTACCCCTGAATGCAAGGTTGACCGCTTCTTTGGTGGGATGAAGCCTAGCCTACGGAAAGCATTAGTGATCCGTGACTTCGACAGCTATGAATAAATTTTCCGATGTGCCCTCAAGGTCAAAATAGAGATCAGAAAATCACAGGGGTATCATGGGGATAAGAAGCGTAAGGTGGACTTCAATGCTGGTGGGCCGATGGATAAATCCAACAGTACTAAGAAGATCCAGCACCCCACTTACCAAAATTGTGGAAAGAAGAACCCTAGAAATTGCCTTAAGGGGACAAGGAAATGCTTCAGGTGTGGATGAAAAGAGCACCTAACTGTTAATTGTCGGCAAGAAAGACATGCGGCTGTGACAGAGGAGAGGAATGCTCTGTTCGAACCTCAATTCATTGTTCAATTCTACAAATTTAAAGAACCGGGTCATTTTTCAAATCAGTGCCCTAATCCAAGGGTTTTCGGAGACAACCAACAACCTCCAAGGCAGCAAGGAAGATCTTTTTCCATCACTTCTGCCGAAGTGAACCCCGACAACGAAGTGGTTACAGGTAATCTAGTTATTCATTCAAGAATAGCGAACATACTTTTTGATTCATGTTCTACGCATTCTTTTATATCTCAAACGTTTAGTAGAACAATCCCAGCACCATCACAAATCATGGAAGTGAAGATTTCGGTGAGTAATGAAAATGGGGAAATCATTGCATCCCATGAATATAAGTCCTCCCCTGTTATAATTTGTGGATTGAATTTCCTGGAGAACCTCTTCATACTCCCTCTAGTGGAATTTGATGCAATTATTGGCATGGATTGGCTTTACTTATATAGAGCCAACATAAATTTTCGAGAGAGATAAATCACACTCCATATGGAGAATCGACCCCCGATTCTTTACAAGTGTAAGGAGGAAGATGAATCTCCTTTAGCTCCATCATCTCAAGCATGGATATTACTGCCTTATGAGCATGTGTATCTGGCTCAGATGATTGAGTCCAAGGAAGAATCTATCCTTGAAGAAATGCCTATTGTGAGGGAATTCGCCGAAGTGTTTTCCGAGGAACTGTCTGGTCTTCCTCTTAGAAGGGATGTTGAATTCTCAATTGAACTTATACCCAGGGCTTTACCAATCTCTAAGACTCCATATAGAATGGCTGTTGTAGAGCTTGAAGAGCTGAAGAAACAACTACAGGAGAATCTGGATAAAGGGTTTATACGCCCAAGTGCTTCACCATGGGGTGCACCAGTCCTCTTTGTCAAGAAGAAGGATGGGTCAATGCGGTTTTGCATCGATTATCATGAACTTAAAAAAATCATGATAAAGAACAAGTTTCCTCTCCCAAGAATTGATGACTTGTTTGATCAACTGCATGGAGCACAATTCTTCTCCAAGGTAGAATTACGGTCGGGATATTATCAAGTAAGGGTGAAGAAGGAAGATGCCCCCAAGACTGCTTTTCGTAAAAGATACGGGCACTATGAATTCATAGTATTGCTATTAGGACTCACCAATGCTCCAGCAATCTTCATGGACTTGATTAATAGAGTCTTCAGAGATTACCTAGACAAATTTGTGGTAGTCTTTGTAGATGATATTCTAATATACTCCAAAACCAAGGAGGAGCATTTAAGAACTATACTAGAGACTTTGTGCAAGGAGAAGCTCTATGAAAAGTACAGAAAGTGTGAGTTCTGGTTGAATGAGGTCTCATTCTTGGGCCATATCATCATAAGCAATGGGATATCAGTGGATCCCTCCAAAATGGATGCAATTTAGGGATGGCCAAGGATAACATCGGTAACAGATATCCATAGCATCTTGGGGTTAGCTGGATATTATTGACAATTTGTGAGAAATTTCTCATGATTTTCCAACCGTCTTACCAAGCTAACTCGAGAGGGAGTAAAGTTTTATTGGAGTGATGAATGCGAAGAAAGCTTCAAGGAGTTGAAAAGGAGGCTTATCACTGAACCCGTGCTCACTTTACCCATAAGTGGGGAGATTTTTGTGGTATTCAGCGATGCTTCGAAGAAGGGATTAGGATGTGTACTGGTGCAGAATGATAAAGTGATATCCTATGCCTCAAGGCAGTTGAAAATCCATGAGCAAAACTATCCAATGCATGATCTGGAGTTGGAGGCGGTGATCTTTGCCTTGAAAATCTGGCAGCATTATCTCTATGGAGAGAAATGTGAGATATATACTGACCACAAGAGTCCTAAACATATATTCACACAGAAAGAGCTTAATATAAACCAGAGAAGATGGATAGAGATCATCAAGGATTATGAATGTTCAATCCATTATCGCCCTGGGAAAGCGAACAAGGTGGTAGATGCCCTAAGTAGAAAGGATCCAACAATTCTATCAATGATTATAATTGAGAATGATCCAATCTTCTTAGACTTGATGAAGATGGACATGGGAATCCTAGAGAAGGGGACATCATCAATCCTTTCACAAATGATTGCTAAACCGTCTCTTTTTTAATGGTTAAAGGGTGCTCAAAAAGATGATGTGGGAATTAAAGAAATAGTGGGAGCTATCGAAAAAGGGAAATCCTCGGAGTTTAATGTTAATGAAGAAGGAATTGTGCGGTTTGAGAAAAGACTATGTGTTCCATCAATTCCAGAGCTAAAGAATGAAATTTTGGATGATGCACATAGTTCAAATTTCTCTATTCACCCAGGGAGCACAAAGATGTATCGAGATCTCCGAGAAAACTTTTGGTGATATAATATGAAGAAGGAGATTGCTGAATATACATCAAAGTGCCTGGTGTATCAGCAAGTGAAGGCATAGAGGCAGAAGTCTAAGGGGATGATGCAAGCATTGCCCATGCCAGAATTGGAATGGTAAAACATCACCATGGACTTTGTCACCGGACTTCCAAGGACATCCAAAGGCAACAATGCAATATGGGTTGTTGTGGATCATCTTACAAAGAGTGCACACTTCATTTCTATTCGGGAGGATTTCTCATTGGATCAACTGGAACGGATATATATCAGGGAAGTGTTAAGGTTGCATGGAGTACAACTTTATATTGTGTCTGACTGAGATCCATGATTCACCTATATGTTTTGGAAGAGTCTTCAATATGATCTGAATACTGAACTGAACTTTAGTACGGCCTATCATCCTCAAACTGATGGCCAATCCGAGCGAACTATCCAAACACTTGAGGATATGTTGAGAGCGTGCTCAATGGACTTTAAAGGAGGATGGGATCAACATCTTCCTCTGGTTGAGTTCTCTTATAATAACAGTTTACACTCGAGTATCTAAATGGCACCATATGAAGCCCTGTATTGGAAAAGGTGCAGAACACCAGCATGTTGGGATGAGTTTGGTGAATGTAAGCTGCTTGGACCATAAATGGTTGAGGAAATGGTGGAGAAGGTGAAAACCATTCAGCAAAATATCAAGGCAGACCAGAGTCGACAAAAGAGTTATGCAGATAATTGTCGACGAGACCTTGAGTTTAAAGTTGGAGACATGGTTTTTCTACACATATCTCCGTGGAAGAAGATCATGAGGTTTGGAAAGAAAGGGAAGTTAAGTCCAAGGTACATCGGCCCCTTCGAGATTCTTGATCGTGTCAGGGTTGTGGCCTATCAACTAGAACTTCTACCTACTATGGCCAAAGTACAATATGTCTTTCATGTATCCTTATTAAGGAAGTATATACCGGACCCTTCACATGTACTATCATCTGAGGTGGTAAAATTGGAAGACGATCTTTCTTATGGGGAGCAAACAGTGAAGATCTTAGATCGTAGAGAAAAAGTTCTACGAAATAAGACAATGCCCCTCGTCAAGGTGTTGTGCAGAAACCACAATTTTGAAGAAGCAAATTGAGAATCGGAGGAAGTGATGAAGCTGAGTTACCCGCATCTATTTTAGTGTGGGAAAAGGAAACTTTTGAGGGCGAAATTTCTTAAGGGGGGAATATTGTAATGACCCAAAGTTTCATTAATGGAAAATACCTCTTGATCTTATTAAATGTATCTTTATATAAAATGTTTTTATAAAATGTCAACTCCATTGGTTTTATGATAAGAATTTTGACCGTTACTTTTATAGTTGTTGAACAGTGATCACATGATTAGTATAAATATAAGGCTTTAACACATCCAATTTTACTTAGACAAAGGAAGTGATGGCCTCATCCAGTAGAATTTCCCCATACGAAGCCCATTAATCGGAGCTTGGAAAAGATGTGGCATCCTTGGGCTTCGATCTTGACCAATCCCAAGCTGAGCTTCACCATGTCAATCTCGAACGGGACCGTCTACGGGAGAAGTGGAAATTGATAGAAATTACCACTCGAGCGATGTTATCCGAGCCACCCCAAGAGTCTGTCACCATCGCACACCTTACCCTTAGGTCTTATGCGGCTATTTTAAGGGGTTACGTAACTAATCGATAGTACTATGTTCGTGTACATTATTTTTTTATATAATAATGAATATAATTTCTTGTCATTATTGATACATTGTAAATAGTTTTTAAAGTACAAATGGTGTTTTTAGTTATTATTTAATTAAGAAATCTATTTTATTAAATTAAGGAATTTTTGAATTAAATAATATTTTAATAAAATATTATTATTATTATTAGATTAATTTTATTATACATAAATGATCATGTAATTGTATGAATGCAATTATAATTTTTATTAAGTTTTGAAAGCCATTTTTGTCAAAACCCGTGAATTTTTGATAAATGTCAGTTTTTATTTTAAAAGTGAAAATTAACATATTTAGAAAATTTTTTAGATAAAATAAATGTTATTTTTGGAATCAGGACGAAGAAATTATCCAACGGTGAATTTTTCATAATTTTCTGAGACAGTCAAATTTTTGAGTAAAAATTAAATACCGTTTAAATATATAATGTGTTTTATGACATCATAATGACCCAATAGTGATGTAATAAAATACTATATTCTTTATTTTCAGCCAATATATGTCTTACCATTAAAATAATGTGATTTTGGGTTTGTTTGGATTACTTTTAAAAGCATTAATGGACCCCTCAAGACTTATTAAACACCTTGCCTTTTTAAATTAATTTCCATGGGAGTGTGACTCACCTCCACATAAGCAACCCTAATATTTTAAGAATTTCGGACCTTGGACTTATAAAATATTATTTTCCGATTCCCTTTTCCAAAAACCATGGGCAAAAACCATGGTATGGTTTGTGGTTTGGATTAATTTAATATAAGGGGTCCCAAACCTAAATAATAAAGAATTCCCTCACATTTCCTATATAAACCCAACCAAGCTCCCACTTCCTCCTCACTAAAGGCCTTTGGAGTTCGTCCAACCTTTTCCCTACTATCTCTATAATCCTCCCAAGGTTCCCCAAGCTCCCAAGAAGACTCTCACAAGCCTCTTTCTAGCCTTTGGAAGCACACTTCCAAGTAAGGGTTTTTTCTTTCTTTCTCATTTTTGTCCAATTTTCTTTAAGTTGTTTTGCCCTTTTAATTTCAATTATAAATGTTTGGGTATTGTTTCTCACGTCCCTCATACTTCCCTTTTTATGTTTTAATGAAGGTAGACCCTTTCTCTCTCATTAAATGCCTCCCATGTACATTCGTTACTATGCCGAAATTCTGAAAGGAACTTCCCTCTCCTCTTTTACATTCAAGCAATACTTTTGTATCATGAATCTAAATTCCATTAAAATTGTTGGTACATTTATATATATTACCTACTTACTGTCCATTACATGTAAATATGATGAGTAACCCATTTCTCTCTCATCCGTCACGTCGTTACGCTATCGAAATCGCACCGATTTTCTAAGCCAATGTCATTGTGTAGTGAATACCATGCTCATTTCTCCATCAAGGGTATTCACCTTTATGCACATTTACTTATTGATTGTAAAGTTTCATGTATTAATTAAACATTCCTTTATCATGGAATAAATGGTTATGTTTTATGAATCCATGTTTTATGATCCATGTGGCGCACTTATGTATGAAATGAAATGTTTAAGAAGGGTGTGCCCTTATAGCGCTCCAATGCATTGGGTAAAGTATAGTATCATGATACGTCATGTGAAATGAGTGTTGACTCATGCTAATTCAAGTTCAACGAGGGTTTACTCATTCTTTATGTGCAATGAGGATTTACTCATGCTCCATGTGCAATGAGCCTTGGCTCATGCTAATTTCATGTTAAGTGTTGTTGTCACATTTCCATGTTATGATTATCATGCTTTATCATGCCTTTATATTCATGTTTTTCTTATGATATATTGATATTCCTATTGTCTAACATGTATTTTACTCCTCATGTTATTCCATGTGTATTCCCTTACTGGGCTTTATAGCTCACCCTTTTCTTATACATGTCCTCAGGTTATCCCATGCAATGTTAAGTACGAAGGAATGTAGTGGTCATGTAAAGGAAGTTTTCAATAAAGATGTTGTATTTCATGTTTTAAGTTTTTATATAATGATCCTAATCCCCAAATACACTAAACCTCTTGATCTTATTTGTTGTATCAAGTGAAGTTTTATGTAATAAATCATGTTTAAGTTTTAATAAAAAGCATGGTTGTCATATATCCCTATAGATTTCACTAAATTTATCTTATAATAACCCCTTAAAATAACTAATATAATATAGAAAAATAATTAAACCTTACTCAAATACCAACTATAAGTACCTAAGAAAAAAATATCTTTATTTTATATAATTTTTACAAATTAAACATTACATCTCATAATAATCTCATAATCCCAAGAATAGAAGATTTAGTGTCTTTGAGGATCATCTATATATGTAACTAATTTTATGATACTTGTGAATATTTATCTATAATTAAGCCACACTAGACTCTCTTATAACCTTCTTATAATTAATAATCCTCTCCATAACTCCTGGAATGGAAACATATTAAAGGGGGAGCTCAAATGCTCAGTAACTTAAATCATGTAATTAAGTTTATATTAATATAATATGAGAAATCATTTTCATAGAAGAAATATATTTTTAAAAATAACAAATAAAAATAATATTTTCACAGAAGTCCTGATAGAAAAACATGTAATCTCAAATGAATAAGCATGAACCATGGCATAAGAGTGAGAGATAAGTATGGAAAGATGGCATAACAGAATTATATAACAAGTTCATGGAATCATAAATATTTGGAAAAAAATTAAACATGACATCATATTCATAATTCAATGCTAAATTCTAAGAATATAATAGTTTATATAGTCTCATATTATATTGGGTTCACTAACCATTCACATAAACATAGTTGATTGAATCCCCAAGTGAATTGGGTTCACTCTATTTTCAGTTTCATATTATCTCATGAGATATAAAGTTTTATCCAACACATTGGAGGGATATATAAATATAGACCACCCATTATATAATTGAAATAATAATATTAAAATTCATATGTGTTCCATATAAGGAAAATAATCCATACATAAATCATAAGCATGATAAAACCCGTGAGAAGAAAGCGGATTTCATAATCTTGTCTCAAAGAATAACTAACAGCTATACCATATGGATTCCCAAGTGAATAAGTAATTAAATAATTTTTTATGTTAATACTTGAACAATGAATAAAAAACTTTAAAATAGAGTTCCAAAGTAGAAAAATCTCTGATATGTATTGGAAAACCAAGAATAAAAATAAACCACTTCAGTGATGCTTTATGAAATCGTAAAGGGTATTTTAAAGAATGAATGGGATTATTATTTTCTATTAGTCCAAAATTGAACTATGATATTTTTATATAAAATAATTATGGTTTCCAAAATTTATTCATGGTTAAGAAAATTTTATAGAGGTAGTACATAATATAAAATAATAAATTGGTAAGTTCCCTGAAATCGGGTTTACATGAAAGAGAGAATTTTGAAGAAAACCTAAAAAAGAAAATGAATTATCCCCAAAAAGTAATGTAAAGTAAAGAATGTATATATTTATGGATTATATTTACAAAACATGGATGCAATAAATTATAATAATATATATTAAATGGTATAAAAAATAGAATGTGTAACCCAAAAGTAACGAGGTTGGTTCAGACGATCCCTTTTTATGTTTTAAAATGACTTTATTTAAATATAACATCATTCAAGGGTAATGGAACATTATTTTGAAATTATTTTAAGGGGAATATAATTACCATGTTATATAACACATAACTTTGTTTCCAAATATAAAGTATTAAATTGGTGACAATATAAAAATAAATACATGGATGGGTAACCATCATTAAAGAGGATATGAAATACACTCAACAATCATATAATTTTTTAGGAATATATTCATAAAGGTAAAATATCTAAATTTAAAAAAAAATTCCATATATATTAAAATAAATTTCCATGAAAATATATTAGGGTGTATGTAACCAATCATAGAAGTAAAAAGTTCAACATCAGACATAATAACTTAAAAAAATAGGTTTCAGTTAACCAAAACCCCTTAGAGTATATTAATATTTTTAATTGAAAAAAAAATGAAAGGTAGAATATGAAAAAGATTCTTAAATACCATATATTTACTAAATTTTATGAGAAAAATTAATTCATGTTCAATAAATACCCAAAAAAATAAGCTATGAATACAAATCATATCTCAATAAAAAAAATTAAGATCCAAAACCCCTTACAACGGATTCTGATTCGTTCTACACATGGAAAAAAAATAAAAAACAATTAAATTGAGTTTATTGAAAAAATTGTTAATAATTTTTTCTATATATATTTCATTTTCAATGTTTTATTTATTATCATTTGTTATTCATTTTTTAAATAATTTTTCCTTATGTTGGTTACTTGAGGCGCTTCAATCAATTTCTCTAAAACATCAATTGTATATTTACCATACTAAAAAGTGTTTTAAAATAGCTTTATAATATCAAAAAAAATATTTTTATTTATTTTATTATGATATTAGAAAAAATATAATTTTTTTCATATGTTTTTTTAAAATGGATTCTGATTAATAAATGTTCATTGATATGTTAATTTTTTTTGTGGTTGAGTTTACTATGACCATTTATTGTTAATATGAATTATATAATGTCCAATGTTATCATTAATGAATATTAATAGTTTCATAAATACCATTATTATACATTAAAAAAAATTTAAATTCGTTATTTTTAGGTATTAATGGAAAAATGAAATATGTCGTTCTATAGAGGTGGTAGTCCTAACGTACACATATGACGTTATCTTTTTTCATAAAATGGGAGGGTGTATATAAATAAAGTAATTATAAATTAATAATATTAATAAAAAAATAATTATTATATTTATTCATTAAATAAATATTTTTTACCATCCATGTAAGGTGGTTATAAAAATTAGAACATGTCTTTCCTGGAGGTGGTAGTTCTCAAAAACGCATGATGGCTTTATAATTTTCTTAATGGTTTTGGAGGGAGGTATAAAAGTGTAGTTTAATTAGTATAATATAATTAATAATATTAATGAAAATTATTTTATCATAATTCAAGGATATAAAATATTTTAGAGGGTAGAATAATAAAATAACTAAGAGAGTTCGGTTGATAGAATTACCTCTCCCTTTGGATATTCTCCCTTGGGTGACACATTAAGGATCCTTTCCCAAATAGACCTAAGGCCTTGTTTTTATTGATTATTGATAACCCCTATTTAAAGGGATTAGGGGGAGCCCTTACAAGGCCCGTAGGCTCATAGATTACATGACCCGTAGGTCTTAGGAAATATATAGACTATACTTGGAACTACTCCTCCCTAACTTCTTTATCATGATATCAGCTCTCCTCATTCACATAAACTCTTCAGTTAGGCTTCCTTTGCAAGAACAGGCTGGTACTGATGGCAATGACATACCCTCTCTTTTTAAAAAATCCACTTATCTTCTGTTCTATTGAATGTGTCTGCTCTGAATCCTCATTTGGAGTCTGCTCCTTGTAGAGTATGTCTAATCATTTAAGCACAATTTCAAGTGGCCCAAAGGCCTTGAGATGGACCGAAGGCCTTGAGGTGGCATGAAGGCCTTGAGGTGGCACAAAGGCCTTGAGGTGGCCTGAAGGCCTTACTGGCCCGAAGGCCTTGGGTGGCTCGAATGATTTAAAGGACACGAGTCCCAAACCAGTGGCCTAAAAGCCCAAATGGATGAATAGTTCTAGCTGCTACAGTACCGAAAAATTTCTTCTATAGTACCTACTACAGTACTGCTACATTACTGGTACAATAACCCAGAAATTATGTATCCACCCAGTTTTGAACTCAAGTCTCCTGGATGCACTTGTCGAGTCATCACCAACTGGGATGAGGCTCTTGTGCAACACATTAAGGATCCTTTGATTTGTATTCTGGAAATTAAAAAACCTATCATATATGGGTATAGAGTTTAAGATATACTAGGGTATATTTTTTATATATTTAGACCTTTATAATTGGTGTAAAAATGTGGTATAAATGGTCTACTTTTATAAGTAAAGAAAATGGTACTATTGTAAATATTCGTTACTTTTCACTGAAGGAATGAAACTATTAAATGATAAAAGGTGTAAAAATAGAATATATTTTATTTTGAATGATTTAATATGTATAAACCCTCCAAAATTAATTTTTTTCATGTTTCAAATATTTTTTTAGTCTTTTACTATTAAGTTTTTAACTTTTACCTTTTTGTTTTTAACATGGTAATAAGTTTTTACCCAAATATGTTATGTTTTATTAAAAATAAAAGGAAACCCCTCTTACAAAAATTTTATGTTGTAAACATAAATTTAAGCTCTATATATTCTAATTCAATTTATAAATAATATAAAAATAAATGTTTAATTAAAAAATTTAATATAAAAAAATTGAAGAAAAAATGTTGTTTTGACCATTAACTGTTCTTAATATTATTTATTATTTATTTATAAATGTATGAGTGGTAATATATTAACATATAGGTTTAAAAATTGTATTATATTCATTTATTAGAATATATCAATTTATTTTATTAGATATAAAGTAAATGATGTTAATTAAATAATTCTTTGAAAATAATATTTTAATATTATAGTGATAACTAACATTAATCCAAGTAATCATTTTTTATGCCTAAAAATGAAATTGAAATTATTAAATATTATGAAAATTATTTTCTAAAACATGAATTACATTTTTTTAAAATTTATTTTCTATAGGTGATAAACATTAATTTTTAATATAAGTAAATAAAATTAATTTTTATGGTAAAACATCACTTATGTTTTCAAAACATTAAATATGGATTTTTAAAATTTAAATTTGTATTTTAATAAGATTTATTTTAAACTATAAGTATATATATTTCTATAAAATGGTTTGAAATAATTTAATTAATTCATGTATTATGATAATTTCATAAAAGTGATGGTATTAGAAAAACCTGTATTTTTCATTATTCACCATAAAATAAATTATTTTAAAAAAATATAAAAAATAAATTCTATGATAATATTAAAATTATTAATCCAAAAATATTGATAATTTTTTTAAATTTGTGTTCTAAAAATTATATATTTTTCTTTTAAATGAAAATACAATATATTTTGGAAAACTGTTTTTATTAAAAAGTGACCTTTAAAAAATTAAAGTGTTCTTAGTCATATTATTTATGCATTTCAAATTGATTAAAATAATTTTATTTACTATAAATTTTATAATTATTAAATATTCTTAATACTATTTATCTAAATTTTCATAGATCATTTTAGCTTAATGTTTTATGTGAAACAAGATATCAAACACATTAGGTTTTAAAGGAAAAATATAATTTAAAATCTTGGGGTATCACATATCCCCATAAGATTTATTAAAACCCTACTATTGTTAGTTATTAATGGAATAGATACATCTATTTAGGATATACTTTAGAGGATAATATGGAAGAAGGTGGTTGCAAAATAACATTGTCTAGAAAAAAAGCAAGTCAAAGATGCTAGTTTGATCACCCCAGACTCACAAGGAACAGGATTGGCACCATATATTATTCTGATTTCTGAAACCAATTCAGATGATTCACTCATTTAAGGAAGTAAAGGTTCCTCCAAATATTAAATCAGTAATTATGATCACCCTTAGGATTCATCATAAAATGATAAACAATCTAAAGAAATAGAATATTTTTACTATATTTTCAGTAAAGGAAAAAAACAACCTTGATTGAAATCACAGGGATTCACTCTAACACTAAGTAAAAAAGAAAAGATTATATAAGAATTATTCCACCTTACCCAATATGATTCCTAATAGGTCATATATCAAATATATTATTCCTATTAAATTTATGAAAGAGGCACATATCCTATGAGTTAATAGGGGATCTTCCCATTCCCACCCCATTTCACCAAAAGAATTAGATTATATTTTCATAAATGTGGTGTGTATACTATTAAATAATGAAACAAGGCATATTAGATTGAGTTATATGTTACATGGTATGATTAATATAGAGTGAAATATTATAGAAAACCCCAACTACATAATTACAATATTTTGTTGTAGTATCTCTCACAATATTATTTAATGTTTCTGGAATTTGTCCATTCATTCCACTCCACTAATGACAATGTGATGGTCTATGATATCACAGAATAAACTATTGATGAAAGTTACTGGAATAATCATAAAAATGAAATCATGAACATATCCTCAAAATACTAGTATGATTCTCCTGACTAAAACTATTAGTGTGTAATTCTTGGTTTCCAGTTTCATGTTTTCATGTTTTCTATTTTTTGGTTTGTGGTATAACTTGGACAAGGAGGTTAGGGTTCTCAATCAACCCAAAAGTTTGTTCTTATTTAGAAAAAAAATTAAATACTTACTATGAAATCAGTTAATATATTTTGATATTTTCAAAGAAGCTAGATATGTGTATACATCAATTTGGATAAATGTATTCACCCTAAAGAGGATAATGTGAACAAATATCTAGTAATAGCATTTAACATATAAAGAGTTTTGTTTATTTTTTCATTTTTTTAATTATTATTTTATAAATTTTGAGTGATTGGTGAATCTTTTAGAATAATTATTATTGCATCATGAAAATCATTGCATATACAAAGAGTTAAAAATATTTTCTTATGTGGGTAAAACTACTGTGGATTTAAAGAAACCTCATACATTATTTTAAGATACTTTGAGATTAATGTTTGGAAAACCAAAAGGATAAGAGAAGTAGGATTTATCACTATTATAAAGTCAATCCTTAAGTGTTATATCAGCATAGATTAAGTGAATTTATTCATCATTTTAATACATTGTAATTCCATCTAACCTGAATAAAAAGTTCATTTATATATTTTTTTTAAAGTCAAGGTATATATTATATCTCATCTTCACTTTTATAATTTGATATTTAATTTTAATTGTGTTGGATGCACAAGACAATTTTTTGAGAGATTTTTTAAATATTTAAAGTTTATCCACTTGAAATTCAACATTAAATTTTCTAGAAAGAGTAAATTCATGTGTAATGGGATGACACTCATTAAACACCAAGGAATGACCACTAAAATTTAGTGTTGAACCTAATAAAAATTCATTATGTCACTTTATATTTTCTAATGTATGTTTACTTATTAGTGATTAGTGAAAAATAAATAAATTAGGGCCATATTTATATTAATAAGTGAATAATGAAACATTTTGTATAGTTGATGAAAAATTATAATCATTTTAAAAAAATGGTGTATCATTGTTTCATACCCCCTATTCGTGACCTGGTTGATCCTAGGGAACTTAAAACATCTTTAATAACTCTATGTCAAAATTTATTACTGGTAACAATGAAATTATCTAAACACCCGCACACTTTAAAATATAAATGATTAGGTTTTCTACACTTATAAGTTTTATAAAGAGATAATTTAGTTTTTATAGATACAAATATATTATGAATATGAAATAAAATTAATGATTTTTTTCCTCATAAATTTGATTGAATCATTGATTTATTAAGTTTATAGTTCACCATTTATACCAAATTACAATTTTATCTTTAAATCAACTATTATATTAAGTTTTATATAGTGTAGTTTCCATATTTTTCACTAAATACATTAAACCCATTCATAAAATATTCACCACCACTATCTTAAAAAAATAATTTAATCTTATTATTTAATTTATTTTAAAAAATTTCAAATATTATTATTGAAAATAATAAAAGTTTTGTTTCTTTATAAGTGTATAGATATATAAATATCTGTCAAAAGAATAAAAATAATTAATAAAATGCTTTTTAAAACCAATATTTAATAACCCGTTTAATTTAGAAATATCAAAATGAATGTGTCCTAATATATTGACATTCTTTCGTCACAATAAAATGATTTTTTAACTATTTTTGATTCCATGAATAATCCATATTTATTTAATTCATCTCAAAAATTAATTAAATTTAATTTCTTAATTATTTTAATGAGTTAAAATTCATATTTGGTAAATTTTAATTTCATAAATTATATGACTCAATCAAGTAAGTAGATGACTAAATCATTTTATTAATATAAAATTGATATATTTTATCATTAGAATATTTTTTTCACAAAAACATGTTTTTATTGTACATGATAACCTTATCTGATTCTAATGAATCCCATGACCCTTTTTACACAAAATAACAATAAAAAATAGATTATTTTGAATCTTAGGTACATGTGACACATTTAAAAGATTTAACTTCTTTCTATAAGTAAATTATAGTTCCATGTTTCATTGGACATTTACTTTGATGCGTGAATTGTTTCCTAAGTCTACATATTTTGTGATTACACTTTCATCAAATGTTTTAAACAAGGGATGATATTTACAACATACATCATAGTTCTGTGATGGATCCTATATCTCATATCTATCAAAGTTATATAAATTTCATATTCAATTAAAACTATATTTTATTCATTCAGTATATTTGTAGCATACTTGTTCTCTTTCTTCTGATATTGACAATCCCTTAAAAAATGATTGGGTTTTCCACACATAAAATATTCTAATTTTTTCTATATAAGGATATTTTTCTTCTTAAATTATTTATTTTTCTTCTTAGTATAAAATAAAATATTTTTTGTAACTTTACATATATGATATTAATCATTGAATAAAATTGGGATTCCATGTCTATATTACATTACATTTACTCTTATATTATATAAAAAATATTTTGAAGTTTATTTATTGATATATCTTCACTCTTTTTTATTAGAGATTTACTGAATTATTTCCAAATAGATAATAATTTAGAAATAATTTTCCACACTTAAAAATCCTCTGATATTGTAATTTTGAGGTATATAAGTTTATACATAATAATTTATGGATCATTTATAATTATATATTTTAAAAATAAGATACTTTTTAATAAGAAATTTATTGTTACCTTCCTTATTAAATTTTCATTTTAATTTTTATTGTATTCTATATCAACTTTGTGTCCTTAATTCATCAAAATTATTCATAAAGTTAGTTAAAGAATGTTCTTAGGATATGACCATGACATAGAACTTCATCGTGCACACACTAACTTCTTATAGTATTAATTTTTTGAATAATAACAACATAAACTGGTGTACCATCTTGATTTTGGATAGTTTAATTTTTAATAGATGGAAAAGTTTTTCTCAAGATATATAATATATTCAAAAAGGGATTAAAAATTGAAGGTTTTGAGGTGCATTGGAAACATTGGGTTAATGAACAATTTTGTTTTTTTCAATATAAATGGATAAATACTAAAAAATAGATGAACGATCTCCAAGTTTTTATAAGTGGATAATTTAAATTTTTTATAATTAATTTATATATATAATCACATCATCCACAGTTATCTCTTTATTCAATTTTATTCACCTCTCTAATTATATTGTTCATTATAGTGGAGAATCCAGGAGAGGATTCCTCTATATGTATTATCATGTGATTTGTGAATATCTGAATTTCATTATTGAAATTTTGGATACTATAATGAAATAATCCATTTCTTTATGGCATTCAATTTTTATTGCAATAAAGATCTAATGTTATCTCTCTTGTTTCTTGTGGGAGGGAGTAATTGAGGTTTTTTTCCTCTAGAGCTTGAGATAATTCTAGAGAGAATCTCTATTATGCCAACACCTTTCCTCTCCTAAAATTATATAATTTATAATATATACTTATGATAAAATAATGATAATTACATAAAGGCCTCTATCAATGATTTAACCTAAGTTATTCCCCACACCAAAATATAATAATATTATTACTACTATTATATCACATGATATGTGTTTATTATAATATAATTTTTAAATAAATAATATAAAATTTATTTAAATGATATTAAATAAAATATATCATTTCCATCAAATGATTAAAAACAATCCATATCCTCGCATAAAATGTTATATTAACTATACTTATGAAGAAATATTTATTTTGAATATTTACATAACTTAAATAAATATTTTTTTAGTATATTTACTAAATTGGCTAATAAATATTTATTTATATTTTAACTTTTGAATAATTAAATAACAGATAAAATTCCAATCACATATTATAAAATCAAATATCTCATGAATTTAATTATATGATCAATATTAAAAAATATTTAAAATTTAACAAACTAGAGAATATATGAATTCTTATATTTAAATTTAGTATATTTTAATCAAAATCTAGTCACACTTAGTGTGTGAAACTCTAGAACCCTTTCTTAGTGGAAATAAGTGAACTTACCAAAATTTTATGATCAGAATCTTGAAACACATAAACTAACCCATAGAGAAAGAAATTAACGTAGAAACTATAAAAACCTTCCAATAAATACTACTATATAATATAATCCTTTTTTCAACTAATGCCTCATCAAGAAGGTTTCATACTTATCTCATCACCTTTTATGCTTGATTTATCTTTCTTTGACTTTTCAAAAAAACTCATCTATAAACTATTATGGCCACATATTTTTTTATATAGTTTTGTTTCAATAAAAGTACTAAAGATATCTTCTTTCACTAAAATTGAATGGAAAATTCATTTTGTGTCCATTCAGCTAATATTATATTACTTATGACACACCTGATGCATATGAATTTACCATAAGTATATGTAATCATGGTTTTCATAAAATCATCTAAGTACATGATTCATGATACATATTAACAATGATATTGTGTCTAAATACCAATAAACACATCTATGAATAGGAATATCCAATTATAAATAAAACATATATAATTCATATTGGTGGTTATATCCTCATGACGTCCCAAATTGAAGATTTAAAAGTGATAACTTCATGAGAAGAATTCTCTTATCATCCCCTAGTGCCTGATAGTCAAACATTATGTGTTTTCTACCAGATAGATGTATCTAGACCATATGACATATTTATTTAAAAATATTTTCATATATTTTCTAGGTTCTCACTATAACGGGGAATTGTTTATAACGGTTTGATGTGAAAATTATTCTAAGGAAATAATCACATTAACGCTACATAGAATAATAACCATTATATGATAATTGTGTTTATGTGTGTAACAATTTTTTTATGATTGTGTTTTGGTAACAAAAAGTAAAAACTCAATTGGTTCTAGGTCACTAAATCCAATAGAATTCCACTTGAACTATAGCCAAATGTTAACATTTATCAATACATTAACTCTCAAAAAATATTAATTATTATATTGAGGTAACATTATAGTCGTTGGGTATGCCACATTTTTCTTTATTTCTACTCTACTTATGAAAACTTCACCTCTCTATATAAAAATCATAAGAGGTGATATCCCCAAGTATTTACCTTTTTAATATATCATAAACTTGATTACCATAGTCAAAATATTATTATATATATATATTATGATAACAATTTTCTATCTTGGTAAAATTCTATGATCAAAAAACATTATGTATTTTATACTTATTCTTTAGCTACATTAGAAGCTACAAAATAGTAAGTATATATAGATATAGATATCACTGATATACAAAATATTGTATTTATCATATCTTCAAGGATAACTATGATATTAGATCAAAATTATATAGATGAATATTAGTTCCATATCTTCTTGATTACTATAATTCTCGCTTATTTGAGTACCACTAACTTATTTAATATACTTTTTCAAGTACTATTGGATAATCATGAATACTTCCTTATATAGTTATCCTAATTCTATTTTTTATTCTCTGACCATGATTTATGCATAATAAATATCAAATACTAGTATATATAAGGGAATATATGATAGATCCTATTTAAAAACATATGGATTTATACTCATGATCTTAATATCTTCCATATTTCATCTTGGGGAGATTTATGCCATGTTTCATATGTAACAATTCACACTTTAATTATTCCATCTTGTATTTTTAAATAATTTTTCAATAAATGTACTATGAATTGATCTAGGAAACTCCACATATCAATATTAGTGGATATTGATCCCTAGAACTTGGGTCACTTTATTAAGTCATTCTTAGAAAAATATAATTCAACTTAGTCTTAACTAATTATAATAATAATATCTATTTTTCAAATGTTATTAATATATTTTACTTAGAAACTATAGCATTCCCACTATCCTCCTATAGACACAGGGCTCACAGTTATTCTTAATAAAACCAAACCCAATAATGGATTCATCAAAATTAATATTCCATGATCCTTGATTCTTGATTGAACCCATAAATGAATCTATGTAACTTTCATAACTTATTGTAATACATTGGTGTCACAAACACTTTTGTTTGTGTAATATATACATCTTCTATAGGTTTTCCATTAAGTAAATTAGTCTTGATATCCATTTACAAAATTTCATAATCATAAAATGTTTATATTTAAATTATAATTCTAATTGACTTTTAGAATGCTGATGGGTGAAAATATTTTTTTCATAGTAAATTACTTGAAATTTCTTGAAACATTTAGCAACTAATAATGCCTTATACATAATAAAGTTACTATGTATGCCTAGTTTATTCTTGAATATCCACTAATAGGATTTATATCAACTATAAAACTTACAAAATACAAAGTTTTATTTTAGTATATGTAATTCATTATTCAGATCATATTAACATGGCATATTTAGCTTATTAACAATTACTGGTTTTATATATAATAATTATTTATTATAATTAATTAATAATATATTACCTTTCTTTATGATTATAAAACCATCTCTCTTTGGTTTTATCTTTCCTACAAAGTATGTAACTTTGATCCAACTCCTCCCACTAAATCTAGTGGTTCTTTTGTTCCTTTATCAATTTATGTTCATCTTGAGCCTTGAATTCATTGAAATCAACCTTGATATCACTATATCAATTATAATTTTTATATATAAATATTATAACACCCTGATAATTTATTATTAATTTCCCTTTAAATAAATACTAGTTTTAATAACTTATTTCACATAAAACACTAAACTAAAAAAATTGACACTTTAAAACAAAATTTATTAAATTTTAATGTCACAATATAGTTTTTAAAATTTTGAGTATAAATAAAAGTAAACTCATATTGAAAATTATATATAAATGATAAGTGATCAAATCAAGCAGTATGGGTCTTCCTCAGGATGTTTGCATGCCCAAGCTTGGAATGTGGGAAGCTTCACTAGGGTTTTCTCTATACTAAGCCCAATTTCAACTCTACAAATTAATGTTTGAGAGAAATAATTTTGGATTTAATTTAAATTTCATTTAAATTTCTATGATGTCGATTCTAGTTTAATTTCCTCCCATGACTACCACTCAATCGTATCTTATTCTTAGGTATTATTTGGATATCTTGAGGGGTTTTGTAGGTACAAATTAAAATGATAAAAACATGTAATTATTAATATAATAAATTTTTTATATATAACATGTACTTTATAAAATTTTAATTTTAAATTTTAAATAAAAATGAATTTAATTTATAATAATAATACATTGGTAAAAATAAATTGGTATATTTAAACAACTAATGAGATCATTTTCTACTTGAAAATGTATTTTCTTAAAAATATCCATTTTAAGTGCTATATATTATTATTTTAAGAAACTAAATATAATATGGTTTAATGATGATCGAATATATTTTTTATATGAATATTTTATTAACACTAATTTAATTATTAATATATAGTAAATAAGAATAAGAATAGTGAATATCTAAAATATCATTCTCCTTTTAATTTTTTTCCAATATATCTTATATTTTCATTCAAAAGTAAAATTCATATATTTTATAATTTAAATTTATAAAAATGAAATTAATTTTCAGATTTATCATGTCATTATTATCTTAAGATTGATTTTTATTTTTAATGAAAATATTGATTTTTAGGTGAATTATTCAAAATACCATTTTTATAAATACTATAGATTTTATGACATTACCATACACTATTAATGACTTAAAAATTATAAAATAGTTTTCATAAATTTTATTTAAGGATTAAAATGATTCATTTAAAAAATATTGTGTTGAATTTAGAAAACTCATGTTTAACATTTTGAAACTTATGTTATAAATATTTTAATAAAAAATATTTTTGGTTCATTTCTTTTAATTATGTTTTATCAAGGTGTAATTTAGTTTTTTATTACTTTAAAATAAAAATTACTCCTATTTTTATATTAATAAACCAATTAATTTTATTTAAATCAATAACATTGATAATTCTAACCTAATTTTTTTTTATTTTTAAATATAAAAATTTTCTAAAACAAATTTACATGTGATTTGTGATAATATTAAAATTAATTTTTCTCAACCTTATAAAAATTATGTATTAAAATAACTTCCATATTATAAATAATTATTTTCAAATTAGTTAAAATTGGTATTTTCACTTTTAGTCAAAAAAAAATTGTTACTAAGGTTAAAAATGGAGTTATCATAGAAAAGGTGAATTAAGGTAAAAAGTGTTTAACCAAGTGTAAAAGACCTAATAAATGTGTACATATGATTATTAGTGGTATGGATAAAAAAAACCTTATATTATCTTCATTGTTGTAAAATTTTTAATCCAATTTCCTTGTAAAACATGTGTTCCTTTTTTATAAAGAGGTTATATTTACCAAAATTTCATCCCCTCTATTGATAAAAGGGGACTTCCACTATCCCTTCAAGGCTACTCTAAAATTAAATTTCCAATTTAACCACTTCCCTTTATAATTACCCCAAATCCCTAGCACAAGTTTTTCATCTCCTTCATCTAAGGAAAATCCATATGCCCTCTATTTCCAAGAGGTTCTCCAAGATGATGTATTGATCACTTATTCACAATTGTATTCTCTGCATTTCTACTAAAATATGTTTTTCCCATTAAAATATGATGAAATTAGTATTATTAATATAATTAATTTTTATTATATAATTTTGATAACCATTATCCACTCATTCCCCTTCCTTAGAAAAATTAGGACTTTGATCGTGCGTACGTGTGGAATACTACCTCCACATAGACATGTTTCATTTTTCATAAATACCTTATATGGAATATTCTAAAAGGGGTATTTAATTAACAGATATATTATTTATAACATGTTTAATATTTTTAAAATATAAACAGTTTCCTACCTTTCTCTTGTTTAAATAAAAATGGAAATGTCATCTGTGTGTATGTGCGGACTAACACCTTCATAGATTGATGTTGTTCATTATTCATTACCACCCTACATGTATCGATATAGGAATATAATTAATTAATTAATATGATATTATTATGTAAATAATGTTTTTTTATTTTATGGTATGTTTAGTTTTTAATTCATAAATTAAGATACTACCTTACATTCATTAATAAAAGTACCAAAACAATTTCATCATTGATTTCATCCTCACAAATCATTACTAAAACTCTCATGGGATGAACTAAGGAAATAAAAAATAATTATGTAACAGTTATTAAAGTACTTTAATAATCTAGGAGTGATGAACATGGTATTAATAACTATGATAAAAATCGACACTTAAAATCATTTGAGAAGCAATCAAAATCACTAATATACTATGATAAAAGTAAACTATAACTAACTAATAAGTGTATAATAAATGATTATAAATGAAGAGTGTTGGTAATAAAGGTAATATGGAAGAATAATAAAGAGGGCCTTGAATTTTAATTTTTAGATAATTTTAATATTATATTATAATTTAAAAGTAAATGCAATGATAATTAAAATATGTTGGTACAAGAGATCTTATAGTAATTCAGATAAAATTTATCCTAATATACTCCTCACCCATATCAAATGTAGAGAGAGAAGAAGCCCACTAGTAATGGAATATTACACTAAATTTTTCACACCTGACTGAAAAATAATTTTTTATTGAGAAGGTAAGGAGATCCCAATACAAGTACAAGAAGTTAGGGTATCCAGAAAAGGTGAATACCAAGAGTGTCTCCCCTGACAATGAGTTTACAATCATTCAAGAGGAACTAGAAAAAAGATAAATAATATTACATTCATTAGGTCCCCTCTTCTATCCAAGACATCAATATAAAAATTTTATCCTATCTATGTATGTTTAACCATAATGCCCTGGTTCAATAAAGTCCAACACTGCCTGATGAAATAGGTCAAGTTCCAAGGGGGTTTAGATTTTCCTTAAAGAATCTCAACAAGAACTTTAAAGTTTGAATATGCCTATGAAATGTTGAAATTATAGATGTTATTAAAAGAGAGACTACTAACAAATTCCCTTTCTTCTGCACCCAAAGAGTTACCTATTTAAAAAAGGAGTTAAAAGAAAAAAACAACATATCCTATGACATCCTAAACTAGGCAGCCACCCCTCATTTATCTATCCTAGAATGACCTATCCATGTTGAACTTCAAACCCAATCTTGGAGTATTCAATTTATCTCATGCTCCCATATTTATCATTTCATATTTCTCCACCTTTATCAGAGATGATTTACGATAATGTGGGGGAAGAAATACCATCATTGATGAGTGCTCTAAGATTTGAAACTAGGGTTTTAACCTTTATTTTCTTATACCACGATTTGTTGTCCTGATCCATGTTCATAACATCCCAAATAACCCAACATCCTGCAGTGAATATCATGCAATGAGATTTTACCTTTATGTCATTCATATTATCACCCTCGAACTAGCTCTCAAGAAAATAATAAATCACATTCCCACATACAGTGATTCCTATAAAACGGACAAGCAAAATCCAAATACATAGATCCTAGTCCCCTCTAAAGAAGATATTCCCAATAGTATCATGGTTTGGAGAGGCACAACAGTAATAGTGGGAATCTAGGTGCACCCCCTTCTTATGAATATTTTCATCAGTAGGAAAGGCCCAATACCAAATATTCTAAACTAAGAAGTTCATTTTATAATGAATTTATTTTCCCCATATATTTTTATCCCATTAATTATGAGCATAATTAATATTCACTATCTCCATGAAATCCCTGATGTCAAATTAGTCATAAGAAGATCCTAAAAAACACATTTTTCAGGAACGTTAACCAGTTAAATTTTATCAAAGAGAATATTTTGCTGATGATTAAATGTTGAATTGATGAAAGTGGGTAAAATACTTGATTATTTTAAAAAATATCATTGACTAGGCATCTTGGGAAGAAAAGTGGAACACCAGCCCAGTTCATCTTCTAGTAGCTGGTGTGCCTAGATCCCACCACCCATATGAACACATTTTCTAAAACTTCCAAGAGTCCAATCATGTTCTTTCCATAGCTAACAATCTCCCAAAGTTTTTATCCCACTTTCTATAGTTCTCCCTATATTATTTTCTCATATACTTTTCCCAAAAATAAGTGCCTTAAATTATTTTCCATGATGATTTGGCATGCATTCCTTTCATGACTTCAGCCACATTGCGTAAATTAATACCATATTCAGCAATGGGATTCTCCATTATCCTCTAAGAGTACCAGTGTCGTTTACCTTTCTGGTTAGCATCCCAAATAAAACATGTCAAGATTTTTCCAATATTATCTATATTCCCTTTAAGAACCTTGATAATTGACTAGATATGCATGGGAATTGAGGTTATAAAACTATTAACTAGTGTAATAGATCCACCGAATGATAGGAATTTGTTCTTCTAGTTAATAATGTTCCATGTAATATGGTTCATAATTCGTTCAAACAAGGAATTACTAATTCTTCCATTTGAAATAGGATCCCCCAAGTAAATGATATGGAGGTCACATCTTTTCATTCCAAGTCTATCTTAAATAATTTGGGAGCATTGGATTGTTCACTTTTTGGAGATACAAACATTTCCCTTTTCTTTCTTAATTCTTTTCCCACTTAAATTTCCATATGTTCCCATCATCCTATTCAACCAAATAGTGGATTTTTTCCTTCTGTTCATAAAGAAGGGGATTTCATCGACAAACTCCAAATGAATAATAATGTTATTACCTAATTTTTCTTTATATAGAAGAACGATTACCTCATTAAGGATATAATTTAGATTCCTAGTAAGTTCCTCTTGGGATAGGATAAATATATTAGGTGGCATAGGGTCACCTTGTCTAAGGCCATGCACCGACTTGAAGAAACTGAATACTTTCCCCATAAGTGAGACAAAAATACACAGAGAGGTGTAACATCTAAAGAGAAAGTCACAAACCTGTTCCTTGAATACAAATTTACTCATAAATCTGATGATGAATCTCCATAAATTTGTATCATATGATTCATCAATATTTCCTTTGATGATAATGTTGGAACCAATCTTCTTCTTGTTAATATCCTCTACCATTTCCTTCATAATACCCATTGTAACTTGGATGTTTCTTCCTTTAATGAACTCATGTTTCTATTCTGAAATGACTCTTAAGATGAAATAAATAAGATGCTTGTTAATGAGACCAAAGAGGATTATATATATATAGTTTCATAAGAAAATCATCCAGTACTGATTTATGGTTGTGGGATGTTGAAACTTTTGAACAAGCACTACTCTAGAGGTGCTCACCACCCTAGGGAGATACCCACCTCTAAATAAGTTACAAACATATTACTTAATTTAGTTCTCATTAATTTCCCAAGCATCCATGAAGAAGGAACTAGGGAACCCATTAAGACATAATTCACTATCTGCCTTCATACTGAAAGTGATCTCTTTGATCTCCTATTCTCTCAGAATTTTCTTAAGTACTCCATTTTTTCTTTATCATATAGTATTGGAATGTTTTTCATGAAATTATACTCTTCCAAATTCTCATATCTCTATTCATAGGAACTCCTTATACCTTCCCATAGCCCCTTAAACTAAAAAAAATCCATTCTCCCTATAACCTCAAGGTCGTTTGTGAAGGATCAGTCTTGAAGTTTCAGATTGATTCTACTAGAGGCCTTCTTTTCCTTGATACATGTCTGGAATTAAACCATATTGTAGTCCCCCTCTTTAATCCATAACTCTTATGATCTCTCTTTGAAATTCCTTCCAATTTCCAGAATCTCTTCATCCACTTTAGTTTGCTTCATAGAAAACTCAATAAAGGTTTCATCATCCCATGATTGTTGAAGTTTGTCTTTTAGTATATCAATTTCATTTTAAATTTCCTCCAATATGGTACCATTTGTAGGCCTTATTGAGACCCACTCGTTCATGTCCCTTATTAACTACTTGAGCCACATCATCAGTCCCATCCTGGAGGTTCTAGATATAGTCTTGTTCTAAGATCTATAAAAATCCCATTAAAAATCCTTTTTTCTCTAGATGCTTAAACCCAAGACTAACATGCCTTTTTCAACATGGGGTCATAACCTGAATAGTCATACCTTTTCCCCTATAGGGACAATCCAAAATATATTTTTTTAGGGGGTTCATAACCCACACACATATACCTTTTAAAGGGGTAGTATAATCCACATGCACTTAAGCACATAAGAATTAAAAGAATTACAAAACCAATAAAACCAATTGAAAAAATGAGGATTGTGAATGTTGAGGCAGTATGGATCACTTCAGATAATGAGTCTCAAGTAATAAGGTTAAGTAAAGTGATTGGATTTTCAATTATCACATGAAGTGAAATAAAGTTTTAATGATTCATAGTTCTTATATCCTCTGAAATTTGTATCTTGCACTGGTTCTTTTGACTATATATGGAGAGACTATAGCAGGTACTGTAGCGGCGGCTGTACTATAGCAGGTACTGTAGCAGTGTGGGTACTATAGAAATACAATTCACCGTGGGGTCCTTTGGGCCAAATAATGGGCTTTCAAGCCTTGTATTCAGGACACTTGGCATTGGGCCTTCGGGCTATGTAATGGGTCTCCCTCTACCCAGTCTAAAGATTTCTTTGCTCTAAATAATAAATTGAGGCTTCAGCCCCAACCTTTAAAAAAATAATGTTCATATACATCCTAGATGATATTCTGTAAAACAAATATAAGATTTATAATGGAAATAATTTGAAAAGATAACATATAATTAAATAATCAGAATTGATATCCTTTGAAACTCCATGATAATATAAGAGATTGAATCCTCATATTTCAACCTATTTGAATTTGAAAATCTCAAGTTCCAAAATTTCAGTGTTAATATCCATACCTTTTTAATCTCATTTTGAATATCATTTAATTCTTAATAAAACTATTTAAACTTATGAATCATGGATTATAAATAATTAATTAATAATTTTAAAACAAATAAAACTTTATAAATATTCAAAATAAACTTTTATAAAATACAAATTTGAAATATTACACAAAACAGAGTATGTTTTCGGATTTAGAAAAACCTTTAGAAACTCACATAACTATGCAGGATAATTTCAATACATAATTTATTTCATATATGAGAATTGATAATATATGAAAAATATCCACATAACCTAAATATCTACTTAACCAAAATTTATATACTTGAATTATATGTAAGTGAATTTTACCCCATAAGTTAATATGTCTATGTTGAAGATTTCATGTAACAAATAATCACATAACTGAATTATAAATATTCAAAAATATTCACATAACCAAACAATTCACATATAAAAATTCTTGTACCCAAACCATTAATTTCGATAAATTGAATTAATCAAAATATCCACATAACTGAATTCACATATCCAAAAATTAGGAAATCAGTAAAAAACTTGAGTTATAAAATTTCAGAATAAACATATAACTTTTAAAATTAGAATCAGATTTGGTTCCTATTTAATTATATTTATATAATTTTATAATATTTACAATTCATTAATAACTACAATAATCGTACATCTATTGATCATATTTTCACTAAAATATTGTATCAAAATAGTTATAAAATACTACAAAATTCATAATGAAAACATACAGTGAATTATAACCTAATTCATGACATGGTGAAGGTTTATTGTAAATTTTATGGATTCTAATAAAAAATATATAATTTATTATCTTTTTAAAAAAATAAGAGCCTATCAATTAATAGTTTTATACTCCAATTTATGGTTAAAATATATAATATAACTAAATCTTTAAATTTGTCTTAATGAATCCCAAATTGGCTACGTTCTTATGGATTTGGATATGTGGTAACAGTACTTTGGCTATGTGTTAATAATAAAAAAACATGTAAAATTATATTTAAAGGTACTAAATAAAATATTTATCATAAAAACTCAATATAAAACTTATATAACACATTTTAAACTATTAAATCAAGAAAAATAAAGATAATTTAAGAAAATAATTATAAGAATTAAATTAAATCCTACCTTAAACAAAATATTTTATAAAAACTAAAGATAACACTTAATAAAACTATTATAAATTATAATTACACAAATAAATGTATTAAGAATTATGATAAATGTAATAAAACATATAATGTTTTTTAATTGTGAAAATATGAAGTGGTTCATGGAGTCACTCAATAATCTCCCTCTTTTTGATAAATAAAAAAATAACTAAATTCCACACCCCTCCCCCCTTTTAAAATAATAAAAAAAGATAAAGCTTTAATAGAAAATTATCCCTTTGAAGTGATAATATTTATCCCCTTATTATTTAATATTTCTTGAAAAATGAAAACATATTTTATGTTTTAGAAAGATTTTTTAAAATAAAATTATAATAAACTGAGGAAAATGATATAAAAATGAATATAAATATTTTATAAAACTTTCATAAAAATTAATATTCCAAAAAATGTGTCATGAAGAGATTATAAAGCCTTCTATTGTTAGAAAATTGAGTTATATATATTGATCATATTTTAAAATATGTTTATGAAAATTAATGAAAATCCATTCATAAAATAACCTTTTATAAAATGGGGAATTGTAAAAAATAAGTAGAAATAAATTTATATCTATGAGAAGGTTTAAAATAATAATAAAATGTGTATATAAATTAAACAAAAGTAAAATAGAAAACAGATTCCATATTGCCACATATTTTATGTCAATCTAAATATTTTATCATATAAAAATACTCAAAATCCCCATAAATCAATGCCAAAAAAAAAATTAAATTACCATAATACCAAGTTAAATTTTTATTTTATCAAACTTATTAAATTATAGGGGCTTATTAAAGATATAAATAATCTAATTTTATATATAAATAAATTCCATATTTATATTTCCTTTTAGAACATGATCTATAATAATGAAATTTAAAATTAATGTGATTATTCTAAGCATGTTGTAAAGGATTTTTGGAAATGTGAATAGAATAATTATTTTCCTAAAATATTTTAATAATATCATAATAAAAATGAAAATTTAAAATTTTCTTGGTTAATACATAATTATTGAGCATAATAAGATGTTGCAACTATGTATTCAGATTCAATAATTGAAAGTGAAACAAAATTATGGTTCTTTGAATCCCAGAAAGATAAATATTTTAATAATTATAAGACACATACCTAAAGTGATTTTTTTATTTATCATGTATCCACGAAAATAAAATTTTGAATATCTTATCAAATCAAAATAAGTTTTTTTAGTATAAAATATACAAAGATTTAATAATACTTAAATATATTTAATAATATTCTTAATAAAATTTATGTGAATTTCCTTAGGGTCACATTGAAATCTATCAGACATGAAATCTGAAAACATTAAATCAATACTTGAAGTATTCAAGTATAACAAACATCCAATCATTCACTAATAATATTTAACATAAATAGATTTTAAAAAATTTTCAAAATTCAATTTGATTGTACTCATGGAAGTATTTGAACTTTTATAAGATTCTAAACCAAAACTCTTAATTATATCTTTAGAATACATAGATTTATTTATAAAACTAGAATATTTTATTTATTAAATTTTATAACCAAGAAAAAATTTCAATTCTCTCATCATACTCATATCAAATTCAGAAGTCATTAATTTTGAAAAATCATTACTAATATTTTAACATGAGGATCTAAAAATAATGTCATAAATATACATTTACATAATAAAAATATCATTAAAACTTTTTTTAATAAATAAATTTGGATCAATCTTTCCATTTTCAAAACTACTTTTTAAAATAAAACTTGTTAACCTTTTATAACAAGCTCAAAGAGCTTATTTCAAAATATATAATGCCTTAGATATTTTCAAAACATGATTATGATAGTTTTCATTTTCCAAAACCAGTGGGTTGTCCAACATATACTTATTTATAAATATAAACATTTAGAAAATCTTATATCCATTTTAAATAATTTAAATCCATGAAAAGAAGTATAAGATAATAATATTATAATTCCTTCTAATCTAGAAATAAGTGAAAATGATTGTTCATAATCAATACCTTCTTATTGAAATATACTTTAGTAACTAATGTATATTTATTTTGAACTATATTTCCATATTCATCATGTTTGTTTCTAAATATCCCTTTTGTTTTAATAGCATGAGAATCATTTTTTGGAACAACTGAATACAATACATTATTTCTTGAAAACTAATTTAACTCATCTTTCATAGACACTGTAAATACCTCAACCCCAGTTTCCTTGATATAGTGCCTTACTTTATATTATTGGTATAACAAAAAAGGATTTTGTATCCTGAATTACTGAATAGTTTAGTAGTTTTGGAATCTATATTACTTACATGAACATTACATTACAACATGAAAGGAAATACAACATATAAATTCCATTGGAAACACGCATAAACTCCTAATTTATCCCTAAATGTCATTTATAATATATATCTTCGCATTTTGGAGAAAAATAAAACATAATAAAGGGGTGAGTTTAGATGCTCAGTAAGGGTGAGTAATACAACGGAAGGTAATATAGACAATAAATCATGGTGAATGACTAAAAACATATTCCATTAAAACATAAACTTGTGAAAAATATGGAAAAAATAAAAGTTGAATGAATAATTCCATAAAAATAATCACATGAAAATGAATATTAACCGTGGATATTCTACTAGTTGAATATTCACATGGATTATCAATTACTAATTTCATAATTAGTGAATTCATATGTTGGACATCAAAAACATATCATCGAGCCCTCAGCCAAGACACTAGAAAATAAATGGTTAAGGCCTCATCCAAAATCCATTTTTATTTAGTCTCATGATACTAACCAATGCATCGAGGGGCTATAGTAGGCCCCACCTATCACTTACATATTCCAATTCATTTCTCATATAAAAAAGATATATTTGAATCAAAGTGTCTAATGCCACTTTGAAACATTTAAATCATAATACCTATAAAGGAATAACATTAAATAAAACTTAGAATATCATAAGAATAAGGAGACTCATGATATGATATATCAAATGGTATTACATGCACCAAATATAAGGAATATATGGTGAACATGGAATATATCTCTTATAAGTAAAAGTGAAATGAGAAAGACCCTTTTTTTACTTTCTATAGAAGAGTTGTTTTAGAAAATCATTTGTATTTGTCATAAATTAGATCGTAAAAATTTATATCCCATAAAAGAAAATTTAAGGAAAATAAAATTATATTTGTTTCATAATTTAATTCCCAATGATGTAAAAACAGATAAAAAGAGTGTTTAAGAAACTTGAGAAATAATCCTCTTTAATGTGGTTTATGGAAAATATTAAAGAGTCTTTAAAATTTAAACAGGAATAATTTTTTTTATAAGAAAAAAATTAACAAAGATATATTTTCATGATAAAATTAGTGATTTTTGAAAATAAGGGTGTCTTAAAATAGATTGAGTATGGTACTTGAAAATTGGTAAGAAATTGGGAAGTTCCCTTTAATTGGGTTTTCTTATCGGGAATAATTAACAATGAAACCTTGTAAAACATATATTTCCCATTAAAATATAGAGTAACTAATCTGGATATAGTATTTTGGAACATTTATATAGAATTTAGAATAAGTATATAAAAATAATTAAGGGTTAAATTTGGTTAAATAGAGAAAATGTGTAACCTGAATGGATAAGGGAAAGTGGTGAATAATAATAAGAGAAACTTATTTATTTATACCAAATGCCAGGGTGAAAGGATCTCTTCTCTTTGCAACAGGTTGGGAATCCAGCGTGGTTTCATTCCTATGGAGTACCTTGGAACCCCCATTTCGTTTGGAAGACTCAAGGTGCGGGACTTTGATAAGATTGTGTGTAAAATCTCTAGTCGGGTATTGTATTGGAATAACTGGTACCTCTCTTTCGGGGGGAGGATCTCCCTGATTAACAGTGTCCTCTAGACCATACCCATCCATGCTTTGGATTCCACATCTATGCCCAAGGGGGTCATTAGTGGGGTTGACAAGATTCTGGCAAGTTTTATGTGGGACGCATGCTCAGAGGGGAAGCGGCATTGGGTGTCCTGGGAGAGAATGGAAAAACCCATTCAGGAGGGGGGGTTAATGTGAGGAGTATGAGTGCCGCTCTTCAGTGTTACCATGACAAACTTGCATGGGAGGTGATTGAAGGGAAAACTATTTGGGGGGAAATTATGTCTAGTCAATGGGTGGGTGATGAGGTGGAGGATGATGGCCATGCGTCCCCCTTCTGGTAAAATTTTTTTCCTCTCATCAGTGTTCTTAAACAGAATTCCCAGTGGATCGTTGGTGATGGGGACCTTCTTTTTTGGTTCCATAATTGGTCAGGGTTGGTCCTTGGCTTTCCTGGGTGCCTGGAACCTATGATCTCTTTCAAGGAGGCCAGCGTTCACCCTTCGCTCATCAACGAAGTTCTAGATTTTGATCAGTAGGGAGTTTGGGACTCTATTTCTTTGACATCGGAGTCGGACAGGTGTGTATTCACTGCTTCCACATCGGGGAAGTTCTCTTCTCAGGCGTATCGAAATCTCTTGGCTCCGTAACTGACTCCGAACAGCTGGGATTCCCTACTCTGGTGTAATAAAATCCCCTTGAAATACAATTTTCTTGTTTGGAGTATCAAGAAGCAAGCAGTGGCAACCGATGCCCAGATCCAGAGGGTGGGTATCTTCTTGGCCTCCAAATGAAACTGTTGTAGCCACCCGAAGGTGGACAGATCCAACCATTTGTTTTTTGAAAGTGACTGGGATGTCACTCTTTGGCTCTTCTTTGGGGATCTCACTGCTATTTCTTCTACCGATCATTGCGAGGAGCCATTTCTAGATAGATGGTTCATTGGGTCGGACAGCTCGGGCATGGAGCAGATGGCGAGGTCTGTGATTTTTATTACTGGGTGCTGGAGCTTCTGGCAGGCTCAGAATCAGGCCCAGTTTGAGGGAGCCATGCCTACAGCAAGGGTCATCTTCGTGCATACCCGAGTCCTACTGGCGGATTTGGTTCAACTGTTTCCCTAGTGGCGCGAGGCCCCCTCATTCGGGTGTATTTAGGTGAGTACCCTTTCTCTGGCCATCTCTAGTCCCAGCACTCAGCGGAGAGGGGGAGATGGATTGGATAGTGTTCACCGGCCTCGGGTTTGAAGCTGAACTCTGATGGCTATTGTGTGCAGGGAGAAATTCGGGGAGGGGTGTGGTCCGTGATTGGTGTGGGAGTGTTTTGCTGGCGTTTACGGTGTACCTTGGGTGGGTTACCTCGCTTCAGGTAGAGGAAAATGTGCTTTTCTTTGGTTTGTAGCTATGTCGTCAGAAGAGCATTGTTATCTCCCAAGTCGATATGGGTTCGCTGATTCTTTAGAGTGCTCTAATTGGTAATGTCTATGTCCCTTGGTCAATTGTGTACACGGTCAGGAGGTGTCGTACTCTCCTAGATGGTGTTAGTGTGTTGCACACCTGGCATGAGGGAAATCAAGTGGTGGATCACCTTGCATCTATGGAATAACTTGGTTCCAGCATCACCTATCTTCCATCCATTGATTTCTTGAAGCCTAAAGGTGTTAACCTTATCAGAGGGGACGCGCTCGGGCTACATTATTTTAGGCCCCCTAGGCCTGGGTGACCTTTCGGACCCAGCTGTCTACCTGCGGCTTCCTTTGTTTTGTGTTGTTTTTCCATTTCTTGTTTTCTGGCTACCTGGACTCTTTCTTTTATTTATTTTCTTAAATAAAAATGTGACTTTGGATGTATGGATGTAACCTGAATGGAAAATGGATTTTCAAGAAGGAACCCTTACCTTATGTCTAAAAGTGTTCTTCACTTGACCTTAATGTCCTGGATAATCTAATTAAATCCATTAATTAGTTAATTAAGAACCATTTCATCATTTATTTGATTTATTATAATTTTATTAAGATCATTTATTGTCTTTTTTATGAGTTATAATTTAAAATTTTATCGTTCGGGAGTGTTTGTTTCTTTGGTTCTCATGATCTATTTACTTGTATATGAGTATGGATTTTCATGTAAAATGTAAATGGATATCTAGAATTTAAGATATATGTTATTAATGAACATCCATAATATTAAATGGTTATATAATTCGTTTGGTCATTTTGGGTGGGGACGAATCATTAGATAAGTCGTTAGTGATAATCATTTAGATTATTTTGGTAGTTTTTCGATCACCACAAACTAGTTTTATTTTATTAATTAACATAATGTATATATAATGGTTAAAAAACATAAATAGTATTTAATACATGTATTATAATTTTTTAACCATAAAAATGGTTTTATGACCGCCTTGAAGGTGTTAATGGAAAATGAAAATGCATCATCCATGATGTCGGTAAATTGACACATCACGGACAATGTTTTCATTCGTAGAATAAAAGAGAGAGGGAAAGGAGTTTGATGATGGATATTCCATTAACATGATATAAGTATAGTATATAAATTATACTGGATATATAATTTCACTTTGGATAGGCTAGGTGAGGGAAGGATAAGAAAATGAAAGAAATCGAAAAGAAAATGAAAAAAGGGAGAGGATTTTTACCTCTTGAATTCTCCTCCTCGGGAACCTCTTTAAGGGGATTGGTTATCGTATTTTCTTAAAACCAAAGTCTCAAGGAAATGTAATATTTTATTATAATTTTTATTAGGTATAAATTGGGAAATTCTCAATTCTTGGAATATGTGAGGAGAAGAGGTGCTGAAGGGTGGTATTTACAGTGGAGGAGAGTGGTGATTTTTGAATATTTTATTCTTTTGTTTTTTATTTTGGCTCAATACTTTGAATAGATTTAGAATTATCACAAAATATATTAAATTAATGAAGTATATTTTGATATTAAGGGCTTAAATCATACATTCATCACCTATGACTCAATAATTCAGGTATTTGGCATTTATCATAAATTATTGTATTTTACTGTTCACCAAAAAATCAAGTATTTTAGAAAAATACCAAATAATCACCCTAACCATTTTTCAACATTTAGAATTAAAAAATAAACACCATTTTATGAAAATAATTTTCCAAATATTAGAATTTTAATTTATAATTAAAATCATCATTTACTCAAAAAATACAAATTTTAAAATTATAACTAATTTTATAACACTTTGAAAAATTAACTAAGGTATCATAAAATTTTCATAAAATAATAAGACAAACAAATATTAATTTATTAATACATTTTATGAAAATTAATTTTCTATTAAATCCTTTTACAAATTATAAAATTTTAATTAAATATTTATTACTTACAAAAATACCAACACTTAATTAATAATTTATAAAACATTTATTTACTTTTAATATGATATAATTATATCATATTACCATTTATAAGATGCCTAAATTTTATTTATACATTCATAGGTAATGTTATTGTTCTAATGGCTACATAACTATTCCTAATGGTCACATTATTATTCCAACGATCACATTACTATTCATCAAAAATAAAACTTATCATAAAAATACCAAAACAAATTAACCAAATTAAATTTTGATATTATGACTTCAACAATAATTTTTATATTGTAAAATATAATTAATTAAAGTGCCAAAATTTATATTTAAAATAATTTCTCTATTTAAAGGAGATAAAATTTTGTTTAGAAAAAATATTCCCTTATTAGGTATAAAATTGGATTTATCCTTATCTTATGCCTCTAAAAAATATTTTGGTTGAATGTAAATATATTTGGTTGAATATATAACATATAAATTTCATTAATATTTTCCATTAATAATGATTAATTTAAATTAATAATATAATTTTTCATTGTGGGGATAAAAATAGTTTTTACAAAAATACATCCATTATGTTCAATTGGTTTTCATTTCTAATTAAGTATTAACCAATGAATTAATTTTATAAACACGTGTAATATATATTTTCATAATTTAATTAATCTAAATCAATACATACATTACAAACATCTAGGATATAACTATAATATTTAATAATATTTAATTATTTTTTTAACCTCATTGTTCTATGTAATGTAAACTATTGAAGAAGATAAATTTAAAAAGTGGCATACTCTGAAATCTTGTGGTGTTACATTATACAATCCTATGATAAATTGTGTCCTTGTAGTTTGAAACTGAACTTGAAAATCAGATATGGGTACTTGATAATTATTTTCTGGGAAACCCACATCAAAAATAGGGTTAATAAAACTTCCTCTTAAAAATATTTAAAGAGAAATGTGAAGGCCACCAAAAAAACTAATATTTAGAAATAAGAGAACATTAATGAAGATATGTACATTGAAGAGAAATATAACTATCAAATTCTAATGGTGAGTAATAGAAAACATGGTTGTTAGAAATTATACCATCAAAAAATCACAAATTTTTTATTTCTTAAAAGACCATTGATTTATTAGAAAGAAAAGAAATCAGATGAAATTTTATTTGAAAAATAATTTTCTTATAGTTGAGGGTTTCTTTTACTATTGAGATAATCACTTGAGAAAATAAACATACTTTATTCCTTTCCATGACATAATCACATCCTTTGGTTGTGCTTTGATTTATCTCCACTTCATTTCTTAAACCAAATTATGGATATTGAAGACAAGTTTTTATGCTTGAATCACATTTATGAATCATAAGATCCACATGTCATTCCTTCATCCATTAAAGTTTTACTAAAAATAATATTATTAGAACAGGTTATCCAATATGATAAATCAAATTTTAATCTTAATCAATAATATCCTTAATCCATGCCATATTTAGTTAAACTTAAGACTCAACCAAAATATGTCTTTCGAAAATCAATGATCAAAAATTTAGAAGGAAGGTAACTAAAATTAAAAAATCAACTTAACATAAGATTATACAAAAAAACATATCTCTTATTTTCACATAATAAATATATGAATACCTTAATCTATAATAAACCTTTATGAAACATGCATAATTCCATGAGTACAGTCCTTAAATAAAAACATCTAATAATTCTAGCATAACATAAACCATCATATAACTAACCACCTTTATGTTCACCAATACTATCCCATAAACATCTATCTATTAGTATTTTCAACATAAAGCATGTATTTAGTGTTATATTTCCCAAGTCATGTGTTTTCAAGAATATTAACATAAAACAGAATCACTCCTCTTAATTGTTGGTGATAATCATCACATGCTTCTAATTCCTTAAAGAAGTGATGTTGTGCAATCCTTATATATCTCATGATTCTTATAAATAGAACATTATTAATAAAAAAAATTGGTATAATTGCGAAAGCGGTACACGACATAAGGAATAAAATTGCATTAAATTGCAAGCCCAGGGACTTGACCCCACGACCTACACCTCACCCCCCCAAAACCTTACCACCCCACCACCAATGGTGGGTCATTATTAATAAAATAATCAAACAGAATAATTATTGAATCCATACATAGGAATAATAATCATTACTCTTTGTTTGTGGTAATATCATAAGCTTGACCATGATCCATTATACCCTTTTGGTATATATTTTTTTGATGCTAGAGATATTGATTTGTATAGTGTACCATCTCCTTTCAGTTGAAACATTTCGCATTTGAAACATTTTTCTTACCCTTACAATCACAAGCATAGTGGAATTTCACTCCACACATATAGAAAACTCACATTTCTTTCAAAAAAGTACTAGGGTGTTTCTTTCCACAATTATCACATGTGGGAAAAATAATTCTTTCTCTTTTTTATTATCGATAATTTTATTTTTCATCCTCTTATTATCTTTATTTTTTTAAATTTATAAAACTTCGAGAATTAGTTATATATCTTAATAGCATGTGATATTATATCCTCGTATGATGAGAATATTTGGGAGACTTGTTCCCTTTGAAATGTTGTCATAATACCATAAAAGATATGATCATTATTACACTTTGGATTATGTTTATTGATGTTGTTCTCATTAATTCCTCTATTATCTATTTCCAAACAATGGAACACACTAAATTTTCTTATGAATCATAAATAATAATCATAAAATAGAAAAACACTTAACATATATTGAAAATTTATGACTAAAAAATCTCATAATCATAAACATGGTTTCTTTGGGGACATATTTACTTTTAAATAATTCATAATGGTTTGTAAAGAAAATTTGAATTATACAAAGCATATCCCTCGAGAGTTTCAAACCAGGTGTACAGTAAGGCTTGTTGTTGTGTGTCAGGTTACCTCGAGTCAGGCATGGGATGCCTTATTGGAGTTATTACCCCTAGGAACATCTGTTCCAGAACAATGTCTACATGTAGTATGCAGACTAGTATAATTTCTAGGAATACCAACATAATATCAACCTTACAAAAATTATAGGATTTTCTTCTATTATTATCCTCAAAGTATATCTTAGGGTTATATTCCCTAATCTTTGTTTTCTAAATCTAGTTTACAATGTTTCTACTAAAAAATCTTGGATACCAACTGTAAAGACCCTGAACCCAGTTGCCCAGATTTGATGCCTTACTTTATTAAATTGGTATAATAAACAAAGAAGTTTCATCCCAAAGAACCAAATAATTTAGTAGTTTTGGAATCTTGATTACATACATAAACATTACATTACAAATTGAAAGGAAATACAATATAGTAATTCTATTATAATCACCCATAAACTCCTAGTTTTTCCCTATAAGTCATTTATAATATACATATTTTCATCTTGGTGAGAAATAAAACATAAGAAAGGGGTGAGATCATATGCTCAGTAAGGGTATGTAATACAACAGAAGCTAATATAGACAAAATGGCATGGTGAATGACTAAAAATGAATTTTATTAGAATATAAATTTTATTAATAATATGGAAAAAATAAAATCTTAATGAATAATTCCATAAAAAAATCGCACGAGAATAAATCTTAAAAATTTATATTCTTCTAGTAAAATATTCAAATGGATTATCAATTACTAATATCGTAATGAGGGAATACATGTGTTGGATATCGTAAACATATCGTCAAGGCCTCCGCCAAGACACCTGAAAATAAATGGTTAAGGCCTTGGAAAAAATCCATTAATTTTTTGTATCATGAGATCTATCGATTCATAAAGGGGATATAGTGGGTCCTTCTTGTCACTTACTAAGTCCAATTCTCTCTTCACATAAAAAAGATATATTTTAATCAAACTGTCTCATACCAATTTAAAACATTTAAATCGTAATCCCTATGAAGTAATAACATTAAATGAAACTTATAATATCATAAAAATAATTAGACTCATGATATTATATATCAAAGTTTAGTACACACACCACATACAATTAATAAGTGGTTAATAATTCATATATTACATAGAAGTAAAAGTGAGATGAGAAAAACCCTTTTTTACTTTAAAAAGATGAGTTCTTTTGGGAAATCATTTGTATTTTTCATAAAATTGGATTGTAAACATTTATATCCCATAAAATAAAAGGTAAGGACAATGAAATTATATTTTTTTCATAAATTATTTCCAATTAATGTGAAAAAATTTAAAAATAGTGTTTAAGAAAATTTAGAAATGAGCCTCTTTAAAGTGGTTTAAGGAAAATATTATAGAGTCTTTAAACAGAAAAATGAATAATTGTTTTTATAGAACTAGAAATGAAAAAATATAGTTATTCATGATAAAAATAGTGATTTTAGAAAATAAGTGTGTATTAAAATAGATTATGTATGGTACTTGAAAATGGGTAAAATCGGAAAGTCCCCTTTAATCAGGTTTATTTATCGGGAATAATTGAGAAGGGAACCTTGTAAAAATGTCTTCACCCTTTAAATAAATATTAACTAATATGGATATATTGTTTTTGAACATATAAATATAATTTAGTATAATTATAAAAAAATAATAAATTATTAAATTGGGGTAAAAAGAGAGAAAGCATAACCCGAATAGAAAATGGAGGTTCATAGAGAAACCCTTTCCTTATGTTGGAAAGTGTTATCCAGTTGACCTTAATGTCATATATAATCAAACTAAATTCATTAATTAATTAATTAAGAACCTTTTATACATTTATTTTTTTTATTATAATTTTATTAAGTTCATTTATGATCTTTTTTATGAGTTCAGATAATCATTTTTTCCATTTTCTAAAATTCGGTTTAAGGGTGGCCAATACCCATTAAAAAATTCACCACTTCCCATTCACGACTCCACAACAACCATTTCAAATTTAAATTTCAAACATCAACCTGAAAGTTGCATACCATCATCCATAATGTTGGTAAATTGACACATCAAGAGTGAAGTTTTCATAAATATAATAAAAGATAGATATAAAGGATTTTGATGATGCATATTACATTAAAATTATATAATTACAATATATAAATTATACAGGAGTTATCATTTCATTTTTTATATGGGAGGTGAGGGATGGATAAGAAAATAAAATAAAATAAAATAAAGAGGATTTTTACCTCTTGAATTCTCCTCCTTGAGAACCTCATTAAGGGTATTGGTTTTGGTATTTTGTTGATAAAAATGTCTCATAGACGTGGCGGAGTGTATTTTTAAGAGTATGGGGTATAAATTTTACAAGGCACAAATATTGGAAGGAGTGAGGAGAAGAGGTGGTGTGTCACACCCCGACCCTTGATATTAATTTTATTTAATTATTTTTTCTACTTTTGAATATTTTTTCAAGGTCCTGGGTGAGTCCCGGACAAGGTTTCTGGGCTTTTGATAAAAAAATGTGCATTTTGGGTGACGTCGATGGATGCACGGGCGGAGCGCGATGCCGCGCAGCTTCTCCCTTGCAACTGCGTGGCGTTTTCATTATTTTTATTATTATTATTGAAATGAAATGAGTCCAATTATTATTATTATTTATTTTATTATTAATGGTTATTATTATTATTAATTTTATTATTATTAAGATTATTATTATTATTAGTTTTATCATATTGAAGATTTTTATTATTATTATTATTAGTTTAGTATTATTATTATTTTTTCTTTCTTTATTTTCTTTTTATTTTATTCTATTTATTTTTTTTATTCTCCCCTTTTTTTATTCTTCCACACACATGTCCCCCCTACTTATTCTTCTCCAGAGCAGCCCAGCCGGATCCTCTCCTGCTCGCCGTGCCCTCCTGGCGCCTTCAGCCTGCATGCGACCTGGTGCTTCCTCCTCACTCCTTGTTGCAGCAGTGACCCCCAGGCTCCCTTACTCCTCCTTCAGCGCAAGAATCCCCCAGCACCTCCTTTCCCTTCCGGCCTCCCTCACAGCAACTCTCCCCAATCGTCGCACCTCTCCCATTTGCAGCATCGGCCTCCTCTTCTCTAGCAGCCAGCACCGACCTCTGGATCTCCTTCACTGCGTAAACCGAGTAGCCCCCAGCTAGATCCCCCGCTCGGCCTCCTCTCTAACTGCTACGGCACATAACAGCCCAGCGACCAGCACTCCTCCCCAATGCCTCCTGCTCCCTTGCACAGCAACCCGTGGTTGGCCTCGGTTACCCCGCATGCGGCACACTGCCCTCCCTCCTGACCTCCCACATGCTCAGTTCATCGCCGCACAACATCCCATGTGCCCCTGCCCCATGTTCTACTTCCCTGCTTGGTGCACCCCCCCCCCCCCCCCCGGTGCGGCCTTTGCTGTCCGACACCCCCCCCCCCTAAACGCGGCCAGCTTCCCGTCCAGCCCGACGCTCTTTTCTACTGGCACGCCTGGCCCTCGGTTGAGACTACCATGTTCACTCGGCGCAATGTTGCTTCCCCTCCGACCAGATTTCTCCAGTGGACCCTCCTCCCTCTTGGTGTGGTGAATCTCCAGCAGCATGCCCTCACCCAGCCGCCTACCCTTTTGCCCTGTTTTTGGTCTCGATACCACTGCTCGGCTCACCCGCATCTGCCGGCGTTGCCCTGACTCGCAGCCCCCCCCCATTTGGTATACCCTTTATGTTTATGCTCCCTTGATATTTTTTTATTGGATATATATATATATATATATATATATATTACCTTGGGATGATGGGAGTTTTTTTTAATTAAATATTACTTTGGGTCGGTTTGACTTTTTAGGACCCGCGCGGGGCGTTTCTGAGTGAGCGCCATCACCGCGCCTTCTTTTCGAGCTTGCGCCATCATCGCGCCTTGGCCTTGAGGTAGTATTTTCCCTTTTCACTTGCATTTTTAATTAAAGATTCACGCATTTCATGCTTTTCACACCTCTTTTAATTAATAACTATTGATGTATGATCCTTGGTTTAACTATTTGGTGTGAAAAGTGGTGGTTTATACCTTGTTATGTGACAAATATGGTTTTCTTGTTATATATTGCAGACCTTATGTTCAATGAAATTTCTGTTTGGATCTTACGGTTTATTTGGAAAATAAAATGGTTTGGTTTGGTTTTGTAAAAAAGTGCCATTTATTTTATACATGACACTTGAAACATTTTCTTGACGAACAGACACCCAGTATTGAAAGAATTTCAGTTTGTCCTTTAAAAATAATTCACGGAATTTTAAATGTGGTTTTTTTCTTAATGATAAAGGATATATTTTGAAGCATGAAAAAGCATTTTGGTTATTTTTAAAGTGGTGATTATGAAATGTGTTTAATGACCATTTGGCAGTTTATGGAAAACAATGAAAATGTTTTGATGAAAACCCTCCTAGGGTAACTCTGTTGCCTTGGTTCCAACTGATTATTTGGGAGGCCATTCTTAGAGGCTCTTGGGTTCTTGAGTAGTCTAAATGCAAGAGGTTGTCCCCGGTAGAGGCTTGGGGTGATGTCTATTGTGCATTATTATTATTATTATTATATATATGTGATTGGATTCTCGGCTGGAATCGGTTGGCTCACCCCCCCCCCCTTTATAAATACTTGAGACATGGGAATCTGGCATATTGAGTGAATTTTCTAAGAACTACTGCTGCACTAGTTGAATTACGCACTAGCTAGTGGCCCCATATCAGGGGAATACTAAGTTATTGCTGTTATGGGGATTGGGCCCCTCGGTTAGGCCATGTAGGGTTATACTGAGCGTTAGGACGTCATGATATCATCAAGTTAGGGCATGCCTTCAGGATGAGTCACATGTATGGTATGTTCTGGATTTTTCACGATCTCCTAGGTTCACCCGTGTCTGTTGGCTTTCAGTTACTTACAGTGATGTTTTGGTACTTGTATATATTTCTACATTTCCCTTATTGTGTACTTACTTTGCGCATCATTTTTCTTGGAAAGTGGTAAACTGGTTTTGACTTGGTTTCTAAAAAAAATGGTTTTCAAATGAAATTATTTAATCCTCTTTGTACAATTTTGAAAATGTAAACATCACTTTCCCTTTGAAAATTCTAACATCTCACTAAAGTAATTGAATTGGGTTTTTGATAAATGAATAAGGGCAATGACTCGTACTTTGTTTTTGAGTAACGTGTAGAAAAACTTACTTTTATAAATTTTAGTTCAAACTTGGAATGACTTTTCTTTTATTTTAAAGGTAGTTTATTGGGAATAGATATCAAGCTAGCCTACTGAGTTTTAATACACACGCCTATAGTTCTTTTCTATTTTTAGTGTTGTGCAGGCTACAGCTTGAGTGTGCTCGCCTTGGGTGACGCTTGACTGTTGAGTTGGAGAGTGACCCACGGGGTCACACAGAGTTAGTTTGGGCATTGTGTTTGTTCAGTTTTATTTCATTTTGTTTTTGTTTAGTCACTTTATTTGGTTTATTTATTCTGCGCTGCTCTGCATTATTTTTGCTGCTTTATTTATTTGTATTGGGCGAAATCGTTCTCATAGCCTCTATTGATGCCCTGGTGCTTGTCGCTAGCCCGGGAGGATCGAGAATGCCTCTCGAGACATGTCACGGATCGACTCAGGTGACTGGTTTAGGGTCGACCTGGGTTGGTTTGGGACATAGTGAGGGTTGGTAATTATAGTGGAGGAGAGGGGTGATTTTTGAATATATTTTTTATTATTTTGGCTCAAGACTATGAATAGTTTGAAAATTATCACCAAATATATTAAAATAATTAATTATGGTATGATATTATGGTCTTAAACCATCCATACATCACCTATGACTCAATAATTCTTGTATTTAACATTTATCATAAATTATCATATTTTACTATTCACAAAAAATTCAAGTATTTTAGAAAAATACCAAAAAATAACCCTAACCATTTTTCAACATATAGAATTAAAAAATTAACTCCATCTTATAAAAATAATTTTATAAACATTCTAAATTTATTTTTTAATTAAAATAATCATTTCTTAAAAAATATAGATTTTAAAATCATAATTGATTTTATAACACATTGAAAAATTAACTCTAAGGTCTCATAAAATTATCTTAAAATTATAAGACAAAAAAATAAAAATTTATGAAAACATTTTATGAAAATAATATTTATTTTAAATCATTATTTTAATAATAAAATTCTAATTAAATATTTATGACTTATAAAAATGCCAACACTTAATTAATAATTTCTAAAATATTTATTTAATTTTACTCTAATATAATTATCTAATATTACCATTTATAATATGCATAAATTTTATTTATAAATTTTTATGTGAGTTTATTGTTCTAATGACCACATTACTATTCCTAACGATCATATTATTATTCCAATAGTTACATTAATATTCATTAAAAATAAAACTTATCATAAAAATATCAAAAAAATAACCATATTAAATAATAATATTATGATTTCAGTAATAATGTTTATTTTGTAAAATATTATTATAAATGTTTTAAATTTTATATTTAAAACATATTCACCATTAAAAGGTGGTAAAATAGGGTTCAGGAAAAATATAGCCTTTTATGTGTAAAATTGGATTTATAATTATCTTATGCCTCTAAAACAATGTTTTTATAGAATGGAAAAAATATTTGGTTGAATATATAATATATAAATTTCATTAGTATCTTCTAGTAATGGTGACTAATTTAATTTATTAAAATAAAATTTCATTGTGGGCATAAAAATAGTTTTTATAAAAATATACCTTTTTGTTCAATTAGTTTTCATTTCTAATTAATTGGTAACCAGTGAATTAATTTTATAAATATGTGTAATCTATATTTTCATAATTTACTTAATCTCATTCAATACCATCATTCTCAACATCTTGGTGATAACTATAATAATTAAATAATAATATTTAGTCATTATTTTAAGCTCGGTGTTTTGTGTAATGTAAACTATCAAAGAAGATAAATTTAAAAATATTCATACTATAAAATCTTGGGGTATTATAGGCAAGATCTAATTGGAATCATAAAATATTAATCAATATACTAAGGTAAAAAATCATAAATAAAATCATGATAAGTATGAATATTAATAACACATTTTTTAGTTCGAACATGTAACTTAATATTTCCAATCCCATTATCTATTTTATGATCTCTATAAGTCTTCTAATATATTTCATAAATCGGTTCATAAATATTCTCTACCTAAATATATGAATCTTTATCTTTATTTTTTTCATCTTCAAGATTAAAATCTATAAATTCATCCTAAAGTTGATTAATATCGTCATCCCTTTAATTCAATGATTTTTTATAAAAATTAACATGAATTGAATCTTCAACAACAATGTTTCTTTTATTGTATACTATGTATTCATTAATATTATTTTAATATCCTAATAAAAATCAGTCATCATATTTTACATCAAATTTATCCAAGTCATCCTTAGTATTTAGAATACAAATTTTACACCTAAAGACTCTAAAATAACAAATTTTTTGTTTCCTCCACTTTCAAAGCTCATAAGGTGTCTTTTTCAGAAAATTTTTTAAGATAATTCTATTGGTAATATAGAAATATGAATTCACCACTTCAACACAAAAATATTTTTGTGGATTAAACTCATTTAGCATGTTCCTATATATTTTCTGAAGATTTATATTTTTTCCTTCCAACTACACCATTTTCCAGTGGTGTTCTAGGAGATGAAATGTTGTAAAAATAACCATTTTCATCACAAAAACTATATAAATTATATATTCTATAATTCACCAACATTATATCTTCTGATTGATTTAATTTTGTTTTCTTTTTCATTTTTAACCAATTTAAAAAAAGTGATAAAATTATATAAAGTTTTAAATTTGAGTGTAAGAAATCAAACCCATATGTATCTAGTAAAATAATTAATAATGAGACAACTATATGTCTCTCCAATACCCATGTGTGGAAAATCTCCCTACTAGTTTTTTCTTATTCTCCTTATGGATTTGACCACCTCCTCTTGTTTTGATGGAAGTTATTTGAGAGCATCCTTGATCTCTGTTTCTTCTCTAGATCATCTCGTGTCTACAGCTTTCTTAATTTCCATCACTACTTTGATTTTCTCATGGGTTTCATGTTCATCCACCAAAATCTCCTCATCCCTATATATGATTCAAATATAGGTTCTCCCTACTTGGATTGATGTTCATGCGGTGGTCCTCGGTTCCATCTTGCGGCTCTGGCGGAGTTTGAGTGGTGGCTGCTCATTGGTCAGCAGCTGTTTGGCATCTCTGGGTGGTGGTGTTCGCTGATCTAGAGGTGTATTGGTTACCTTCAGAAGATGATGTAAGTGATATGTTAGTGGAGGATTTTAATGTGGTTTTGGGTTGTGTGAGGCACCACAAACCTGTTAGATGAATGTGGTGGATGATGGTTGGGGATTTGGCTCATCGGTGTTCTTCTAGTCAGTGGCAGCCAGGTTTGGAATTGGGAAACAGGTGTGCCTCTATTGTGTCTAACAGTAGATTCGGATCTTCTCCATTGGTCTTGAATGGTTTAGCTGGTTCCTTTCTGGTTTATGGTACTTTTGGTTTGATTTTGTTGTAGATTTCTTGATGAATGTTGGATTTGGTCTCATTGTACTTGGAGGTTGTGCAGGTTCTTGCAAATATCGTTGGGTGGGTGACCTCAAAATATGGATGGGTGTGCTAAAACCCATCATTAGCAATATTTCTTCATTTTTGATAGATGGGTACCTTGATTTTGATATTTCATGGTGTTTTATATCTAGTCTTGTGTTGCATCATGTTGACATTGTAGTGAGCTCTTCACAAGCCCTGTGGGGTGGGTGGATCATTTGAGAGATAAGTGTTTTGGAACCTATCATTTGGTTATCCTTCCACATTCATGTGGGTAGGAGGAATTCTCTAACACATTTTTCAGGTCTAGAACATTGCATCATTTTGGTAGGGGGTGGCACAGTTTCATTTATTGATTACACTTTTTAATTATCTTTTAAGGGGGTTATGATATTCTTTTATAATATTTTTTATTGACATTTTCATCCTTTTGGACCTTCAAGAACATTTTTCCTTTGGGTATTTTTTTAATTATTTTTCCTCTATTCTTGTAATGAGTTTCCTCTTCTTCCCAGATTTCAAAATAGGAATTTATTTTTTATGTTCAATAAAGAGGGATTTCCCCTCAACCTTTTTGAAAAAAAATTAATGACAAAACAATATCTCTTACAAATCAAACTATAATGTTTAATAAGACCAAATAAATCCAAATAAATAAGATCATGATGCCTACTAGTGATTATATATTTAATAAATCTAAATATACTTTTATGTTTTTAGCCTTTCATAAATGATTAATATACATGTGTGATGATTTCATTGAACTCAAGTTTCTCAAAAAACTAATTAAATTTTGGATAGCCTTACATTAACCTAAAATTAACATGTCTAAATATCCTATTTCAAAAATAATTATCTTATTTAATAGCATTTAAACATTTAAGAAATAAAATATATTTCTTTTGTTAATTGGATTCGGTGTTTAGTGGTAGTATATATTTTAAAATTTGATTGTGTGCGATTTGTTTTTCTTCATTATATACTACCATTTTTCAAGGATAATTTATATTCATCTACTTAGTTTAGTCTATATACTATGGAATATACTAAGAATATTAGTGAAGCATTTGTAAATTTTTGTCATGTGTGTAAAGGTATTGGAACTATCTTGAGTTTATTAGGAAACACAAAACCCAATTGGTTATTTCCTGATTGGACTAGGAGTGGATTACTATTCTAGTATTGTAGATACCATTTTACCCACATAATAAGGATATTAGAACATGAAAATATTTCTATCAATTTATGTCTCATTACATCCATTCAACTGAGGATGAGAGGTGAAGTGATAAAGTATCATATCATTCATCAATTAATAAGAATAAGAGTCAAATATTTGAATAAAATTATAGAATTACAATTTAATAAAAAACCCATAAACCATAAATTTTTATCAATTTTAGTTTAATAATATTTCTAAATTTTCTTTCATTTTTCCAAATTAAACAATCCAAATCACCTCTTTTTTCTAAAAAAAAGTGATAATTGATTTTTTATCAACCCTATCTGGATAAACCTTAGGTTTCCATTAAACTGTATACTAACCTATTATTTAAATAAATATTTTACACCATTGGAAAATGTGTAAAAAATATAACATTGTTTTTAGTGAGGTTGTGTCAAAATAATAACATAGAAATTATACAATTAGATCAAATACTAACTAACAATTGTCAATTAAACCTGAAATTGAATGTAATTTACTAGAAAAATGTAGATAATTAAGATTATAAACTAATTTTGAGAATATTTCATTAGCAGACTCTGGTTAAACTCTAAATTATCACTATGAGCCTACTACCATGGCAAGAAAACATATCTAGGATTTAAGGGGTATTTTTGCACTAAAATTTACAAATAAAATTAACCAAATTGTTGTGCCTACTTTAAAAACTAAATTTGAACTAAAAATTGGATTAATATAGTTGTAACCAATATTTCATGGGCTTTTAGGTGATCATACCAATAAGAACATCATGGATTTCACTATGTTATGCTCAACAATCTAGCCCATAGAGGTGGAATATAAGCAAGTAAAGTGTAGATATTTCCCATCATCACAATAAGGATCAATAAAGGGGTGATTTTATAACTTAAAGTTTAGGGAAGTAAATAATTATAATGACTTGTAGAGTAATTTTATTCAAATGTTTTTTCTATTTCATGAAGAAATACCTTCAAGAAGTAAATATATTCCATCACAAAAGCTTCATGATATGTTCTATATAAGTACTGGGAGAGGTCCAAGAAATTTGTGGTAGTTCCCCACTTAAATAAATAAAATATAATCACTTCATATTCTTTTTATATTAATAAAATATTAATAGTGGAAATAATTTGTTTGATGCATTCTCAAAAGGATCCCTCATTAAAAAAATCACCAGTGGAGGCAAGAGAATTTATGGAGAAGATATCCCAGAATTCCCCAAAATTTGGTATAAGAGGTACTAGTACCATATAACTATAGGAGGTAATATCTTCTAACATATCCCCTTATTATAATCTAAGCTATAGGAACTAACTACCTGGGTTAGAAAAATTACCTCGAAATAATCAAGGGAATAAAAATAACCAGTGAAGTTATATGGTATATGATCTTCTCCTAATAATTATATTGATCTATGTGTCAAGGAGTAGGGAACTAAAAATTATTAGAATGTTTCATCCACATATCTGAGCCACTCATGAGTTCTAGTAGAATTTCCCCTATAGATCTACTCTAGTGATTGAGTCTATCAACTCCTCCAGCCTTTCACGTGTGGCAGCCAGGATTTGTTGTCTCCTCCCAAGATCTGCTTCCTCATAAGTGGTTGTTGGATAAAGATAATCATATCTTGTATTTTATCAAATCCAATTATCTTGAATATTAACAATATGGTAAGTCACCTACTTAATTTGGTTCTTATCCTCCTCTAGTTGAACCCCCAACTTGCTAATTATTTATGAATATGTTTTGAGGAAATCAGTGTGTTTGCTTGCTCGATCTTCTAGGTGTTGATTATCCTAGGTGACTTCTTAAAGTTTTTGAAAGCTATTGTACTTCTCCTTGAACCATAAAACTTTTAGATACCTTAAACCATCCCATATATTTTCAGAAAGGCACTCACAAAGCAACGCATGAAGGCCTCAAGCATCTGCCTCTCCAGTGCATAGTTCGCGTAGCCAACGATGGAGTGACCCCATCCGGCCCACTAATTTTGGTTATGGGGTCTGGTTGATGAATAACTAAATGAATATAAATTCCTTTTTTTGGATGATATGGTTTTCTTCAGTCGTGTTAGGGTCATAATCATCCATATCCTTAGGATTCATAGGCTCATACTCTAAGAAGCCAGACAGGAGTTGGGTAGTAGGATCTTCCTCTAGTATCCTCTCTAAGGGGCTAGGATCCATATAATGAGGGTGTACATATTCTATTGATTATTATATGGAATCATCATTGTTTCCAACCACCCGTTCAGCCTCTCTAGTGGTATCACTCACAGCCACAACCACCTATTTTTCTAGAACAACCAAATTCATATTGGCATGAATGGCCAGATCCTCATGAACAAGAGTATCCATCAAAAGGGATTTGGTAGATTCCCCAGTCCCATCTAGTCACTGGGTTCACTCAATTCCAATAAAATAATGGAACATAGAACCTATTTCAATTCACTCATCCAATAACCGGTATGAATTCGTGAAATCAAAGACTTTCAAGAGTTGAGTGTTGTTGGGTCATGATCTTAGGACATCGTAGGGACTTCTTACACAGAAGAGCCATCAACACATGGTATTTAAATGATTGGAACCAGCACTTATTGTGTCATTTGAGAGAGATATTCATAAGATAGGTACACATTGATGTTAAAGCTCTATGGAAACCCAACTATGACCGGATACTTAAATATTTTCTCTTATCTGGAGGAGGAGGAATTTCAATGATAATCTATATTATACATGCTTCTTCTGTAGGTGTCACCATAGGAATACTAGGATGTGGTCCCCCATAGATGACATTAAGGAACTAGCAATCTGATATTTTCATCTAGACCTCCTCAGTTAGCCCATCACTAGCCATATCAGCCACAACTAGCTCACCACTTTCCTCATCCCCGGGTGTAAGCCCCAGAGCATGCTCCCCCACACCCACTGGTGCATTTTCACCCCTACAGTGGGAACCCCTTTCTCAATGTCAAGATTATTCTATGAAAGGTAGGTTTTTGTTAGTGGGCATGTATAGTGAAATGTAATGATCATAATAATATGTAAGTTAAGGCTTGCAAAAAGTTACTCGATTAACTCTTCATCAGATTTCACGATCTTACCACTCTCCCATGAACTCCCTTTATAAGGATATATTCCTTTGGAACCCTTATTACCAGATCCTTTTCCTTTTCCTTTTCATTTTTCTTATTCTTATTCTTCTTATTCTTCTTTCTCTTCATCGTTATCATACTTGGGTGGAATCTTATCTTTATATGACTTCTGGCCAAGCATTACCTTCACCAGGGTTGGAGGTGCCTCATATTGGCTCCTTTGGCATGTGTAGATATCCATGGTTATCATGTACACATGCCTCCGAATAAATATCACCTTTTATACCACCTGAATGTGCCCTACTTAGGGAAATTCAATCCTATCCTACTTCATATTCTGCCATGGGTCTTCAGGTGACATCGATTTTCGTAATGTTATCTAAGAAATCCAAAGGGACGGTAAAATGGTTTTAGCTACTAGTTTCAAAATATACCTTATCTTATTTCTAGGGTCTTTTTTGGCTCTCCCTTGATTCTGCTTTTAGGGTCAACCCCTCTTCAGGAAGCAGAGGTGCGACTGTGCCCTATGACATCCCTGTCACTATGGTTCCAGCCCGTGCCATCCTATATGCCTAGCTTGCCTCTTGGGTAGCAGACCTCCTACCATCCCACTGGTCTAGATCTATGATTGTGGTTCAATCATCTAAATTCATCTTCGAAAGATTTCCTCTATATATCCCACCACCCAGTTTTTGGAATATTCCATTGATATTCTAGCATTGACATCCATAGGTGAAAACATAATAATTTCTCCAAAGCCCGTAGTAATCAGCATGTTCTATAGCTGGCGAAGGATACAAGGGTTCCACTCTTCATAAACCTCTGTATGAACGTTCTTCACCACCTATTAAAGGAATATAAACTACTCAGAAAAGTAGGATGGAACATATGGCTCATAGAAGACCTTTCAATCTAGTCTGGCCACCAACAAACCACATTTGAAGCTCTGTAAGTAAACTTTCATCTCCCATGAGCCTTTTTGGTTATCCACTATTGGGCCAACTAGAGTTCAAAATGGGTGGAAGTTGAAATTTTCGTGGTTTCCAATATAGATTACAATTTTGTCTTCATGAAGGGTCAGTAACAAAACCCAGGTAATGTTCATCAAGGATTTTTGTAGACTGGTTCCTAGAGTACATATGGTGTTCATAAATTCATACCTTGTAATATGTTCTACAATCCAACCATGTAGGATCTAGAACAGCCTATAGATTCTCCTGGGCATGATTTCCCTTGAGATGCATCCCAAAATACTATAGATCCTTTCCAACATAGTGAATCTCAAGTTAACCTTGTTACGATCTTCCGGGATCTCCTCCATCACAAAGGTCCCCAGGAGTATCACCATCCTTATGTCCCTCACCGAAAACAGCCACCCACTCAGGAAAGTGGCGAGAAGGGCATCGTAGTGAACCAGAAGTTCCTAGATCTCAACTATGTTATACCCCCACTTATAATATTCTACTCCCTCCAGGATCACCCAATGTGATCCTTTCTTTACCCTTTTTGATGTGATCAAGCCTTTCTTCACCCAACCCAACATTCATACCCTCATATCCTTCTTAAGGAATAGGTCAAAACATGACTGAAATAGGATTTCATTCTATATGAATTTTATCTTCAACTTATCCTTCACCACCTCCAAGATATGTCATGTTAGGATTGGGGTCTGATTTTAATATGCCTAGGTATTCTCCATTGGTAGGAAGTCATCATATTGGAATCCCTATAGAGTAATTCTACAGATGTAGTAAATGTTCCACAAGTTGATGCCAACTTCACTATGGTGGAGGTGGAACGTGCTTGTGTCTGGAGACTATCGGCTAAGGAGCTCTAGCACCATCTATTGTTGATGATATATATGGAACTATGATGTCCATACATATTCATATAGCTTGATGTTGTGTTGTTATTCTCCAAACACCTAACATGTGTAGCATACCCAGTACACCCATTCCCATTAACTTGTGAAGTTTCCCTCAGACCTCAGGTCCCAATCCTTCTTCCATCTCATACAATCATTACTCATGGTACTTTGGAAGGTACTAGCATAGTGGGTAGGGTACTCCTTCACCTTAGTCTCACCTCTTGTGATCATCCTGGTCTTTTCATTCACACATAGATGGAAATTTCTTGATGATCTCTAGTGGTATGGTCATGAACATTGATGGTGTATCACTGGAGGTTGTATTCATGCATGAACCATGATCATAATGAATCAGTTTTGAACCTTGTGATGGATAATTCATCTAGTATGTCGAAGTTCCATAATGGGAGGCTTTCACTTAGAATATAATCCTTTTTTAACTACGTATAAAGGCTTCTATGTGTAATACTAAGGGATTGGCATGCAAATGGTAGCTCTATATACAATATTGGCTGGAAATCAAATAAATTCAAACTTACATGCACGAGAAAATTCACCTATCACACAAAAAAGTCCATGTACCATAAGTATCCCACTAAAAATTTATAGGTGTGGTATGGATCTTCCATACGTGAACAAGACCACATCTATGTGTATATATATATGATTTTGTGTGAGACTCCATGGATGAACCCCTCTTTTTGGAATTTTCCATGGAACCCGACCTTTTGGTCACCTTTTAACTCAAATTATGAGGGGGAATTTATTAGCACTGAATTCTGAACACAACCATAATGGCCATATTTGGGTAAAATGAAGGCACCATTCGATTTAATAGAACATTCTAAGAACCCTAAGTTAGGTGCATGCAAGTTCCATGATGTGCATGCAAGACTAAAATCTGCATATAAGTCTCTTATGAACCTAATGAGACGTCAAACGACACCTTTCCACATGAACCCCCAATGGCTCAAGGATCAGGTGCATGGAAGTCCTCTTCCACACATGAAATCCTACACACCACTGTTAAATGTATTATCTATATATTGAATTTCACCCCCCCCCCCCATTCATCAGGGTGATCCTCTAGAAGTCAAAGAATTTTTCTACTGTGTGTAAGACACCACTTCCATGATAATGCAAAATCAATGAACCCCTGAAGGTATAAGATCTTGCACGATAGGTTCATTGGGGGTCCCCCATCATGTGGGCTCATAGTAACTTGACCCTCACCAATTTCTTTTAATCCTAAGTTAAGTGTGCCAAAAAGACCCATCTTACGTGCACCTCTTGATCTTGGGTGCACCCTTATCTTGTGATCAACCCTGCCTTTTGTGCACAAGCCTCCCATATTGCATGAAACCTATCCTTGAATCTCCATGGGTTTCCTTTATTATAAAGAATCATGTTCAATACTCTATTGCATGCAACTCCCATTCCTTACATGCGCCCCTTGCGTGCAACCCTCCAGGCTTGTGCACAGATATTTCTTGGTCCCTCATGAGGTGTCCCCTATTGCATTTCCCTACCTACTTCTTTTCATCATAGTTACTCTAATTCATATTTATCTTCAGCATAGTTATGATAATGTGAACCTTATGATTGACCACTGCTCCACACTATTCCAACCTAGAATTGATGAAACCATCCCCCTCAAAAAGGGTTGATGAGCAATGATTATTTAATCCCAAGGGATGAGGAGTGATTCCCCCATGTATGAGTTGTAGGATGTAAAATTTTTTAGCACCAAACATCCTTATAATATTAAATTAAATGGTTGAATCTCCCTATGTGGAAATGTAGTATGTCCCATGTATGAGTGACATAGAATGAGATCATCATCACATGGAATGACATCTTCTACACCCTCCACATAGGGAATGATATCCTCCTAGGAATCTAACATGGAGTAAGATATTATCCTTTCTTATAGGATGCAACACCTTTGATCATCATTGCCTCTCACTAGGTATGAGGCTCAGAGAGGGGATGGGTACCGGGAACCCTTTCTACTTCACATTCTCTAATTACCACATCCTTATCCCTTTGGGATTTCTTTCCATGGTTCACTTACATGCATAATCCCCACTTTCATGGAATGAGATCCTCCTCATACAAAATGTGATCCTCTTTGAGCATCATCCATGAATAATCCCCACAACATCTCTCGTCGGTGCATATTTCACGTCATGACTGTCAGGTCAACTGCTTCCTCTTATTTATCACATCATGGATGAATCACATGGGCTTAGAGGTTAACAACAACCATGAACCCCAATCACCATCTGGGTCGTTTCCATGTGTAAGACCCAACATTTCCAATGGGAAACCCTCCTTGTGTAATCCCACATCATGTCCCTCTATATGGGTAACTTCCATGAATAATCAACAACCATGTCCCTTTATACGGCTAGATTTTATGCCTAATCCCCAACCATGTCACTATATATATAAATCTTTTGTGTGTAAGCCCCAATCATGTCCCTACATATGGGTAGATTCCATGCACAAGTCCCAATCACACTACCCTTGTTGAACTATGTGGTATTTGATTCCCAAACCAATTGGGATACATAGGAATCCTCTATGAGGTCCAAACCCACACCCCAACCACCTCGTCCATTACATCCATTCCACCCAAACACTTCATCCATATCTATCCTAATTTTTACTCAGGCCTCCACATCCTGGTGAGATCATGTCATCCATATGGGTCATTTCTACATGTAAGCACCATTCATTTCATCACTACTCCTACCAGTACCTGGGTAGCTCTTATGCTTAATCCCCATATAATCCATCACAATCTAACTAAGAGAAATCCTCTTGAAAAGGTAATCTCTCTTTTATAATCCCCACACCATCAATAGATCTACATGGGTTTTTATATCTATCTTCTAAATAGGGTACATAGATGCCTCTTAGAGGTTCAATCCTGAACAACTGTAAACCTTGGTGACCCCTCATAAGGGTGAACCTTCTTGATCCAACTTCAGTGGTTCTCAGATCAAGATCAACCTTAATAGTGTGACATCTTCCCTTTATAGGACACACCTCCTGGATCCTCCTCCATGATCCAATCTGATCCATCAATTAGTAAAACTTCTAGGTGATACCTCCTAAGGATGTATCACTTTTATCCACAATCCATGGGGATTTATGATCAGTTTTATTTCATCTCCACAATACGTTAAACTCGTGACTTATCACACTACTTCCTCATGTTAAACATGGTATGCCTAAGGAATACCTTGAAAGATATGTCATTGGCATCAGCTAGCCTGTGATCAACATGGGATTCCTCAAGTTCTATGTCTAGGATTCCTATATAAGAATCCCTCTCATGAGAAAGAATACAGGTGAAAAATGTTCCAACTTCTAGATATTCCAGCAATACATAACATGACTACTCTTCTGACTGAAGTTTTCTACCCTTTAAAGACCCCATAGAATTTCTAAACATATGTAGTTTAATTAACTAGCATCCACAAAGAGATGGAATTGGGAATGAGTTTCACAGACACGTATTAATCTATGAGGAAGACTCATACTAGGTGAAAAGTTCTAAGGAGGAATCCATGGAAGTAGTAACTGACACCCCATCATCCTGTTTCGATCAAGGAGTAGACATTGTTAAAGAAAGTGATGATTGTAGCCCAACTTTGGAAATAAGTAATGTGGGGTAACAATGCAACACCTGCGTCATGATGAAATGAGAGGTGGTAACCCTCATGAAAGTTTCATAAAACAACTCTTATTAGAATGAGTTTATATAGGTTTATTTATGGGAATAGATTCCACTTACCTATAGAGTTGGATTATAAGGATTAATGTAATTAGGGATATGGATCTAAATCTAGAATGAAATCGAAAGGAAACAAGAGTACAACTATAAGAGATTACACAAATAAAAAGTGAATATTTTTTGAATACAAATATTTATAAGTAAAGAACTATATAGAACCACTATAATCTAATTTAGTGGAAAGACTTCCCTATAAGGTAACAAGTGTTTTTTTTCAACACAGTATTCATGCGGATTCTAGAAAAACTTTTTTCTAGATGGGAAGTATGTTTTACAGACACTAATATGTACCCCTTTACCATTGTTAAGATCATTAATGAAGAAAAAAAACTCATTTATATTAATATACATTAGATAAATAAATATTATGGAAATATACCATTAAATCAAATGGAGGATATCACACTCTAACTTATCTAATAATAAGAAACCATCAGGTTATACCTTTCCTTAACACTTGTTTTATTTTTTTATTTAAATTAATATATGATTCATACTCCTAAATTTTCTAGAATTAATTGAGGACACTATATATTTTTAGTGTGGTGGAGGTGAATTTTTTAGTTTATGATTTTTAAACTTGGATTTTTCTTTATAATTTTATTATTTTTTTCCTATTTTAAAAACTTTTTATGTGTTTATTTTTCATTTTATTTAGTAAAACCAATCATTTAATACATAAATATTACATAATTTTATATAAATAATCAATACATATCATAATAAAACATACCTCAAAACCATAAAGTCTTAGTATTTTGAAGACTAGATGCATAATAAATTATTTCATTAAAGATATTCAACATATTCCATAGATTAATTTTCACATAGCACCCTTCTTAGACATTCCCTAATTAAAACCTTTATTTATAAATATATGAAATAGAATCATAAGAAAGGGAATGATCAGTAAGGGTAAAAAATAGGAGATATTAATTTATGATCATAATTTTTCCTAAGATAACAATAAGTGTATAAGAACATGATCAAAATTTATGAAGTTTATACATAATTGGTTAAAGATCCTTAATCTAGAGTCATGTAATAAGTATTTTTTATAATAAAATACATAAGACATAATAGTGTGGAATCATTAATAGTTAATCATTAACTAAGAAAATATATCATAATAATAAGACATAAATTTTTCACATATGCATAATCATAAAAATATTTTCCTTAGTCAAGGTTCACTTAAAAGACTATCATAGTGGAAAAATTTCTAGTTTATACTAGGTACACTCCCAATTCAATCATTTTATTTATTAATTTTCACTCTCAATACTATTCTAATAGACAGAGTTACTTACATAATTGATTTAACACCCCATTCTAGTCCATATTATCTCAGGAGATATCATTATTTACCTAATGTATTAGATTTATATATAATTATTTTCACACTCATAATATAATTAAAACCTTATTTAAGTGTGTAATAATAACATAAAAACATTCATTAATTCATTATATCATAACCCATGGAAAAGAACTGTGTTTCATAAATATTTCTTCATAACTTAATTAACCCATGAAATGAAATGGGTTTCATAAAAATATTATTAAACTTTTATCATCATAAGATATATAGAGGAAAAAATTGGATGGTATGATAATAACATAACCCCAATGAACTATAACAATACTTAGAGTATATTGACATAGATAAAAAATAAAATTAAAAGAGCATCTGAACATTTATTAAAAAATAGGGGGAAATCCTTTTATTTTGGTATCTTTGAAAGTTAAAAATTCCCAAAATATTGAGAAAAATATTTTATTTGAAATTAACCATGTAAAAATTTAAACTAATATTCAAATAAAATAATTTTCATGATGGTGTTAAAATTAATTCATTTCATATACGTTCAAAGAGAAAATTCTTTTCACACTTTTATAAAAAATTAAAAGTGATTTATACATAAAACATTTGAAAAGATTCTTTTTAATCATTTTTAAATAAATTAAAAGTTACTAAAAATAATTTTTTAAAATATTTCTATACAGATATAAACTTCCATAAAATATTATTAAGAACATGGACATGGAAGAAAAAGTTCATCGGCCAAAGAGAAAATAAGGTCTTATTTTCTTAAAAACATTTTCTCATTAAGTTTATGTAACAAATAGAGGAAAATGTAAGGAAATCATGAAATAAATATAAATAAAAAAATTATAAAAAATATATATTGGATTTTAAATATAAGGATAATATAATTTCTCTTAATGTAAATTTAATATAGACAATCCCTAAAATAAATGAGATTGTAAAAGAAACCCTTACCGCTTTGATAGATTTTGAATCACAATACCCTTGAAATAAATACCATCAAATAAAACATTAAATACAATGAATATAAATATATTCATGATATAATATTTTAAATTGGTGGTATATGAACCATCTAAACACAAATATATGCATAGCATGAATCATGTCTCAGTGAAACAATTTTGAGATGAATGACCCTTACCTCAGGTCTTGTCTTGCTTAATACATGTTCAAAGATCATATGTAATAAATATAGATTTATTATACATATATTATAAAATAATATTAATATTAATATTAATATATTTCATTATATTATAATATTTAATTCTCTTTTATTAATAATTCTTCATTAAAATAATTATTCAGGTCAAAACAGGTTCGTTTTTAAAGCATGTTTCAATTTTACGGTTCTAGTACTTGAACCTTGTTCATGGTTTCATATTATGAAAAATACTAATCATTTAATAATTATAATATTTATTCTTTATATAAAAGTTTATAAAATTTCATATAAATCGGTGATGAAAATTGAATTACATCACCTTGTGGAGATGGCAGTCTGTACGTACGCACTAGTGATATTTTCACTTTTTGAAGGATGGAACAAAATAAAGAAGCATAATAATTAACCTTTAAAAAATTAATTATATCATATATATCATATATATATTCATTAAATATATCCTTATTAATAGTTTTTTAAATAGGAAAATGAAAAATGAATCACATTGCTTCACAGAGGTGATAGTCCACACGTATGCACAAGCGATGTTATAATTTTCCAAAGGATGGGAAGAAGATATAAAATGGATATGAAATTAAAATAAAATTATATAAATTTAGTAAATATACTAATTACATCATGTTAATATGGTTATAGAACATTTTTATGAGGTTTAAGAAGAATGAAACATGAAAATATCGGTAAGAATATATATATATATATATTTGACTATCCTCCTTTTAAAAGCACCTTAAGGCTTCTCGGATGGGTATTTTTGAAAGACCATCACCTAAATATCATGTATAATTTTGTTGGGAGATTATTTTGGTATATATTGGTCAATATAAAGGACTCAAATTTTGTATATAAGTGAAAAGATTATGTTCCCTTATATAAGTGAGGTGGATGGAAAACTTGTAAATAAAAAAGAATACAAAAATATAATAATGTAACTTTTGTGGGAATGTTGATCAAAATTTACAAATATTATAATATAATAAGTTTAAGGCCAAAATATAATAAAGAAATAAAATTAAATCAAGTGTTTCATGATATTTTAAACCTTATCTCTTAGTTTAACCCCGCTTTTAACCCTTACTATATTCATTATGACCAAAAATTAAGTTTAACTTATAACCTAATATTAATTATGATGTTTAAAAATATAAAATAAATTTTAAAAAATTAAATTCATATAATTATGAAAAATTAATTCTAATATCTACAAACAAAAATTTATAAAACTAATTTTTAGAGAAAAAATAATTTTTAAGAAAAAATATGATTTTATTCTCATTCCTTGCTTAGTAAATACCATTTGATGAATTTTAATATTTTTTATTGAATATGTTATATAAAAATTACATTAAATTTTTTCATTAAGAGTTATTAATTTAATTTTCTAATATAAAAATATAATGTGCGCATAAAAATAGTTTTCTTAGATATAAATCATTTTTCCTTCAAATGATTTTATATTCACTTCTAACCAATTGATAATCAATGTGTGAATAATTATTCATTTTATTACATAAAATACCATTGTATTACATCATAATAATAGTTTATTATTGATAAAAATACATAATATATATAAAAATATAATATTTTGAGAAATTGGACTTTAAAAATAAAATGATATTATTTTTAACCATTAAAAATTGAGTACTTATTTCCAATGAATTGAAAAAATACATCTTCATTAAGGAAATATTTTATGCATAGTTTTTCATAATTTATTTATCATTATTTATACCCAATAATCCAGTAGTGAGGTGATAATAGTCAAATTTAATAATAATATTTCAATAGTATATTGTGGTTTGTTTATCTTCAGTGTTGCGTGTAATGAATGCTATCAAACACCTAGAATTTATTTAAAGAGAAATATATCATAAAATATTAGGGGGTTGTATTATTCCCCCTTATAAGAGTTTGTCACTCAAAATTATTTTACTCTCATACAAAAAAAATGAGGATACTTCATCCTCATAACATCCTTGGGTTCCCATATAGCTTCCTCAAATTTGTGGTTTTTCTACAAAATTTTGACCAGGTGAGTGGTATTTTTTTACAACACTTTATCTCTTTAATCAATAATATAAATCATTTTTTACTCATAATAAATATCATTCTCCAATGGTACACCCTTTGACTTTAGTACATGTGAATGATCAGAAATGTACTTTCTCAAAAGAGATAAATGGAATATATCATAAATTTGATAGAGATTCAGTGGAAGCTCTATGTAATAAGAAATTTTATTGATACGATCAAAACAAAATAAGGGGTGATATATCATGGGCTCATATTTTCTTTATTTACAAATCTCATAACATTCTTCCAAGGAGATATTCATAGGAATACCTTGCCACTAACTTTGAATTACATATCTCACTGATGATTGTTGGCATAAATATTTTATAGGCTCTGAGTTTTCATGATGTGATGATGAATAAATATAACCTTATATGTAATTTCCTTATGTATCTTATGTTTCAATCACTTTATTTCTATAACTTTATCTAATAATGTTGGATTTCTACACTTCCTACCATAGAGGGATTCATAAGGATCCTAATTCTTGGGTAAAAGCTATTATTATAATAAAACTTGATAAGAGGATTGTGTTTATACCAACCACATTTAAAATCCATAGAACAATCTCACAATATTTATTTGAGGATTTTAATTTTCCTTTTATAATATCCATCTTTCTTATGATGATATATAGTACTACATCTCAATCAAATATTAAATTCCAACAAAATACTTCTTCATAACTTTAAGGTAAACTTCATATCCCAATCAAATATAATAGAATACTGTGGTCCAAGAAAACTTACCAAGAGAAAAATATCCTCTTATAGTAATGAAATGTAATTACATCATATTTCTACCAACTACAACCCAAATTGTGTTATGGAATTTAAATATTTTGGTGAGTCTAGTGATGAAATACATGGTGATGTTTTCCCATTTACATTTTGGTATGGGTAATGGTTGTAACATCCCCTTAGAATTCTATCTCGAAGACTTAACTTGATTACTTAATGAGAAAAGAGGTATATACCTCACAATATCCCTTTTCAAGTTCTCCCACAAAAAAAAAGTCTTTCATATCTCTATACATCTGTATACTTCAACGATGAATAGAGAATAATTAACTATGAGATTTATCTAGTAGCTCCTTTTTTAAATTTAGTATTGATATGATACAAAATCAGTTCCTAAACCTTATCAGTCTATAAAAATCGTGATTAAACATAATAAAATTAATTACTATATTCATTATTTCACATCTTCCTTATATGCCTCTTTAGTCCTCACATGGATTGATGGTCGAACATTCATCTAAGAAATATGTGATCAGTCCCATTTCCTCATGATTTCAAGACCTATCTTCTGAAAATCCATAAGTATTAGATCTCTTTAAATGCTTATAATGGAAAAACTATCATGGTCCTTCTGACTAAGAGTATCATCCACCTAGTTTACCTTCATAGGATGGTAATGTATTGAGTAGTAATAATCTTTAATCAACTTCAACCATGTCCTACATCACATATTAACTATTTCTATGTGAATATATACTTCATGATTTTTTTTATTAGTATATATATATCACCTTGAACTATAAATATAATTCCTACATACTTTCAATTTTCAGCCCCTCCCCAACCATTTCAGATGAATACCCCTTATGAATATGTGGTAAAAACCATAAAAGGGATATAATTTCCATTGTAAGTTCATGTAAATCCTCACACCAAAAGACATTAATAGTTTGATTAAAAATATTAAATATGAATTCCCTTCCTCAGAAATTAATATGGGATTTATATAAATATAATAAATACATTCCCAATATCACATCAAATTTGACTTAAGTATAATAATAAAAGTTTCACAAATAATATTCTCACAAACTTCTATCAGAGATGGGCTATAAATTTGAGTTGAAATAATAATACCAATAGAATTTTTTTTATAAATAAACTTTTAGTCATCATGGTGAGTATTTGATTTTATTATTAATCATTATCAATATAAAGGAGTGGGTTTAATAAAAACTAAATAAAACACTTTTATTTATTTTCTGTATGATCAGTGAATCTTAGTCTACTTCATTTTTAGAACCCACCTTAATATTTTTCACTGTATAGGATTTTATTTATTCCATTTCTCTTGGAAATTAAAACATTTTATTTAGAAATTAACTTGTATAGTTCCTAAGTTTCTAATATTTATGACATTAAACTATTAATGTTACCTTAGGATGAACTTTATTTCCCCTTGTTTCATCAAATGGAATATTCATTTTTCATAAAAAAATTACTACTTTATTCCCTCCTCTTTCACACATAAAACATCTTCTGGTTCCATTGAGTAATTTCCCTATGTGATTCATCCCAAATTCATACACAAAAAAAATTTTAATCTTCTCTCCTCCATGGTATTTATCACCTAAATTTTCCTAAAGTATATTTTTCAATTTTTTATAATTTCAAATAAGTTCAATTTTTTAATTATAATTCAATGTGGTTGATTAGGAATAACCACAATATTTTTTATCCCAACTCCCATTCAATTTGGTTTCTTATAAGAACAATCATTTCATTATTCTTAAAATTAATTTTTCACTAGATTCCTCTTATTTCCAGCCATTGACTAAAAACAAAATAGTCTATTTGAGTATGAATCACCATTAATCAGAGTAATAAATCATGTGATTATGAAAATAATTATTATGATGTCCAAAATTATGACACCTTTATTCAACCCTTGAACTTTAAGTTAATATCATATAATTATAGATTTTCATAGATTATATCCTCATATTCATCATAATGGTTCATAAATAGAATTTGAATTAACCAAATCATATCACTTAAGAGTATCAAATCTGGTGTGAAGTTAAGTCTCTGTCGTGCACCAAGTAAAGATTAAGTTGATACCCAACCATCCTTTTTAGGGTTATTACCCATAGTTGAATCTTCACCAAGGCCTAAATCCACTTATTTGAATCGTAACATGAGTTTAATTGCTAGTAAACCACACAATATCTACTTTAACAAAACTTTGTGATGTTATCCTATATGTAAACTTTTCACCAAGATTTTAACCAAAATTTTCTAATCCTAATCTCCAAAAATAACTAAAATCAACTTTGATACCAACTAAACAAATTAGATCATTATATATATATATATATATTATCATTTTATATGAATATTTAATACATATAATAAAAATACAATTCCTATAACTGTAATGGTTTAGTGTCTTTAGATACTAGATACATAATAAACTTACTTCATAAATGATCTTCAACATTTTCCACAAAGTTCTTCTCATAGAGCACCTTATTATATATACCCTACCTAAAATATTTCTTTATAACCTAGGGAAATGGAAATATAAGAAATGGTGTTCTCATATTCTTATTAAGGTGAAACATGGGATATATCATGCAATGATCATAAGAGTGAATAATATAAGAATAAGGGTATGATAAAATTATCATAACTTATAAAATTCATACCCAATCAGTCAAAGATCATTAATAATGAGTCATAGAACAATTATTTTTCATAATAAAAGACATGAGTCATAATACTGTGGAAAAATCAATAATTAATCATGATCCATGAGAACATAAAATAAGAAAAAGATATAAATTTTTGGTATACACATAATCATAGAAGATAATTTCCTTAGTAAAGGTTAACTTCTAATACTATAATTGTGTAAAAAGTTCTATAGTGGGTTGTTTTTACTTCTAAATCTATCATTTCCTTAGCCAAGGATTACTCCCAAGACTATCATAGTGGATAGAGCTACTTACTAAACTGGGATCACTCCCCATTCCATTCCATATTATCTCATGAGATGTATTTATTTATCAAATTCATTAGAAAGATCTATAATTATTGGATCACACATCACATAATTAAAATAATATAAAAATTTTCTATAAGATCATAAAAACGTTAATTATAGCATAACCCATTGAAAAGAAATGGGTTTTATAAATATTTCATCATAGATTAATTAACTAATGGAAAGAAATAGGTTTCATATAAAAATTATTAAAACATAATTATTATAATTGATCTTGAGGAAATAAGTGGATGGTATCATAAAGAAATTCCTAATTAAACATAAAAATCTTTAAAGGATGCTGAAATTGATGAAAAATTCTTTTAAAGTTTATTTGAACATTTCTTTGAAAAAGGGAAAATCTCATTTTATTTCAATATTTTAAAAACTAAGAATTTATGAAATATTGAGAAAAATATTTTCTTTTAAAATAACCCTAGAAAATATTGAGGGGATATTCAAATCAAATAATGTTCATGATGATGGAAAAATCCTTTCATGTCATTTACATTAAAAGAGAACATTCCTTTCACGCTTTTATAGAAAGGAAAAAGTGAGTCATACATAAAACATTTATAAAGATTCATTTTGATAAATTTTAAATAGAGTAAAAGGTAGTAAAAATAACATCTCTGAAACATTTATATATAGATAAAACTTCTATAAATTATTTTTAAGAACATTGACATGGAATAAAAAGTTTTTCAACCAAATAGAAAATAAGGTTGGCTTTTCATAAGAATATTTTTTCCGTCATTTTAAGTATAAGATAGATTAAAATGTGATGAAAACATGAAAAACTCAGAAATAAATAGTTTAGAATAAAATATGTTGGGTTTAAAATATAAGGATTATATAATTTCCCTTGTTGGAAATTTAAAATAGACAATCCTGAAAATAAATAGGATTGTAACATAAACCCTTACCATTTTAGTAACTTTTAAATCATAAACTAATTAAAATAAATAACTTCAAATTAAACGTAAAATAAAATTAATATAAAATTATTCATGGTTTAGTATACCAAAGGGTATTCATATAAACCATATAAACATAAATAGGTGCATAGCATGAATCATGGCTCAACGAAACAATATTGAGATAAAGAACCATTACCTCAGGTCTAGTCTTACTTCATAAAAGTTAAAACCTCCTATATAATAAATATATATTTGTTACAAATCCATTATAAGACTATATTCATATATATATATATATATATTACTATATATCATTCAATTAAAATTTCTAATTACCCTTTTATTAATAATTCTTTATTAAAAGCAATATTTAGGTGAAAATGTTTTTTCCCATGCATGTTTCAGTTCAATGGTTCTGTTACTTACACCTTGGTCATGGATTGATCATCTAAAAAATATTAATAATTTTATAATTATCATATTTATTAATTATATAAATTTTTATAACTATTAATGTAAATTGGGGATGAAAAATGAATTACAACACCTCATGAAGATGGTAATCCCCATATATGCATAGGTGATGTTTTCACTTTTTGATCGATGGAAAAAAATAAGGCTACATAAAAAAATATCATAAAGTTCATATATATTTATTAAATATATCTTTATTACTATCCATGTAAATAAGTAATAAAAAAATGAATCACATCGCATTATGGAGGAGGTAGTCCACATGTATGCACAAACGACATTATCATTTTCCAATGAATGGGAAGGATATAGAAAATGGATATAAAATTAACGTAAAAACATATAATTATAGTAAATATATTGATTTTATCATTTTAATATTGATATAGAACATTTTTATGATGTTTAAGAATAAATAAACATTGAAAATATCGGTAAGAACATATACCTCTTCTTTGGGTATCCACCTTTGAAAAGAACCTTAAGGATTCTTGAAAGGGTCCTTTGGGAAGTAAAAAACATCAAGGTCATGTATAAAGATGTTGTGAGAGTATTTGGGAAGATATTTTTCGAGATAAGGGGCTCCATTTGTGTAGATAATTGAGAAGAGGAGGTTCCCTTTTATAAGTTAGGCGGGTGGTGAACTTGTAAATATTAAGAATATTAAAATATAATAATGTCACTATCATGGTCAAGTGGCTCCAAAGTTACAAAAAATAGAATATAATAAAATTGAGGTCTAAATAAAATCAAAAAATCAAATTCAATTAATTTTTTTTATATTTTAAACCTTATCTATTATTTTAACACCTCCTTGGACACTTTTAACTTTTACCATGATAATAACGTTTTTACCGTGGTTATTATTCATTATAACCAAAAATTAAGTTAACCTAATAAAATAATATGAATAATTTTGATTCAAAATATGTAATAAATTTTAAAAGACTCAATTCCTAGAAGTTTCATAAATTAATTATAATATCTACACACAAAATGCATAAAAACCATTTTTAGAGGAAACATATTTTTGATCATAAAAATGATTTTATTCTCATTAATTTTTAGTAAAACCCATTAAATGAATATTAATATATTTTATTTAATATATTATATTCATGTTACATTAAAATAACTCATAAATAGTGATTAATTTAATTTACTAAGATAAAAATTCATTGTGTACATAGAAACAGTTTATGAAAAATTACTCTTTTACCTTAAAATGATTTTATCTTCACTTTTAAACAATTTATAATCAATTAGTGAATAGTTATTAATTTTTTAACATTAAATTACAATATATTTTATCAAAATAATATATTTTAAGTGATAAAAATAAATAATTTATATTAAATATAATTCTTTAAAAGATTGATATTTTAATATAAAATGATACCAATTTTAACATTTAAAAATTGAGTACTGATTTCCTAGGAATTAGTAAATTAATTTCCATCAAGGAAAACGGTTATACATGTTTTTTATTACTTTATATAACCATATTCATACCCTTAAATCCAATTTCTAGGTAATAATAGACACATTTAATGATAATATTTTAATAATATATCTTGATTTGTTTAAGTTTAGTGTTTCATGCAAGAAAATCTATCAAAAAAATCAAATTTATTTAAAGAGAAATATACCATAAAATATTAGGGTGTTACATTATGCCCTCTTATAATAATTTATCCCTTTAAATTTAATTACTCTATTAAAAATAAATTAGGATATTATTGCCTCATCACATCGTCAGGTCCCCACATAACTTCCTCAATTTTTTGGTTTTAATACAAAACTTTGACCAGGTGAGTGGTATTATTACATATCACTTTATCTCTTCGACCAAAAATCTACACTAGTTTTTTCTCATAAGAATAATCATTCTCTTGTGATATAACCTCTGAGTTCAACACATATAAAGGATCTGGTATTTACTACCTCAAAAGTGACATATATAACACATCGTTAACTTGAGAAAGATTCAGTGGATGTGTCAAGTGATAAAAAACTATGTTGATATGATCAATAATTTTGAATGGGTTGATATATCTAGGGTTTAAATTTCTGTTATTTATAAATATCATAACATTATTCCAAGTATATATTCATAGAAATACCTTTTCACCAACATCAAACTCTATATATCCCCAAAGATTGCTATCATAACTCTTCTATTGACTCTGATCTGACATGGTGTGTTGTTAAATAGATTTAACCTTTTTTTATAATTTTCTCAGCTAACAAAATTCTAAATATATTTCATTTTCCAATTTTATCTTATCATTTTATGTGTTCTTCACTTACTACTATAAAGGCATTCATATGGATCCATCTAAATTCTTCAGTGAAAGCTATTATTGTATGAAAATTAAACTATAGGAAGTTATTGTTCCTAGAAACCATTAAAATCCATATAACAAGTTCTCAATATATATTCTATCGTTTGAATAGTCCTCTTAAACTATCCATATTTTAAGGATTATATGTTGTACTAAACCTCAATCTTATATTTAACACATGTTGAATACTTCTCCTGAACTTTGAGGTAAACCTTGAATCCTGATCAGATATAATATAATGTGGTACTCCATGAAACCTTACCACTTAATTAATGTAAATCCAATAAATGTGATCAGGAGAAAATATTCTTTGATATAAATTAAATTTTCCAAATTTAAAAAGTAATTTACTACAATTCAAATAGAATTTTGACCTTTATATGTTTTGGGGTGTCCGATGATAAAATAAATGGTGATTTTTTACCATTTTCATTCTAGTATGGCTAATGGTTATAATATCACCGTATAATTTTGTGTCTCAACCTTAAATTGATAACATAATAGGAAAAGAGATATATACCCCAAAATATACCTTTTCATGTTTTCCTGTAAAAATACTCTTTTAGATCTCTATATATCTTCAAACATCTAAGGTGAATAGAGAATGATGAACTATGAGCTTAGTCCAATAGATATTTATTTAAATATGGTATTTATTTTACACACACTCAATTACTAAAACATATCATTCCATCAAAATTATATTTTAAATCAATTATATTTCTCAATTTGTTTTTTAGTTCTGTATATTCCTTTTATGACTCTTTAATCATCACATGGATGGATAGTTGAACATTCATGTGAGAAAGATATAATTTATCCCCTTTAAAAATGATTTAAAGATCCATATACTATAAATTCATCAGTAATATATCTCATTAAATACTCATCATGGAAAAAATATCATGGTCCTTTTGACTTAGAGCATCATTCGCCTTATTCCCCTTCCCAAGGTGGTAATGTGTTGAGCATTCATAATCTTTAATCAACTCCAACCATCTCCTTTAGATCATATTCAACTATTTCTGTATAAATATATAGTTTTATATTTTATTATCAGTATAAATATTACACCTTTTATTATAAAGAAAATTCCTCTATATTTTCAATATTTGGTATCTCCATAAAATTTTTAAATAAATACCCCTTATGAATATGTGGTAAAAGCCATATAATGTAAGTAATTTCCATTGGAAGTTCATGTTAATACTAACATCTATAGATGATCATATATTGATTCATAATATCATATATAAATTCTCTTACTTGAAAAATTATATGTCCTCTATATAAATAGATTCAGTCCATTCTCAATATCACATCAAATTAGACTATTGGCAGAATGACATGACTTGCAGGAAGTACATTTCAAAAACTATCTCTCAGAGAGATGTTATAAACTTGATAAGAAATAATTATACCACAAGTTTTTATAATTATAATTAAATTACTAGTCACTGGTGTGGTGATTTTATTTCTTAATAAACATTATAGATATAATAGAGTGGGTTGAATGAGAACCAAATATAACACATTAAGTTTTTGTGTGGATGATTAGTGCATATTACTCCACTATATTTTTAGAACCCACTTTGTTAGTTGTGATTTAAAATTATTTCCCTTGTTTCATTGGTCTTAGGATTTTTTTAATTTTATTATCCTTATTGTCCCTATGATTAGGGAATTGACTTCAAAAGTACCCAAGTTTCCCAAATTTATGACATTAAAATATTAATGGTACCTTGTGATGAACTATATTTACCATAATTGTGTCAAATGGACTCTTCATTTTTCATCATTAATTTTCTAGTTTATCCCCTCATCTTCTAAAAATAAAATATCTTCCAATTACTTTGATAAATTTCCCCATGTGTTTCTTCCTGTATTCTAGACACATAGGAAATTTAATCTTCTTTCATTTATGATTTTTATCACATAAAATTTTCTAAAACCCTATTTTTATCGTTTTGTATTTCAACTAGGTTCATGTTATTAATCGTAAATCTAGATAGTTGATTAGGCATAACCAAAATATTTGGTATCATAACTCTCATTTCATTTGTTTTCTCATGAGGACGGTCATTACATTGGTCATAAAATTAATTTTTCACATGATTTCTCTTTCTTCAAGACATTGACTAAAACCAAAATAGTTTTTGTAAGTATCAATAAATATTAATTATAGTAATAAATCATATGATTATGAAAATAATTCTTATAATATCCTAAATTTTGATACCTTTCTTCAATCCATGAAACATTAATTTCATCTCATACCACTATAAATTATCATAGGTTGTCATAGATTATATCCTCTTATTAATCATAATGGTTCATAAAGAGAATATAAATTAACCAAATCAAATCCATTAAGAGTATCAAACTAGGTGTGTGTTATGCCTCTTTTTTGTTCACCAAATAAATATTGAGTAGATACAAAACTAGCCTTTTTAATGTTACTACCCCTAGGTGATTATGTGTTAGATCCTACATCCACTTGTTTGTATCTAGATACAGATTTAATTTTTGATAAACCAATATATCTATACTTTACCAAAACATCATAATGTTATCCTATATATATACTTATACCCAAGGTTTTAAACAAAGTTTTTTAATCCTAATCTCTAAAAAAACTAAACCCTATTATAATACCAACTAAGGTGACCTAGTCATTACATAAATAAATATTACATCATTTATAAAAACAATATATCTCATAATAAAACACACTAAAAAACTATAAAGGTTTAGTGTCTTTGTAAACTAGATACATAATCAACTTATTTTTATGAAATATCTTAAATATCTTCTGTAAAGTTATTATCACATATCACCCTTATTATACATACCCTATTTAAATCATTTATTTATAATGATGTGAAATGGAAACATAATAAAGGGTGAGCTCACATTCTCAATAGGGTAAACATAAGAGAAATCTATCAATGATCATAAGTGAGCATGAGATAAGAATGATGGTATGAGAACCTGATCATAACTTATGAAATTCATACCCAATGACTCGCTATTATTAGTCGTGTTTTATGTAATAATTTTTTTTAATAATAAAATACCTCAGTAATAAGAGTGTGAAATAATCAATAATCAATCATGATCCATGAGAATATATCAATGCACAAGAAAAAAATATGTGGCATACACAAAAGAATATAAAATCATTTCTTTAGTTAAGGATCACTTTCATTACTATAATAGTAGAAAAATTACCATATTGGATTCTGTTCACTCCTTATTTTATCATTTCCTTAGTCAAGGTTCACTCCTAAGACTATCACAGTGGATAGAGTCCTTTACTAAACTAAGTTCACTTACTATTTCAATGCATATTATGTCATGAGATATCATTATTTACTAAATACAATGTAGAGATATATAATTATATTCCCAACCATTAAATAATTAAAAAAATACATAAGTGTTCCATAATATCATAAAACCATTAATAAATTCATCATAGCATAACTCGAGGAAAACAAATGGTCTTCATAATGATTTCATCATGTTTAAATTAAATCATAGAAAGAAATGTGTTCCATAAATAAATTATTAAAACATCATCATCATAATCCATCCAAATAAATGAATTGGATGGTATCATAATAACATATCCCTAGTGACGTATAGCAATCCTTAAAGTATGTTGACATAGATGAAAAATACCTTTAAAATATCATTTGAACATTTCATTGAAAATAGGAAAAATATAATTTTATTTTAGTATTTTAAAAATGAAAAACTCTAAGAATATTGAAAAAAATAATTTCTTTGAAAATAAACAAGGAAAATTATAAAGTATTTTTCAAATAAAATAATGTTAATGATGGATGTAAAATATGTTCAGGTTATATACATTAAAAGAGAACATTATTTTTACACTTTTTTAAAAAGTCAAAAGTGAGTTATATGTAAAATATTTGAAAAGATAACTTTTAATAATATTTAAATAATTTAAAATGTAGTAAAAATAATATTTCTTAAACATTTATGTATAGATAAAAACTTCCCTAAAACATTTTGAAGAACATTGACATGGAATAAAAAATTTATCAACCAAAGAAGAAATGAGGTATGCTTTTCTTAAAAACCATTCTCAGTCATTTTAAGTACCAAAGAGAGGAAAATGTAAAGAAAACATAAAAACCCTAGAAATAACAAGAGGGAAATAAAATATGTGGGTTATAAAATATAATAATCATATAATTTCCCTCAAAGTAAATTTAAGATAGACAATCCTAAAAATAAATTAGATTGTAACATAAACACTTACCACTTTGGTAACTTTTGTTTAATAATCCTATTGAAATAAATAACTTAAAATGAAACTCTAAATACCATTAATATAAATATATTCATGAAATAATATGTCAAGGGTGAATTATATAGAGGATATAAACACAAATAGGTGCATAACATGAATCTTATCTCAACAAAACAATATTGAGATGGAGAACACCTACCTCAGGTACCATATTTATTTGAACACATTAAAACCACCTATAAAATAAATATATATTTATTGTAAATCTATTAAAGAGCTATATTAATAAAAATATTACTATATATCATTACATATAATTTCAAATCGCCCTTTTACTGACTATTCATCATTAAAATCATTATTCGGGTGAAAACTGGTCTATTTTCCATGCATGTTTGGATTTGACGGTTCTATTCCTTGCACTTGGTAATGATTTAATTATATAAGAAATATTAATAATTATATATTTATTAGATTTATTAATTATATACAATTTTATAACCATTCATATAAATTGGTAATGAAAAATGAATTCCATCACTTTGTGGAGATGGTAGTCCTTACATATGCATTGATGATGTTATCACTTTTTGATGGATGGGAAGAAAGAAATTTAAATAATAATTCACTTTTGAAGAATAATAATTATATAATAAATATCATATATATTTATTAAATATATCCTTATAACCATAATTTTAAATAATAAATGAAAAATGAATCACATCATTTTTTAGAGGTGGTAGTCCACAAGTATGCACGAGCAATGTTATTATTTTCCAAAGAATGGGAAGGGGATAGAAAATGGATATAAAATTAACATAAAAACATCTAATTATATTAAATATAATTATTACATCATTTTAATATTGTTATAGATCGTTTTTATAAGGTTTAAGAAGAGATAAACAAGAAAAATATCAATAAGAACATATACCTATTATTCGGGTATCGTCCTTTGAAAAAAAATCAGAATGATTCTTTAATGGGTATTTTGAGAGTACCATAACCTAAAGGTCATGTATAAGGATTTTAAGAGAGTATTTATATATATATATTAATATAAATGGCTCAATATTTGTGGATAATCTATAATAGTAGGGGCCCTTTTATAAGTGAGGTGGGTAGGAAACTTATAAATATTAAGAAGATTAAAATATAATTATTTCATGATCATTATAAAGTGGATCCAAATTTCCAAATATTAAAATAAAATAAGTTTAATGTAAAAATAAAAATCAAACATATCAAATTAAATCAATCATTTTATGATATTTTAAATCATATCTCATTGATTAACCCCTCTTATAACCCTTTAAACACTTACTACGATAGAAATATTTTTACCATAGTTACTATTAATTATGTCCATAAGTTAAGTTGAAATTATAAAATAATATTAGTTACTATGATTCAAAATAATGAAACCATTTTAAAAGATTTAATTCATACAAGTATTATAAATTAATTCTAATATCTACGCACAAAATAAGTAAAACCCATTTTTAGAGAAAAAGTTTTTTTAAGAAAAATATATTTTATTATAATTCCTTACCCAGTAACAAACATTGTGTATATGTTAATATGTTTTACTAAATACATGGTCTAAAAATTACAGTTAAATCATTTATCAATATTGATTAAATTAATTTACTAATATAAAAATACAATAGTCACATAAAAATAGTTTTCTGAAATATAACTCTTTTTACCTTCAAATGCTTTTATCTTAAATTCAAACCAAGTTATAATCAATATATGAATAATTACTAATTTTTTAAAATTAAATAGAAATATATTTCATCAAAATAATAATTTATTATTGATCAAAATATATAATATATAGATAAATATAATACTTTGAAAATTGATGTTTAAATATAAAATGATATCATTTTTAACATTTAAAAAGTGTTTACTTATTTACTAAAAATTAATCAATATGTTTTAATTAAGGAAAATTTATATATATATATATATACATAATTTAGTTATACCTATTCATACCCATCAATCCAATAGCTAGGTGATAATATCTTCATTTAATAATAATATTTCAATGCATATCACAGTTATTTTTAGATCATTGTTTCATATAAAGACAACTATCAAACAAATAAAAAATATTTAAAGATAAATATATCATAAACTCTCAAGTCATTACATTTTTAGAGTGTTTTGAAACCTTTTATTCTCAACTTGATTACCCTTGAAAATTTTTAACCTATGCCAAGGATAAGAAATTTCTTTGTCCCATTTACTCAACATAAGTGAATCATAAAATTAACTTCTTTCCAAATTCAGGTGTGTTAAATTCATGAAAAGTTGATTTATTTTTTAATATAATTCAATGAAATACTACCCTATATTTAAAATCACTTTCCTAAGAGTCTTTTGAAATGATTTTTATATCTTCTAACAAAACCCTTATTTCATGAGAGAACCAAGAAATTCTTGAAAACCCATAATTCTATAAGTAATCTAGTCAAAACCTTAGCATTGAAAACCTTGTGTTATACATGACTAACGAATTCCTTTTATTTTAAAAAACCTCTTCATAATCAACATATAATTTTTTCTTCCATGAAATTTACCCCTTATATCCCTTAGTAGCCATGAATGGAATTAATAGGTACCCACATTACAAGATCAAAATCCCTATCTACCTTGTTATAGAATTTAATACATAATTTCATTTGAATTCAATTTTAGGGAAAGGATTTGGATTATTTAAACTAAAGTTGTATGAACACTAAAAATTGATTCTTATGAGCTATTATAAATGTGTTTCTTGAAATAATTACTGTAATTTTTTGAATAAAGTCCCCAAAAGCATCAATTTTAAATATGATGGAAGAAGAATATCTTCTTAATTAGGGTAAGGAAGTTCACAAAGTTTCATGAAATTCAAACCTACCTATCGAACTTTAATTTCAAATTTAATCAGACCAAATGAAATCTACTTAAATAAATAGAGAGAATATTTTTTTACTAATATTGAAGTGTTAAAGGTGTAAACTATCCTTTCAAAATTCAAAGGAATTAAGCTCAATAAAAAGGAATAGAGTAAGTATTTTATTCTTAATATAAACAATAAATCATGTATTATTCTTAAAAATAGATCCAAAACTCCCATTATTCCTAAAATTATTCTCAAAATAAAACCCAAAAAACCTTAAGCCATATAAAAACCCTAACAATTCTTCATGATAAAGACAATTACTTGAATAATTGGGTAGAAATTTATAAATTCATCAAGCCTATGGCGACCCTTTCATGAGCTTGGAATGAAAAAATAAACTTTTCTTTAAATTCATACTTGAGTGTTGAGTGAAATAATTTAAAAAATGTTGATATAAATAAACATAGAATAATGAAAAAAATGGAAATAAATTTAATGTAATTAATTAAAAAAATGGAATATAGAAAATTAAGGAGGAAAGATAAGATTGAGAAATATGGTGTTGAAAAAGGAACTTGTATTGGCTAGTGTTTTGAATTTTTCATGGGTAATATTTTTAAAGATTACTTATCTAAGAGTCCCAAGATTAAGTGTAGGGTAATTGAAAGATTCAATAAAATAATTATATTTTATTGATATTAAATTCAGTTTATTTCCTTACATTTATTAATTCATTATGTTCTATAGAGTTTTGGAATTAAAATTACAATTCGTTAGATTTTGAGAATATTGTTTAAAATGTAAAATTTGTAATGTTAATTGACCTAATTTATTTTTGGAATAAAATAAATGGATACTTATTTACCTGAAAGGTTTAGGATCTTGTAAATCCTAGTACTAAAAATTTATTAAAAACATAAATAAGAGATTTGGGAATTTCAAGGGAGTTTACAAAGATGAAAGTGTGTCTCGTCCTATATGCCCACATCAACCAAGGGTGAGTAGTAGTCAAGCATCCAAAAGGACCAAATAGATATCATCTATACTATCACTCTCTTTTATAGGGAATCCATAACTTAATTGGACTCCCTATAAAAAAGTGAGACAATAAATTTGAGTTGACTAATGCCTTTATTAAATTCAATCTAGTATGGAATAAATTTCTATAGAACATTCCTGATTCTATAATTTAGGGATTACACAGCTGGTTTTGAGTTTGGATTAATCCATATAATTTCCATTCATGTTGTTTTTATATTTGATGGCTTGAATCATGTCATGTAATTAATATTCATTAGAAATTACATTCCCAATGTAATGATAGAAGCCGTCTTTAACGAAGCAACGATGGGTACAAAATACACTTCCATGACCTGAGGGTCATATAGAACCCAAATCTACACCATCAATATTCACTTTGATGCACAATGGGATTGGGGTAATCCAATGAATGGATTTCAACAATTGAAGTATTATGGTCCTGCCAAGCACACCAAGTAGCTGTAAAATGTTGAGATCAGAGATATAACTTTTCATTGAACCTTATTTTATTTTTGAGGCTGCAAACATGACCTATGGTTAGTAGTGATACTTGAATGGAGATAGGGAGTCTGGTTTTTAAATACCAACACATTCCTAGTACTCTAAGTGTACACAATGGATGAGAAAATAGAAGTGATATATAGGTTATGAACCTTCTCACTCTAGAAATTAGTAGTGATGGATGACATAAAGCCCTCAAAATATTTTTCCTTGTGATATTAATATCAAACATATCTTATAGATACCCCCCCCCAAGTTCGGAGATAAATATGCAGTTTATAAAAACCTATTGTATGTTCTCCACAACCATCGATCATAGATATTAAGTCTAGGATATCTTAAGATTGTCTCTTTATAGTTGAACATGTGTAGGCAGTCAACCTCTCTAAATCTTTTAGAACAGTGGTGATCTAGTGGGATGGATTAAGGGAGTTTTAAAGTTAAGCATCAATAGTGGGGTATTATCATCACAATTCAAACTGTAATTCTCTATAACACTGAAATGATCATTTCTATTCAGTGTATAGATGATAATATCTATGTCCAAAAAGGCTTATTTGTATAACTCAAGAGACATGTGAGGAGCCACAAGCTCATCAGGTCTATATTAGTTATAAATAAGGTTAGAAATGGACATGTGGATCCTATTTTGAGGGACCTCCATAATTTTTACAGTTGGTCTATCAAGCCAAGGAGTACTTCAGTAATTTAGATTGGATTGCATGAAATCCATCCATTTAGAGAAACACATTAGATAATTGGATGAGGTTCCAATGTCTGTCCAACTAAATGATCTAAGGTAGTGGGAATACCCATCCAGTAACTTTTTACTGGACCTTATAGATAGAAATTTAAGAGAAAATCATTATACTTATGTATAAATATTAATTATTCTTTATCTTACTATTGTGAAAGTAAAATTTATTAGTTTCAACTCAGGAATGAATAATAGGAGAAGGTATTTGGATTATATGAGGATTAATTGAACTCCCTATATAAGAGTCATTTAATCTCAGGAATATAGAATTGGAAGATTAATTTAGAATCTATAAGGACGATTTGGTGATTTATAAGGATAAATTCATTCTATGTAAGGATTATTTTCAGCTTCATAAGGATAATATTCAGCTTTGTAAGGATTATACAGTGCTCTTTAAGGATGGATTAATTGAGAATAAAGATGATTTTTTGTTTCTTAAGGGTACATACAAGATTTGTTAAGGATTTTTGGTGTTTATAAGGATGAAAAATAGACATATTTAGGATGAATGACTTTATAAGGATCATTCCTTTTTAAAATTTAAAAAATTATAAGGATGGTTCCCCTACTTATTAAGGTTTATACCTTTGTAGATATTAGTAGAAAAATAATTTTTCCAAGAGAGTTTGTAAGGTTTACCTATGCGTCAAATAAAAGATTTGGGATACCACATTAGCATTCATGTATCCTAATCATAGGAAGATACATGGATTATAAATAATATTATCAATCATAATATATGATTGATAATTTAATTGAAATAAAAAATAGGGAATCTTTAGATTTTATATAATACTAGACTGCAACAATTAAATGATATTCAAATGAAGAAGGAAATATCTAAAAAAATCAAGGAAGTAGGGATATTTAAATATTTTACTAACAAAAAGGGAATATATAAATATAAAAAACGAGAAGGAATCCAAAGAGTAAGGGGTTTTATTTCGACTGTTTTTTTCTACTATTATTTTCAAGTTTTAAAGTTTTTATTTTTTGTATTATACTTTTATATAATTCATTATTTTTCTCCTTCCATGATTATTATCCTTTACATGGAGGGGTAAATACATTGGGAGGTTAGGGAAGGGAAGTAAATCTAATAGTAATTATTAGTTTTTGAACATAAGTAAATAAGAATTATTTCTACTATTAATTAGTTTTAGTGTATATATGTAGTTTATATTTTCAAATGTGATTGTTTTTTATTCATTTATATTCATTGTATAATACATTTAGTTATTGATCATATATCTCCCTCTAATCAAATCATTCTATATATAATGGAATATACTGAGTTGAGTATTCAAATACTTATAAATTACTAGAACAATTGTGAAGGTAGTGTAATGCTCTTGGATTTCTCAAGAAACAAAAAAAACAAATTGTTTATTTCATAAGTAAAGTAGGAGTGGTTTTATATTTTGGTATCATTACCATTTCACATACATAGGAAAGAGGTTATACCAAGAAAATATTTCTATCAATTTAATCCTTATCACATCCATTTAACTAAGGATGATAGGTAGAGTGATTATAAAAATTCTCATTTATCAGTTAATAATAAAAAGATCTATTTGATTGAAAATTATAATAGTATTATAATTAGATAACCAACCCTAAACCCATCACTTTTAATTAACTTGATTTCAATCACTTTTCTAAATTTTATTTCATTTGTTTTCATATAAAACAACTCAAATCACCCCATTTTTCTAACTAAAAATTGTTAATAGATTTTTCAGCACCCATCTCTAGAGAAAATTATAGGTTTACACTATAATGTATATTAACCTAGGATTTAAATAGATTTTTCACACCCATAGATAGTGTTTAGGTATCACAAAAGCATGAACCTCTCCATCATGGAACAACTACCATCCTTAGAGAAACCTAACAACCTCTCAACCATTCTTGCAGTGTGGCCATGTGACCTACAACATAATTCCTCACTCTAGGGTAAAACCATAAATCCATGATCACATGGGCCCTAGGTCACACTTTATTATGAAAACCCACATCATGGTTTATCTCCCTCATTATCCTAGATCCAAAATGCAACCACCATCACCACGATGTAGTATCCTTGCCCTTTAATAATGTCTTCATGTAATGACACAAATATTATGGTGTGACTAACTACCTAGACCGAATTCTTAATATTATTCATTCCTTATCACACAATAATTTATTCTTTCATAGGCTTTTCCTTGTTGAAACCCCTAGTATATACCATGATTCATCCCAAAGTTAAAAAAATCAATATTATAAGGAGGTTTTATAGCATGAACCTCATCCTTCATAGTCAAACCCTCTACCTTTCTATAAATATCATTCTTAGATGATATACACAATGTCAAGATGACCCTTGCTATAGTAGATCCATAACCCTCTAAAAATGATAATCCTACATGGCCCTCACCATGCCAAAATTTCTCATATTGAAATATAGTCTCTTCAAAATCATGAAAAATTGAATCACACGTTTTTTTACTTTGTAATTTAAGTTATATTTTTTGTAAATTTTAATATGTGATTAGATTTGAATGAAGAAGTTTGGTTTAGTTATTTGAGTTTATGGCTTGAATAAATCTAGAGGAGGGGTTAAAGATAAAGTGTAAAATTAATTATGATGATTGATGTGATGTTCTTGAATATAGATGAAATTAATGATAAAATAATGTTATCTTAACCAATTTATAATAGTGTTTGAGTTGGTTGAGAAGGACTTGAGTTAAGTTAAATAGATTCTGAATCTATTTGATATGGATGGAGATTAATAAAAGAAAACAAATAGTTATATAAAGGTAAATATATTCTTTTCTTAAGGTAAATCTATGTTTCTAACTTCTACCTAAGAGTAAAATAAGAATATAGTGTTTTATATGTAGGTAACACCATAGATAGTGACCAGTTTAAAGGTTATTCAAGAATTGTGTAAAGTTTTGCTTCAGCAATGTAAGGGCCCTCTGAAAATTTCATGAACTATGTAAAGGTCAAACCAAGGATATATATAGGTAACTATGATATTAAAATGATTGTATAAATTAACCCTAAGATTGTACTGGTTATATAAACAATAATATAGAATTTTATTATCTACATAATAGTAAATTGATACTTGCATAATGGTGATTACAATTTTTTCCTCTAATTTAAAGGTAACATTAAATCCCAATGACCAATATGAAGGTAATTTAATATATATGTAAAGAAAATATGAGGTATATTATGGATACATGAGGGTAATTAGATGTCACATAAGGGTGACTAGTGGACTGATTAAAGGTTACTCCAAGTTTGTAATGTTTTCCTATATTATATGAGCTACATAAAGGTTATTTGGACTTATGTAATGGTAACACTAAAAAACAATAGGTTTAATAAATTTATGTAGAGTTCCTATAATTCATTTATAATAAATAAGAGAAGAAAAAATATGATTTGTATGGGCTGATATTCATGGAAATATACATGAAATTTATTTAAATAAACTATGATTCAAGATCAATAAGAAGGATCTATTTTCCAAATATATTAGATACTGAAATGGGAATATGGGAGACATCATTTCCTATTAAAGGTCATAGTACATGTAAAATGGGAAGAAGACTCACACCACACCGTGGTTTATTTTCTGCAGTCATATTAATGGGAGTTTTAGATGAGAATACCACCTATGAGAAACAATTACTAGTTTATTCCATGATTCATGCCACATTAATTTTTTCCCCACTGCAAATCATACCAATATCAGTTCCATTCCACATGAAAAGGTTCCATGTTGAAAAAGCATTCATGTATAGGTGAGAGAGTTCAAAATATTTTAATGTAGTGGATATTATGGGATGAATAAGATATAATATTTTAATATCACATATAGGTGTAAATTCTTAATCCTTTTAGAGATTTAAAAGAGGATACTAAATAAGATATAAAAACATTTGAATACATAATTAAAATCGGGGTTTCTATTTGACCAATTTAATTCAAAGAAGATGGATATCCTTTGATTATCGTGGAGTTTCCAAAATACTTTTAGATATAATATCCCTTAATTATTAAAAATATATTGTGAGTATAAATTTTTAATGAAATAAAGGAGGAATATGGATAATTAAGAGAACATTTGAGAGACTTGGTACACAACTATATTGAGGAGAGAAAAATAAAATCCTGATGTTGGAGCACTTTCATGGGAAAACAAGACATGTTGTCCAAGTGTTCATAAGGATGAGGAAAGTATAGATTGTATAAGATATAGAATGATTTTGGAGACAAATATTTTTGATTACCTTTATTGGATATTGAATTTATTGAATGTTTACATGAGTAAAATAGATCCTTTATGATCATGGAGGAAGATCGTCATCAAGATGTGGGGAGATTTATAGGATAAAACTGAAGTTATTTTTTGTACGATAATATTTTTTTGAGGATTTTTAATCTATTTTATTGGATTCTAGAAGCTTTAGCGTAGTGTATTTTATGTTTATAGGACTATAATTTATTTTTTTGTAGATGAATTTTGAATATAATGGAAGAATCTATGATTGGGGGGATAAAAAAGCATGGAAATGATTAGGTTATTCTATTCGAACCATGTAAATAAAACGTTCTCCTCTCTTTTATATTACTTCTTCACAATATGTGAGGTTTTGGGTTTTTAATGAGTGCATTGATAACCTTGAAAATTTTAAGAGGTTTATTTAAGATATTTTTTAAAGTAATACCATTGATTCAACCCCCCTCCCCATTGGTTGATTGTTATAAGGGAATCATAAGTGATATTAGATAAAAGTCCAGGTTCCCTCTAAAGATCCAATAAGTTAAATTTTATAATTATGGAGAATCAAATATCTGTGAATAGATGAGTTTTTTCTATATTTTATGGAAACAATTACCACAGTTGTAGGAATATCATGTTTCCCTATCACTTATCTCTTGGCCTAAAAGTGATAGATGCTACTATAGTTGTCTTTCCTCCCATTTCTAGAGGAACTTCTTTGATTATTTCTAAAAAGATAGATATAGAGAATGATGGAAAAAAATAAAATTCAATCTTGATGTATATTTTAGAAAAATTTCACACAAATTTTATGGGACTCGATATTGTAAAAGTTATTTAAAAAATATTATTTAGTAGTTACGAAAAAAATATCAAAGTTAAGGAAGCCAAACTTCAGGTTTGGAGGATCAGATTTAAAGACATAAATATGGTTAATAATGAGACTTTTGATGAATATTTAATAATATTAAATGGTATTTTTATTAATAATTTTGGGTTTTTTGTAAATCTAGAAGACTTTACCATTTGAAAAAAAATATTATGAGGAATTTTCCTAATGTATTTGATCACATAGTTTCATCCTTGAAAGATAAGGAGTATTTTTCATTATATGGGCTTCAAAACATTCACATATCTTATAAAATGATAAATGAACCATAATTTAAGAAGAAATATAAATATGATATAATCTTTCAAGCTATGATAAAAGTAAAAGTAAATGAATATGGAGTTTAAAAAATAAGTGACTAGGTTGATGATGAGGATGGAGAAGACTTCAACCAAATTGTTTCTCTTCTATCAAATTGATTCTAGAAGGGAATAAAGAAAGGAAAATATACTAAATTACTATGATGTTATATTTTTTATGATTTTATTCATATTTTAAAATATTTCCCAAAGAATCGGGCTTAATAATATAAATTATATTACCATTATAAAAGAAACAAAAACTAATAAATAGTAATATCAAGAAGAACAAGACATCAAACAAGAATAAGAACTTTATGGGTAAGAAGAAGAAATAGAACTCAAGTAGTTCAATAGATGATTAAATCAATTTATTTTCTCATATTGAGAAATGATTTGATTCATCAAGTAGTGATGGTTATGGAGAAGAAAGGATGGAACTTGAGTGGGGTATGAAAGTAAATTTGGAATATTTTCATGATAATATTACACAATTAAAGAAAGAAAATATGGAACTGATGAAGGAGAGAAACAAGGTGGATGAATTGAAATAGGGGTTGTATAGTAAGAAAGAATCTTGTGTTGGTGGTATCAAGAAACACAAGCTTATATAATCTAAATAATATAATATTATGAGTTATCTTGAGGAGAAGTTAGATGTGGGGGTAGAAGAACAAGTTAAGATGAAATAAATGTGAATTTTTTTTTCAACATTAGAAAATAAAATTTAGATAAGACTTCACCAGGTCAGTTTACACTAAAGGTGAATCTCATCATTATAGTGAGAAGATGGACTCTTATATTCAAGGTAAATTTGTTCCTGATATGTCTTAAAATAGAGTAGTTACTTCTAAGAGTGTAGTTCATAAAATTGAATCAGAATCTATTTAATGTAATAATAATATTGAGAATAAATATTTCACATCAAAGTGAGTGGTAAACATACCTAGGATACTACTTCCCCATAATCAAAACGAGGCTTATTTTTCAATAGGATAACAATGTAAAATATTTTTACATATTTCTTATCAAAGTGGAAGATCAAATTCTAAGGGATTTTAGTGAAATTATGGAAGGCATGTACACATAGCCTATTTTTTTAATGTGTTATTTCTATGTAATAAGATAGAAAAATGGGGTTTGGTGGTAAAATATAGGATAATTATAAAATGTGACAAGTTGTGACCATAACCACACCAAATCTATCCACTCAAAATAATTTTGAATATTAGAAAGAGGTGTATATCAGGAATAGAAAAAAAAATTAGAGTGTATGTATATGCTTCTTGGAGAAGTTTCATATAGTATAAAAAGAAACAAAATATAAATAAAATAAAATAAAAAATTCAATAAATGTTAAGGATGTTGAGAAAGACTATGAGAACCCCAATAAATATGAGAATGTTAAGAAATATTTCGTGATAGTTCAGCCAAATTAGTTGAAAATGGATAAACAAAATGAGAAATCATATATGGATGATAAATCCAAAATAAAATGAGTGATTTCACATGAGAAGGATAACTATGATATGATTTTTTCAAAAAATGAAGATTTCAAGGTTTAAAAAAGTTGTGAGAGATGTGGAAAACTAGGAATGGAGTGAATAATTGTATGAATATCCTTCGCACTCAATAATAATTAATAAAGATTCTTATTTCATAAAAATAAATGAATTTATCTTGATATCTAATGAAAATAAAACTCATTTACATAATAAATAAATTTAATAGAATATAATGAGTGAGAAAAATGTTAAATCTATTAATAGTAAAAGAAGTGTTGAGTTTGTAAGAAATTTGAATCCTAGATTGAGATAAAACTCTCAACCTTAGTGATACTTTTTAGGAACAAATAGGTCACTCATTATTCCCTAAATTATTTATTTATTTATGATAATATATAGGGTTTGAAGGATAATATTGAGTGTTGTAAACTTTGAACAACAAATATGGTGTTTTATGGTTTTTTATATCTACCGGAAAGAGGAGGTATTGAATGCATCCCTTAAGGGGGATAAAAACTGAGAATAATCTATCAAGAATTCAAAACCTATAGAAATATTTATTTTCTGGACAAACCTATAATAATTGGAAGATAAGGTATTCAATCACACTTATAACCCTTTTTTTATTATTTAAAATATCCTGAAAATATGGGAGTGTTTTCTGATGAAATTATGAGAAAAATATGGATGTTATATGTATTTTACTCTAAATTTTTGATGTTTTGTTAAGTTTTATGCAGGATAGAAAATTTTTCTTGAAAAAATTATTTTTCAAAAACCCTAAAATTGAGTATTTTTAGTTAATATCACATGTGTGGTTATTTATAAACAAAATTGATATATTTGGTTATACACTCTTGTTTTCTACAAAGTTTTATCCTATATAGACTTAGAGTTTTATTACAAAAGTCCCCTTTCTAAGTAAATCATGTGGTATCATAATCCTTTCATGTGGAACAAGTTTTTGTTCAGATATGAAAAGGGAGAAAAGAAAACAATTCCATAAAATAAATTTGAGGTGCGAAGTCCCCTATATCTCCATTGTATTTCTTTTCAATAAGGGGGGAGAAAGAAAAGATTTCACATATTGGAATGAGGATTTTAGATGCATTGACAACAAATCCAATGCGGGAGATTATCATTACCTTTAAATTTTAAGTTATTTTTGTTACCAATGTCAATATGTGGTGAGATTTAAATAAATAAGTTTGTTTTGATTATTTGTAGCTTATATTGAAAAAAGTTATATGAGGGGTTCAAGAAAAATTTAAAAATTAATTGTAATGATTCATGTGATGATATTTAATCAAAAGAAAAGTACTGATAAAGGAATATTATCTACAATAATTTAGAAGTGTCTTTGAGTCAGTTGAGAAGGTATTGAGTTGAGTTAAATAGGTTTTAATCTATTTTATATGGATAGATTTGATTTGAAGAAAAATATAAACTATGTAATGGTAACTAGATATATGTGTAAAAGTAAATATAAGTTTCTAGCTTCTATATAAGGGTAACACAAGGATCTATATTCCTAAGTAAAGGTAAAACGGATGTTAGTGTCATGTATAAAGGTTATTCATGACCAATGTAAAGGTTATCTTGAGCTACATAATGGTACATTGAATATATAATAATCTATATTAAGGTTAGACCTAGGATGTGTGAAGGTAAGTCTAATATTACAATGACTGCGTAAAGGTAACCCAAAAATTATACTGGTCATGTAAAGGTGAATTTCTAAATGCATTGTCTATGAAAAGATAGCTCAATACATGCATAAAGGTGAGTCCAAGTTATTTCCTCTCGCATAATGGTAAGAAAAAAATCACAGTTTCCTATATATAGGTAATCTAAGACATGTGTAAAGGTCAACTGAGATATATGATGACTATATAAGGGTAATCCAATATCACATAAGTGTAACTAGTGGACTACATAAAGGTAACTCCAAGATGCATAAAGGTTTCTTGGTTTCTATGAGCTATGTAAAGTTTATATAGACATATGTAAAAGCAATAATAAAATCTAGATGTTATGTAAAGGTATGTTGAGTTTCTAGAATTAATTTCTGATGAAGCAAAGAAATCAGATGATGTGAATGAGTTCATCTTCATAGAAATATACATCATAGTGATTCAAATGAACTATGATTCAATATGAAGAGGAAGGATCCACACCATGAATATATTATATTCTGAAATGGTAAGATGAGAGAATTCACTTCACAATTAATGTCATGGTTCATGTAAAATAGGAATAATACCCACACCATGCTATTGTGTATTTTCCATGAATGTTTTGGTGGGTGTTTTAGATGAGAATACCTTCTATGAGAAATAGTGAGTGGTTTATGTCATAGTTTATGTTGTGGTAGTATTTTTTTAACTACAAATAATATATATATGATTTACACACCACATTCAAAGATGTCTCATCACAAAACCATGCATGTAATGGTGAAAGAGTTTATAATATTTAAATACAGTAGATTTTGTGGGAAGAAGACAATATATTTTAATATCATATAGAGTAATAAAATTTCAAGTATTTTGGAAATATAAAGGTATATTTTGACTAATATTCAATTAAGTTTGAATACAAAATTAAAATTTGGATTTCTATTTGACCAATTTAATTAAAATGATAATAATATCCTATAATTATCATGGAGTTTCCAAAATAATTTTGGAAATAATATTTTGTCATTATTTATGATATTTTATATGTATAAATTTTGAAGGAAAGAAATAAGTAATATAGAGAATTGAGAGAATATATGAGATACTAGATATAAAATTGTGTTGAGGAGAGAAGAATAAGAGTCTGAAGTTTAAGTACTTTAATTGGAAAATAAAACTTTTTGCCTGAGTATTCATAAGGATAAGAAGAATCTAGATTATACAAGATCTGGAGTGAGTTTTGAGACCATTTGTGTTGATTTCTTATTCAAGTACTAATTTTCTTGAAAGTGTGCATAAGAGAAGCAGATCTTGTATGCTTATGGAGGAATATCGTTATCAAGAGGTGTAAATATTTCTAGGATAAATAAAAACTTCTTTCTTTGTTAGGTCATCTTTTTTGAGGATTTATAGTTTCTTATAGTGTATTTTGAAAGTCAGTGCATGGTGTATTTTTTGTTGATAGGACTAGAATATTCTTGATTGTATAGGATTCTTGATGATAGTGGAAGAATCCATTATTAGGGGATAACCAGTCGTAGAAAGGATGGGGATATTCTTGTTGAAATTTTTAAATATTGTTTGTTTATCTCTTTCATATTAATTCTTTACATGATGTGAGGTTTTGGGTTTTAATTTAGTGGATCGAGAACTTTAACAAGTTCAAGAGTTTTAATTGAGATAATTTGTAAAGGTTAATCACTGATTCACCCCCCCCCCCACACACACACACACAAAATTAGTGGTTAATCAACCCTAGGGAGTTATAATGCATATAGGGTTCATGATTAGGTCCCCCATACTTTATGGTGTAACCCTCTACTATGTTAAAAAAAATTATCTCACATGGATGGATTGTGGAATGATCTATGTTTATCATGGATAAACCTTATTCTTCCCTTAAAAAATTTAACCTCACCATCACCTAAAACACCCATGCTTATTCTGTGATTTCTCACATGTAGTATAAATATACAATAGGTTCACCCTAAACCTGATCCAATACTCACCCGAAACCTCTTACGCCTTCAAACACATTCAAAAAAACCTCCTGGATGTGTTTTATCTCTCGAAATTCTGATCTAAATCCCAATTCTAAAAACATACCCTATTCTAGGAAAAAAAATTCAAATTTACCCTAATTTAAACAACCCATAACTATGTGGTTCATTAAAATCACTACTTTAATTACTAAATATAATAGGAATGTACATTCACATAGTATTGGTACTAGTGACCCCACCTAACCTATTTTTAAAAGGTTCGAGCTAAGAAAACTGGTGCGACCACCTTCTGATATTTATGGTAATTTCTCCACTTAATTAAGACAATTATAAAACACACTTACTCAATTATAATCCTCTAATTAATAGTGTATTCTTTATATGTCACTCCCATCATCCGAAAATAGTCACTCACCAACTAGTGCCATGATATTTCCTTTCATATTAGGATGCATAACAGCCCTGAGACTATGGTTCGGTCCCACAAACATGTATTTATGGGGTAGGTTAGACTATAAAAAAGGACCATGTTTTAAATGGGATTAATTTTAATAGAGAAAAAATCTCATAGTATTAAGAGGACCAGCCAGAAAATATACAAGTCATCTCATGGGCCAAGAATTTTTTTTTTCTTTTTCATTTTGATTTTATTTCAAATTAATATCTTTTTTCAGATAAAGATATATATATATATAAGTATGTGTTTTATATGTATATATATTTATAATTATAAGATAATTTTTATGTTTATAATATTTAATATTACATAATAGAATTTTTTTATATTTTATGAAAAACATTTTTTATATTGATTACAAATTCATATAGGCTCGTGGACCAGTCTACATAAAATACAAACTGTATCATACTAAGGTTTTTGAGCTCATATTAATTATGGACCAAAATAGAATGATTGTTTTTAGGACTTTTCCATGTGTACTTGTCCCAATCCACCTCTATCTAGTTCGTTATGCATCCTTACTTCTAGATCATGCATGCCTCCACCAGTATTCCTTTGTCACAAGCCTCCTCAAGTCCATAACCCATGTTTAAAACTTTCTCATTCCAATCATAAAGAAAAATAAATTGAAAAGAGTTTTCACACCTCTTAAAAATAACCCAATTTAAGAATTATTTCAAGGATTCAATTAATCCTCTAAAACTAAGTAAAAACATTCATGTTACTCTTCTATATAAATGGAAATTGTATCTCCATTTATTTTTCCATCACCCAAGTACAACTGAGGTACGATGTTGCCTCATACATTACTAAACCAATACCTTTGTCAACATTTCATCTAGATTTTATCTTTCATCAATATTTCATAATTTTATCACTACATACTCTATTATATTTTAGGTGAAATAATATTTTATATCTATGTGATTCATCCATGAATGAAATATATGATTCTTCTCTAGATAAATTTCACTCTAACTATCATGTAATAATAACCCATTTTCCAGACTCCTTCTAAGTTATTATAACAAAAACTTCAATCATACCAATTCTCTCCCTATATTCAGGATGGATATATACTAGGTTTTTTTAGATGAGATATAACTAACATCCATTCTTACTATCTAACTTATGGTTTTCCTTATTAAAATAAACACAAGCCTGTGGTACTCATCCACACATCCACATCTCCTTCAAAGTATACATCAACATAACCTTATAATGGATCATTAGTTTTGAAACATGAGGATAATTCTTTCTAACCTTTGAGATATAGAACAATTCATTTCACCACATCCTAGTGATCCTTTCCCAGATTCTTCATATACCAACTAAAAACTCTCACTACAAGAGAAATGTATAACCTTGTACAAACTATGACATACATCAAACATATAACCACTAATGTATAATTAAATTTCACCACATGCTTAGCCTCATCTTTTATTTTAAGTGATTTATCTTTGGATAACTTGAAATTTCTTTCTATTGGGGTGGTCATAGGTTTAGATACATTTATTTAAAATATTTCCAAGATCTTCAAGATATATTCCTTCTATGATAGAACCAACATCTTGGTCTTCTTGTTCCTCTCAATATATATCCACAAAATATTCTTTAATTATTCAAGATATTTTACCTCAAACCTTCCATAAAATTATCCATTATCTCCTTATTATGAACTAACCATAGAACTTCTGGGAGGATATCATCCTCCTATAAGATAATTATGATAAAAACTACAACATTAATCAAATTTTGATAATTTAAATAATATAAATTTCTCTAAAAAAACTTATTTTCAACCATAAAAGTGTCCAACTTATGGTTTCATTTCCTTATCCATTTCATCAACCCATATAGGTTCCATCTTAACTTGCAAACTAGGCCTTCATTATGATTATCAATAAACCCCATTAGATGATTTATAAATATTTTTATCTCTAACTAAAAATGAAGGAAATCCATTTTTAAATCCAACTGGTTAAGATATAATCCTTATTAAGCAACCATAATTAACACCATATGAATTATTGTGTACTTAACAACTTATGAGAAAATATATGATAAATATTCACCTTTTATTTACTCAAATTATTTCAAAACTAAGCTATAATTGTATCATTTATTTCCATATATTTATTCTATTAACTAGTAATCTCATTTATTCTTTATTTCATTTGTTCCTTGTTCTCTCCATATTCTGTTTTCATTCGAGGGGTTCATATTCTACTTCATAAATAAATCTCACGGTTCTAAATCTCTAAGACTCACTGTTTCCTTTGGGATTAATATCTCTCTTACATATATAATAAGTAATAAAATTATATCAATTCTGAAGCTCTAAAATTGACATATTATCCTAGTAGAACTCCTCAACTAAACCTGATAATATTATCCTTATGAAACCACTACATCTGTAACTTCACCTTATGGATATATTCCCTAATATTTCATATTACTCAAGAATTCTAGTACATATGGATTAAATTATTCTTCTATACTTTATGTACTTTCTAAAATTTATAAAACTTTTAAACTTCCACTAATTTCAACTTAGACATAGTATGTTAGTTCTCTATTCTCAAATTCATCTCCCACCATGTTCTGATCCTTCTGAATTATTTTCTCATTAAATAAAGTATCATGTCTTTTAATGTCTTCTTTTATCATTTTCCCATATACAAAACCCAAAATTTCGACTTCTATATCACATAAAAAACTATGTATGAGACTTTTATTTAAGTTTATCTCATTCTCCAGCATCAACATTGGCATATGAAATATTTCCAAAAACCCTTAGGTGATAATATTCTTCCTACCCATATTTATTTTATAATACCTTCCCCCATTAGTTTAAATGAACTCTTAATTATAAGATACATGAAAAAATTCACTACTTTCACACAAAACTCATTTTCAAACCCATAGTGTAATCTAATGCTATTATGTAAAGTCCCTTAAATTTATGGGTCATTTTTTTCTAGGGAAAATTAAATTTCTTATCCCATGTTAGGGTATGTTTTGACGATTTTGACTTGGATGAATATTTTGAGGGTTGTAACATCTTAGGGAGATTTTTTTGATGTATTTAGAGTCATTGGAGGTGTTTTAGGTTCTTTTATTCACATTGGAGTAGGTTCTAGGAAACCTCATTGAAGTTTTTTTTTAGAATGTGGGTCACACTTTGATGGGTAGTCATGTGGTGATGGGGTGAGGATGTAGATTTCCCCATGGTTTCGCGGATCCGAAGCATTATGTTAAACCTCCTCCGACGAACTGGTTTTCAGGTCTCCACTCTCTCTCCCATGATGGATTCCCCTATCTTTATTCTTCCCTAGACCCTAGTTTCTTCTTCTTCATCCTGAATCACTATGAGGTCATAAAGGGTGACCTCAAGAATGCTTAGGGCATGCGGTGGTTCCTTGTTTGGTTTCTTGTTCTTTTTTGGTGCAACTTCTTTTTTCAGGGTTGGATTGGGAAGGGCATTTTCCTCTTTATAAGTTAATATGAATTAATAGGAGGTGGTCTTAGAAAAGCATAGAGTTGGAAACATCTCCTAACCAATCCTCTAGGTCGGTCTGTGGTTTTGGTGTGTTGTCGATGAATATATCCCCATTGGTCAGCCCTCATCGTGGATCTGGTGTGGGTTTGTGTTTTCATTTGATGTGTATCTAGTGCATATTGTTCTGGTTCATTGTATTATATATCAGTGGCCTTCCATGGATATCGATGGTACCGATGATGAGGACAGGGGTGAGATGGGGTTGCGGCTCAAGATGGCATTGAGTCGATCTGTAAGACTCTCCCGGTGGTAATGGTGGTGGTTCCTATAAAATGTTGGTGTGGTGGTGTTGGCCCCTGGAGGCGGTCTGTTCGTGACATTGTGGGTGTGTGGTTTTGTTTTGGGTCGGTCTGTCCCGGACTAGGTTCCCTGACTGGCCCATTGATGGTTGCTACTTTTGGGTGTGTTGTTTTAGTTTTTGGGTGGTTCAGGTCCTGGACTAGGTTCCTTAGTCGGCCCGCTTATGGATCTTTTTGGGTGGTGTCTATTGGTTCTCACATTTCCTTAAAGTGGTTTTCATAAAATCAAAAAAAAATGTTTGGTTAGTGTCTCACTTTGATTGGTGAATTTCATGTTATGATGAGGGGTTAATGAGAAATCACTCTTTGGAAAGGATGGGATCCATAGTCTGAAGGGATTTTCTTACCCCATGACCAGTGTCACAATATAGTGTATTTTGTGTGTGATTTTCACAAATTATAATACCCTTATTTATAGAGTTCATTCCATAGTAAAGAGAATCATTCCATGGAACTAATGCTTAAATTTCATCTAAGGAAATTTATGTATACCTTTTTGAAATTCCATGAGAAATTATGGTCATGCTATACTTATGGGCTACTCCTTAAAGATTTTCCCATGGGAATGTGTCACAATGAAGATAATCAAGGGTATGTGAAGGATAGAAAAGGCCACACTATGAAGGGAGGATCCCACACAATAAAGGCTTAGGCCTTGGAGTTTATTTATGGTTAGAGGAGTTATGTAACACTTTGATCCAAGTGGTCACACTATGAGAGATGAATAGATAATGGAATAATTTTTTTATCCTTATGGGACATGTTATAATGATGAATTTTTCTATTTTTTAAAACTATAGGTGTACCCATCATTTCTTATTTGTCTCCTTTATGATTTATGGGAAGGTGGTGTCAAAATAGGGTTGTTTGGTTGGATATTCCCCATTGCCTTCCTCCAATAAATACACCTTGGTGGGGTTTACTATTAGTATAATTTTCATGGTTATTTAAGGTATGTTCTTCACTCTGATCCCTTTTTCTCTTATTCCCATTTATTTTCCTTTCATGTTTTATGATTTAAGCTAGGTTTTAATGATAATTTCACTAAGGAATGGTAGAAATATTCTTAATCTATGGGGATTTTCCTCAACATCTCTAGAGGATACTCTAAAAGGATTAATTCACTATGATTTGTGTAGTTTTAATGAAAAATTATTACTTAGTGAGTTCTTAAGTGATTATTCCTCATTGGATTAAATTTTATAATTAATTTTTTTTATAATTAATTATTTTTTTTGGTAATTTGAGATAGGGTCTCGGTTGTTGATATGGCTTGAATTGATCTTGTAAAAGGCATGGATAATCATGGATTAGGATGATTAAAGCATGGTAAGGGGTAACATTGTGTTTGATGTAAGTGGTCCCAATAATACTAAACTATATGCATGTTTATACATTAATGAACATTACAACATGATGATATGTGTTAGGGTAAAAGGGATAGGAACTAAGAGGTCCCTATATAAAGAGATAAGGTGACATTGAGCCTCCTTGAGTTGGAGCATGAACTTATTTGTGCTTTGGGTTTTTTGGATCACCTAGTGACTATGTCGCTAATGGGGGTAGACAATGTTGATTGGGTTTATGAGAGACCCTAGGTAGGTCTCAGGATGTGAGATGAGTTTTGAATATCATGGGTGGGTTTTCTATGGTAATTTGGGTAGGAATGAGAGTCTTGGGTTAGGGGATGAGGGTTGATATGTTTTTATATCTCAAAAATGATTGGGAACACCATCTTAAGATTGTATTAGAGTCTTGGAAAGTTTCATGAGAAGGATAATCCCTTAGGGTCTAAATGTGTTGTCCTAGGGGGTGTTTTATCCATATGATGGTATTGAGATCTCTCCCCTAAGAGATATAATATGGGACCCAAGCATGGGTTATGATAATTATATTAATTACTTGGCATTGGTTTTACATGGTAATTAATTCTAGGTATCTCAACTCAACCCTTAATTAGTGGGATTGGGTTGTGATATGAGAATTAAAAGAGGATTTTGATTTTCATCTTTAGACTAGGGTTGGGTAGATCCTGCTGGTTATGGGGTCACCATGGGGTGATCGATGTAATTTGGTATCAATGAGTATATATTGGTTTAGGTTTAGAAAAACTAATATATTCCATTATATGAAAGATTAGAATGTTGATAGGTGCAACATGTACTGAAGGTGAGGCTCACCAACTGGTGAGTGATCAGCTACACCCTCCTCTGAGAAAGTCCGTCAGTACTGCAAGGGTTTCCTTCTTGTTGCTGAAGGAAAACTTGGTCCCATCTCTATAAGGACACCACACTATATGCCTAAAATAGTCAATCTGATCATGGAATGTGGATAACCAGTCCATACCCAAGATGACTTAGTAAGGCCTCAATGCCACTTCTAGGAGATCTCAACCGAATCTCTCACCTCCTAGAGTGATCTCACACTGTCAGCACCAATGTGTAATCATCGAATCACATCTCATAAGAGTCTCTAGACATAAGGATCTAGCCAACGGATCCATTGTAATTTCTAAGCTCTAAATGAGAGTCATTGCAAGGAAGGAGTGACTAGAACCTATGTCTATAAGAACTGAAACTAGGGTGGATAAGATACAGATCCTACCTCAGATCATCTCAGGAGTGTCATAGTCATAAGCCTCCAATTCCTGAAGTCATGCTCTCCCCTGTCTTCCTGATCCCTGAGGTCAGGGTGGACCACCTGGGGGTGGTGGCAGTAACACCTCAAACCATCACCCACTGCTGCTGCTCGGCCTGCTCCCCTACCACGTTTTCCGCCCTACAGACCTCCTCGCTCGAACCGCTACCTCTGCCTCAGCGGCCCCTCGACCATCTGTTGGTCAACTATATGTCATCTCAGGCATTCATGTGCCATGTTTCCATGCCTGCCACACGATAAGAAAATCTTGGTTCCTGGCTGACTCTCTCTGGTCTGGGAGCCCCACACTACTGAGCCTAGTTCCTCAAGTCATCCTCTGAAAGACCTAACCCACTTGAGCCCTCATGTCTATTGTTTACTGCTTGTCTAAGACTCCACCACCTGGGGTCTATAGGTAGCTCTAGTTATGGGTGCCTGCTCTTCCATGAAGTTCTCTTCTAGAAGGGATCACTCTAGCACCCCATCCTGAGTAGGGATGCTAAGAGACAACACTGACGCCCTGATCTCCCACCTGAGTCCCTACTCAAAGGCCCAAGCCCTGAATAAAGGGCCTCGTACCATATCTTTCGAGTAGTGAGATAGCTCGGTGAACTTTTATAATTACTCGACCACATTAATTTTTTCCTGTTATAGGTGAAGAAACTCATGAATGTTCACAGAGTGCAATGTCGTGGGGAAATACTCCTCCTAGAAAAGCCTCTCGAAGTCTTCCTAGGTGAGGGTCGCCTCATTGTGCATCTGGGTAGTCAAGCTCCAGTATCTCCTTATTGAGCCCTGTAAAATCCTTTCTACTAAGATCTCCATATAATAAGGTTGTGTCCTCACTAAGAAGAAGACTCGCATCATTGCCTCCAGCCAGTCCTCAGCGACTTGAGGATTTGTCTCTCCCCTAAATCCAGGAGGTCTCTATCTCTGAAACACGTGAAGGGCACTAAGTCTGCCCACATCCTCTACCGGAACCACTGGAAATAGATTTTGACCATCAGGTGGTGGTAAACCTGTTGCACTATAGAATCCCTCCTTTTTATAACATAGTTTTTCATTACATTTTACCAAATTGAGGATCTTTAAGGTTTAGTGTCTTGGAAACCAGGAACTTAAAACATGAGAACGTAAAACATTCTTCTTAAACACTTGAAAGGATTCTCCTTATGTTAATGTAAAGACCCGTAAAATTCAAGGGAATTTTTTTCTTAATTTTCTTTGGAATTTTACAAGAGCGCGGTTTCTGACGGCACCTGATTCCGAGGCCCGGAGTGCCCGGAATCAATTTCCGAAGTTTGGCTCGGGTACGTTCAGTGAACGAACGAGCGGGAATTTCTAACTTTTGATCCGGTGCTCGGAATTGAAATCCGAGGACACCGATGAACTCGCAGCGCCGATATTCGCTTAAGAAGACCTTTTCCGAAGTTGCGTTTTCCTAGGTGGAGATGTTTAATTTTCTGGATGAAATGAAGAGTAAAATAAATTTGTGATACAATATTTTTTTATATCTTTAAAGTGGTTATAATCTTTTGTTGGAAGTTGGGTGGTTTAACCACCTAAGAGAGGATTAAGGTGAGGAGGGGCCCACCTGAGCCCCACCTTTTCAAATTCCCTAACTCCCCTCTCTCCCTCTTAAAAGCTTGTTAACTTAACACTTAATTAATTATACAACTCATGTATAATTAATAAGTGAGTTTAATTTGAGTTTTGAAATTCAAACTCTTGAATTTCAAAGGTTGGGTTGTGTTAATAAATTAAGTTTGAGCTTAATTTATTTTTTGGTTAGTTTCTTTGTTTCTTGAGAGGTTTGGGAGAATCGTTGAGAGACTTGAAGATCTTCTTCGTCTTCGATGAAGAACGTGAAGAACGGTTCTTCTCCGACGAAGAACATCGACCCCACGACCTTCAAGACTCGGCGTCCCGGATTCTTCCATCTTCATCTTCCTCCTCGACAAAGGAGAAGTCGCCGACCGTGGTGATATTCGCCAACGACGTACCTCTTCGGACGTACCTCTTCGTCATCAGATTTGACGAACGTTTACCGTGACGCCCGACCTCCGCGACTATTTATTTATCCTTGTTCGTGGTTCTAGCCTGACTAACGTGAGGATTATAAATATGTGTTATTATTTAACGTGAGGGGGCCGGACCGCATGAACACGGCCGAACCCCCTCCTTTGTTCTTGTTGATTTACCTTGCGGGAGAAAACAAGATGGCATGGTGCCGTCGCACCACGCGGATAATCGCACGATTAATTTGCGCAGCGCCGTCGCGCCGCGCCGTGGAAGAATCATCAAGAACGCGATGCCGTCGCGCCGCGTCGAAGGGAATCAAGGCGCGGTGGAGGGGCGCGGTGCCGTCGCACCGCGCCGGACGACGAACACCGCGGCCGGTTCCGGGCCGCGGCGGGACAAGAAGACCGGCGGCCGGGCCGCCGGCGTCGGAAGCCGGAAAGGGGACCGGATTTTCCGGTCCCGTTGGAGAAAAACCGGCCGGCCAGGTGGCCGGCCGGAAGGTCAAAGGCCGGGGAAAAATTAATCCCCCTGCCAGCATTAAACCCCCCCCCCATTTATGAAGGGGGGGCGGTTTCCTTGAGGGGGGGCAGGCGGCCCCCCGGTTTCCGAACAAGTAGGCCCCCCACGAGGGGGGGGCCGTTTGACAAAGGGGGCGCGGCTGATTGTCGCGCCGCCAATTCAAGAAGCTGGGGACTTTTCCCCCCCGCGCGCTGCCTCCGTGCGGCGCCAGGCCGCCGCGGCCGCCGCGCCGCCGCGCCGCCGGCCGGCCGGGCCGGGTCGGCCCGGACCCGGACCCCTCGTTTTCGAGACAGTTTCGGTCTTTTGGTCATAACATGAGCCATGGACCTCCGATTGACAAACCGTCTGCGGCAACACGATCCTTGGATCGAGACGGTCGTTTCGGTATATCGCACTCAAAGTTTCGGAATACTTTGAGTTCAGCCGGGTTGGTTCGTTCACGAAACCAACCGGGCCTTCGGAGCGGAAACGCTCATATCTTGAGCTACGAACGTCCGATTGACGTGCCGTCAGCTTTGTTATGTTCCTCTTAGTGAGATGGATCTTTTTGCATACTCCGCCCGAGGTTTGGACGCAGGTGGAGTACGGTCGGGTTGGTTTTATCTTAAAAACCAACCGGGCCCCGGGGACGAAAATGCCAATAACTCTCAAACCGGGCATCTGATTGACGCGCCGTCTGTTGCGTTGAGTTCCTGTTGACGATACGGAACTTTTGGATACATCAACTCTGGACTTTGTGACAGTTGATGTATCAGCCTCTCGGCTCGTGGAGCGGACCCTCCGATCGAGCTTGCTGTGTGCGGGAACCCTATTGCTGGCTGCGACTGTTACTGTGACTATTACTGAGACTACTGCTACTGTGACTGCGACGACGACAGTACAGAGATCCTGTGTGGATTCGACGACGACGACTACAGCACTCAGCGATCCTACGTGGATCAGTGCTACAGGTCCTGTGTGGGCCCGATCCTGTGTGGGTCTTTGCGCTCAGCGGTCCTGTGTGAACCAGCGCCTACAGGTCCTGTGTGGGCCCGATCCTGTGTGGGTCTTGCGGTGATTATCTACAGGTCCTGTGTGGGCCCGATCCTGTGTGGGTCTTTGCGGTGCTTATCTACAGGTCCTACGTGGGCCCGATCCTGTGTGGGTCTTTTGCGGGGGTTAGTTACCTATCGATCCTTCATGGGTCTGATGACTTAGATGGATCAGAGATCATCTTTATCGTCTTTCGAAGAAGTATACCTGTGTGAGCTGAATTCTGTTGCTTTCCTATGTGGAATGTGTTGTGCTATCCTGTGTGGATTACGTTTTACATTCCTATGTGGAATACGTTTACATTCCTGTGTGGACTGAGTTGTACTTGGGCTCAGAGGTTGGAGCGTATTTGAAATTGATGACTTAGGTATATGTATGGGCATATACCTAAGCAGTGTCGGTTGTTACTTTGTGATTGTACCTTTCTTTGTGGTTTATCCTTTGTGGATTTTGGGAGACCTTCAGGGGTCTCGGGGTCCCTACTGAGTAGCTTATACTCACCCCTGCACGGGCTTTGCCCGCACTACGTTGTGTTGGTTGCAGACGACGGATAGCATTGATCTTAGCTGAGGCTTGCAGAGCAGGACGGTGCCTGGAGGTGGACCACTGGGCGGGACGTGCTCGGAGCGGACAGCGGGACCCGTGGAGCAGTGGAGCTATCTGTACCTACCCTTCAGGTGGGATTTCCAGTGGACAGCTCGGTGTAGCGGCTTTTACTTTTCAGTTGCTGTTTTCCCTTTCGAGTTGTACTTTACTTTCAGATTGGGTTTGTATACTGGCCCATTTACTTTTCCGCACTTTCAGTTGTACTATGCTTTTGCTTAGTTTTTACTTTCCGCTTGCTTACTCTGTGGTGTTTGTTTACTTTACAAAGGCAATGCCTTCCCCTTTTTCCGGGATTTACGCCTTGGTGCTAGTCGCCAGCCCCTGGCCTATGGAAGGCGGGCTTGGGGTAGTCACGGAATGGACCCCGAGGGCGGGTCGTGACAGTTAATCCTAGGTTCATTACTGCATCTCATAACCTGGGGACATACATCAAAATAAAGGGTGAGCAGAAGGCCCAGTAATGGAAACAAGAGGAAAAATTTAACATGTAAACTTGAGATACATCAATAAAGTCATGAAAAAAACTTTAAGGCATGAGAAAGAAATCATGTGGCATAACATAATAAAAATAACATATTTTTAAAACTTGAAGATGTGGATACAACATTTAACATAGAAAATCATTTCCGTTTCACCAAGGTCCATCCCCAAGGTGCCATTAAAAATTTCCAAGGTTATTCACCAATATATCGTTAAAATGGCCATCTCTAGATATTAAGTCTTTACCCAATGCATTGGAGCGCTATCAGGGTGCACCCTTAAATTTGCTTTTATTATCATGTGAGACACATATATCATAATCAAACATTTCATAAATAACCCATATAGAATAAAATAAAAGGTTTTCATTTCACAATCATAAAGTTTTAAAAACTTCTTTAAAGACATGATCTTTATTTCACTTTAAACCCACGGAAAAGGAAAGCAGCTTTTCATGTATGTAAATCTCAGAATTTAAAATAGTATATTTTGATATATATATATATATATATGTGTGTGTGTGTGTGTGTTTTTATGTGTGTGTGAATACCCTTATAGTAGAAATATATTTGAGTATTCACTTAATAAAATAAAAGAATTTGAGAAAAAGAGAGATATATTTTGAGACGAGAATTCTGCAGCATAACAGCTATGTTACAGGGTTTTAGAAATATTGAAAAGAGAGAGGACATGGGTCACCCACTCATAAATGATCCATAGAACAGTATAGGGGAAGAATATAAAGGATATAAGAACATGGTAATGAAATTTTAAAGACATACCATATGAAATGAAAAACATGGAAGGAAGACAAAAATAAGATTTCTCTTATGAAAATTCGGCAGCCTAACAGCATCACTTAAAACTTCAAAAAATGAATTAACGAGATCAAATAGGGTCTCTCATCATATGAAAATAAAATATCAGTATGGTAGATATAGAGATCATACCCCAACATAATAAAAAGGAACTTTAAAGACTTGACATGAAAATAGAACTTGAAAATGAGAAGGGTGAAAGAATCCCTTAAAAATACGGCAGCCTAACGGCACCACTTAAACATTCTTAAAATGAATTGATGAGATAAAGAGGGGGTATCTAATCATATGAACATGAAAAAGGACAGTAGGATAAATATAAAAGTACATACCCAAAAAAAGAACATAGAGCATACAAGAAATGACATAAAAGAGAGTACTTTGAAAGAAAGAGAGGGGTAGGATCCCTTACCTTAAAATGTAGCTCTTAAAACTCAAAGGTTGGGACCTTGAGGGCTTGGGGGCATTTTGGGAGGACTCCTTGGGAGGTAAGGAGACCATAACTTCATTGAGGATTATTTTGGAGTCGAAATTATGAGATAATGGCTTGGTATTTATAGGGAAAGTGAGGGGACAAGGCATTAATGGCCAAGGGACACCTCATTGGTGGTATTGGCAAAACCATGGGCTTGCCCATGGTATTTCCCAAGGTGTTAGGCCACATGGGACCCCTCATAAAATAATTCATCCCCTTTAGTCTACCATCCCTTAAAATATCTCATGAAATCATCATGATGCAGTCATGATGTCATTAAACGTACCGAAACCCTAAAACTGAAAATTCACTATTCACCAAAAATTCAACTTTCTCAAAAAAATACCAAAATTTCACCTTAACCAAATATTGATGCTCTGATTTCAAAAATTAACACCATTTTATAAAAATAATTTTCTAAATATTTTTAATTTAATTTTTAAATAAATACACTATTCACCAAAATTCATTTTTTTCAGAAAAAATCCCCAAAAATTACATTAACATAATATCGATGATCTGAGTTCAAAAATGAACTCTATTTTATAAAAATAATTTTCTAATTATTTTTAATTTAATTTTTAATTAAAAAATCACTATTCACCTGAAAAAACTAATAATTGACTAATAATTTCTTGAAACAGTTATTTACCTATTTTATTGAATCACATTACTTAATCAAGGTGCCTAGATTATATTAATACTTTATTTAAGTGAGATTACTAATCCATTTGGTCACATTACTAATCCTAAGCGTAAAATCACTATTCATAATTTACTACTCATCAAAAATTAAGTTGATCTTATTAGACTCTAAATTTCTTACTGAACATAATTGTAGAAGACCATTTTTTGAAAATCATTACACATAATTAATTATTTAAGGTTTACATAAATATTTTAAAATATCATTTTTCTAGATTCCATCAAAAATATGCATATTATATTTATCCGTACGTTTGAAAATTCACAAACTTCATCATAAGGAGAAATCACAATTTTTATTTAAATAAAAGGATTATACAAGGGAGTTATAGTCTCCTTACATAGCCCCTTATAACCCCAGCATAGGACCTAAGTGTAAGGTGTGCTAAGGTGAGAGAATCTGAGGGCGGCTTGTCCAACATCGCACGAGTAGTAATTTCTATCAGTTTGAACTTCTCGCGAAGGAGATTGCATTCTAGCTTCACACGATGAAGTTCGGCTTGGGTTTGGTCCAGAGCAAAGCCCAGTGGTGCTACCTTCTTCCCAAGTTCTGTTAGATAGGCTTCTATTGGCCCGAGACTAGTGGATGAGGCCATCGAATCTTCTTTCTATATTAATTAACCAATATCACTTGTATTTAGAGACAATAGTCGCAACATTTAGTTTCCAACGGTCATACTGACTAACGGTCATATAATAGTCAAAACCCCACTCTCTCATTTTAATTATGCTCATTTTATTAGATGAAAAAGTTTTGTTGAGTATGAAATAAAATAACACACAAAATTAGGACACAATATTTATTCAAAATTTCGGGTCGTTACAATCTTCCCCCCTTAAGAAATTTCGTCCTCACAATTTTTAAAATTGGGCATGGAAATTTCAGTGAAAGTCCCACATCGGAAAAATATTCAGTAACACTATTACTTTAAAATAAATAAAAGGAAGTACAAATGTCACCCGAGTTAACCCATACTAGGATTCCATGTAGGAAAACATGGATATGGTGGAGAAAACAAAGGGTCAAGTTCTGAGGGAGAGTGATGGAAAACATGTCTAAGAGGAAGTTAACCACCAGAAAATCACAAACTTGTGATGGGTTAAACGGTATTTGATTACCCAGTAGGAAACTTAAACCAACAACATTTTTGTTTTATGTTCCTTTTAATAATTTTGAGGAATTCATTTACTACACAGAATAAAAACACAAGGAAATATATTTACCTTCAAGTATAGTTTCATCCCTTAATAAGTTTCTACCAAGACTAATATTTTTTCCAAACAAAGAGCATTCCAAACTACTTGGTCTCATCAAAGCACAAGAATCATCTTCTAGAGAATCATGTAATCCACAAAAGAATAATTATCTATCTTTAAACATTTATCCCAAAAATAGAAAGGGTAAGATAAAACAACTCTTCAAAAATAAAGAACCCCATAGGAAGGGAAACTACTTTAAATCTTCAATGTTCCACGGTACTACCCAAAGTTTATCATAGATCATTCCATAAATAATTTTCCTTAATATTCATCAAAATAAACCAAACTAATATTGAAACCCAAATATAAGAAGGATTTGATAACATAGTCTTCCAAGATAAACTTTATCGTTCATCTCCAAACAACATTGACCACTCCTAACATCTTATAACAAAATTAACTAACCTAAACATATTTTCCCCAAGATAGGTTAATCATTTCCATAAGTAACTGAAATTACTATAAGTTCACCTTAAATTCTTCGATTCTTCAAAATATAATTCAACCTTTACTCCTAAAAGAAAATACCATAGTAATCTATTTACCTCGATCATATAGGTTTCCCAAACTAGTGAACGTCTTCCAAAATAATAATCATCTATTAATCCCATAATCATTTTTTTCAAGAAGAATAGCTTCACAACATCAACATGTGATACATAACAATAGATTTTTTCCTTAATGATATAAACCCATCTTAGGTAGTGACTCAATGTTCTTAGAAAACATTAAGGATATTCTCATAGAGGACAAACTAAAATACAACATGACATAGACAATTATTGAGAAGAAGTTTCATGTACTTTAGTCATCATTATATGTCTCAGCATAGGACTTGCATTGTTCCCTTGTCCTTGAAGATTGTTGATGCTCTTCATGCTTCTCATCCCTTACAAGAGATCATTGCCTTGGATAATGTCCAACTTCTCCAAATTTATGACATTGAAAAGTATAAGGTACATTAGATCGAACCTTATCTCTATTCATCACATTATCCATTTTTTTGAAGCAATAGGCTACTTTATGCCCTATCACCGCACACTTAAAACATCTCCCGGTTCCTTTGTGACATTCTCCTTGGTGCCCCTTTCTACACTTTTTGCACAAAGGAAATTGGGTCTTATTTCCCTTATCAACTTTATCATATGAACATCCTTAAGACTTAGTCTTCTTCTTCCTTGATGAATTTGGGCATTCAACTAGGTACCAATTATTAATTGTAATTTTTGATAGCTGATTTGGAATAATCACAATATGTTCAACTTGATATCTCGTCATCTCTATCACATTAATAGATAAATCATCACATTTCCTATCACATTGATTGTTTGGACATGTTCTTCTATTTCCTTCCATTAACTAAGAAAAAAAATTATAATTAGGGGCTTAAATACTTAGACAATTAATCATGAAAAGGAAACTTTAAGCATAGAAAGATAAACTTATAGAAGAAAAGTATATCCTAACTTGTGATCCCCTAGGTTCCAATCTAGGTTATCCATGATCATATATTCTTATGTGAATCTTTATTTTATTTTATCTTTGTTCCTTTAATAATGGTTAATACTAAACTTATGAATTTACCAAAGCATATCCCCCGGGAGTGTCGTAAACAAGAGTGCAGTAAGGCCCATTGTCATGTACCAGTTCCCGTTCGAGTCTAGATCAAGTGGTGCTTTCAGGTTTTACCCCAATGTATATCTGTGCCAGAGCCACCTCTACCTGCTCGTATCCAGATAAGGATGTATTTGCTTGATAAACCACTTACTCAATACTCACCCAAATACAAGGAATATTTCCTATATTAAAACTTTTCTATAGGGTTATTCCTAAAGTTTTTATATCCTAATTTCCAAAAATAACTAAACCATCCTTTGATACCAACTATAGAATCCTACCTTTTTATAACATAACTTTTCATTCATTTTACCAAACCGAAGATCATTAAGGTTTAGTGTCTTGGAAACCAGGAACTTAAAACATGAGAACATAAAACATTCTTCTTAAACACTTGAAAGGATTCTCCTTATGTTCATCCTAGGTTCATTACTGCATCTCATAACCTGGGGAGATACATCAAAAGAAAGGGTGAGCCGAAGGCCCCGTAAGGGAAACAAGGGGAAACATTTAACATGTGAACTTGAGATACATCAATAAAGTCATGAAAAAAGAACTTTAAGGCATGAGAAAGAAATCATGTGGCATATCATAATAAAAATAACATATTTCATAAATTGAAGATGTGGATACAACATTTAACATAGAAAATCATTTCTGTTTCACCAAGTTCCATCCCTAAGGTGTCATTAAAAATTACCAAGGTTATTCACCAAGATATCGTTAAAATGGTCATTTCTAGAGATTAAGTCTTTACCCAATGCATTGGAGCGCTATCAGGGCACACCCTTAAATTTTCCTTTATTATCATGTGATCCACATATATCATCATCGAACATTTCATAAATAACCCATATAGAATAAAATAAAAGGGTTTCATTTCATAATCATAACATTTTAAAAACTTCTTTAAATACATGATCTTTATGTCACTTTAAACCCACGGAAAAGGAAAGCAGGTTTTATGTATGTAAATCCCAGAATTTAAAATAGAACATTTTGATATATATATATATGTGTGTGTGTGTGTGTGTGTGTGTGAATACCCTTATATGATAAATATCTTTGTGTATTAACTTGATAAAATAAAATAATTTTAGAAAAATAGAGAGACATTTTGAGACGAAAATTCTGCAGCATAACGGCTATGTTACAGGGTTTTAGAAATATTGAAAAGAGAGGGGACATAGGTCAACCACTCATAAATGATCCATAGAATAGTAGAGGGACATAATATAAATTATAGAAGAACATGGTAATTAAATTTTAAAGACTTTCCATATGAAATGAAAAACATGGAAGGAAGATAAAAATAAGATTTCTTTTATGAAAATTTGGCAGCCTAACGGCGTCACTTAAAACATCAAAAAATGAATTGAAGAGATAAAATAGGTTCTATCATCATATGAACATAAAAGATCAGTATGATATATATAGTGATCGTACCCCAACATAATAAGAAGGAACTTGAAATACTTGACATGAAAATAGAACTTGAAAATGAGTAGGGTGAAAGAATCCCTTAAAAATTCGGCAGCCTAACGGCGCCACTTAAACATTATTAAAATAAATTGATGAGAGAAATAGGGGTTATCTCATCATATGAACATTAAAAGTATAGTACTATTAATATAAAATAACATCCCCAACATAAGAACATGGAGCATACAAGAAATGACATAAAAGAGAGTACTTGGAAAGAAAGAGAGTGGTAGGATCCCTTACCTTAAAACTTAGCTCTTAAAACGAAAAGGTTGGGCCCTTGAGGGCTTGGGGGAACCTTGGAAGGACTCCTTGGGAGGTAAGGAGACCATAACTCTGTTGAGGATGATTTTGGAGTTGAAAGGATGATTGAATGTGTTGGTATTTATAGGGAAAGTGAGGGGACAAGGCATTAATGGCCAAGGGACACCTCATTGGTGGTATTGGCAAAACCATGGGCTTGCCCATGGTATTTCCCAAGTTGTTAGGCCACATGGGACCCCTCATAAAATAATTAATCTCATTTAGTCGACCATCCCTTAAAATATCTCATGACATCATCATGATGCAGTCACGATGTCATTAAACGTACCGAAACCCTAAAACTGAAAATTCACTATTCACTGAAAATTCAACTTTCTTAGAAAAATCCCAAAATTTCACCTTAACCAAATATCAATGATCTGATTTCAAAAATTAAATCCATTTTATAAAAATAATTTTCTATATATTTTTAATTTAATTTTTAAATAAATACACTATTCAACGAAAATTCATTTTTTTCCGAAAAATCCCAAAAAATTACTTTAACATAATATCGATGCTCTGAGTTCAAAAATGAACTCCATTTTATAAAAATAATTTTCTAAATATTTTTAATTTAATTTTTAATTAAAAAAACACTATTCACCCTAAAAAACTAATACTTGACTAATAATTTCTGAAATAGTTATTTACCTATTTTATTAAATCACATTACTTAATCAAGGTTCCTAGATTATATTAATACTTTCTTTAAGTGAGATTACTAATCCATTTGGTCACATTACTAATCCTAAGCGTAAAATCAATTTCTATAATTTACTATTCATCAAAAATTAAGTTGATATTATTAGACTCTAAATTTCTTACTGAACATAATTGTAGAAGACTATTTTTTGAAAATCATTACAGATAATTAATTATTTAAGGTTTACATAAATATTTTCAAATATCCTTTTTCTAGAATTCATCAAAAATATGCATACTATATTTATTCGGACATTTGAAAATTCACAAACTTCGTCATAAGGAGAAATCACAATTTTTATTTAAATCAAAGGATTACACAAGGCAGTTAAAATCTCCTTACATAGCCCCTTATAACCCCATCATAGGACCTAAGTGTAAGGTGTTCTATGGTGAGAGAATCTGAGGGTGGATCGGCCAACATCGCACGAGTAGTAATTTCTATCAGTTTGAACTTCTCATGAAGGCGATTCCATTCTAGCTTCACACGATGAAGTTCGGCTTGGGTTTTGTCCAGAGCAAAGCCCAATGGTGCTACCTCCTTCCCAAGTTCTATTAGATGGGCTTCGATTATCCTGAGACTACTGGATGAGGCCATCAAATCTTCTTTCTATATTAATTAACCAAGATCACTTGTATTTAGAGACAATAGTCACAACATTTAGTTTCCAACAGTCATACTGACTAACGGTCATATAATAGTCAAAACCCAACAGTCTCATTTTAATTATACTCATTTTATTAAATGAAAAAGTTTTGTTGAGTATGAAATAAAATAACACAAAAAATTACGAAACAATATTTATTCAAAATTTTGGGTCGTTATATACACCACCCGGTGGGGCCATCTCTAGAAATAATCCCTGAACGGATACCTTGTCGCTAGGTGGTATGTCCTTACATCCTCGTATCAAGATCCTGGCTGGTCGTCCACACAGAGGAATCCTAAAATTGATCAAGATGGACCACGATCAAAACATTATACCTGGTGAGCTGACTCTTATTCAAAAGAACATAAGGAGACACTTATGCAACCAAAGTTTTCATGTATTGAGCCGAAAAGGCAGAATTCAAGGTCTGGGTGTATGGATACGTCAGCTGACACACCAATACTGGACTCCTAGAATCTAAAAGTTTAACTCTCAACACTTAAAATTGTTTCCGCAAAACAAAACATAGACTCATGGTCTTTGGGGTATAACCGACCACCCTTTGATACCATTTTATCATGAAACATCCTCTGGGGCTCATTCCATGACTACCCCAAGCCCACCTCTCAAAGGCCAGGAGCTGGTGACTGGCACTGAAGGCGTCAACCCTCAAGTGGGAGGCATTTTCCTGAGTACTTGTACACACACACATGCCCAACCAAGTACCACACACTAAAAAGGAAACAAGTATCACTAAAACAAATCTGAGTAAAAGTACATCTAATATAAGTGGGCCAGAATACAAACTCAATAAAATAAATGAAAACAAAAAAGTAAAAAAATGAAACTCTGATGGCCATCCCCAGAAAACCCCACCTAATTCTGAGAGTAGTTTATCTACTGGAATCTTAATTAGAACATCCTATCTACCTAATCATACTATATTCTTCCTAGTATTAGGCCACCACGTCTATTATTGTAGTGTCCATTGGTCTCGTCTCCTTGAGAACCTATGGGTCCTGGTCCATCAAAGTCTCTATCAAAATGTCGATCATCTACACCAGACACAACACATGCAGGCGAATCCTGTGCAAGGGTGAGTAACAAAATACTCAGTAGGAACCCTAAAACAAAAAGTATAGACCACATATTAATCCTAAGAGTAAATCATGAAGCATAATACATCACACACCAGGTATACATTTAGGGTAGTGATAAAAGAATCACCAGTCACGTCATCAACACCTCAGCTCCTGGAGAACTCCTCCTATATCGAGTACAGTGGGCCTTCCAAGTCACACATAAGTGTTTCCCACTATCCGGACTACTTAGGTACACCTCCTCATTGTGTACCATAGGCTTGCAAAGTCACATAGAAGTTCTTCCCACTAATATTAGCCAATTTTGGTACTCCTCCTCATCGCGTACTGTGGGCCTGTAAAGTCACGCATAAGTGCTTCCCACCATGGCCCTACAAATTCACATAGAAGTGATTCCCACTAGTCTATAGTTGAGTCACACATTGTCAAAATTCAGCAGTCTTCAGGTCTTATCCAATCGTAGGGTTTCGTACAAATTGCGCTTGGGAGAATCGCTCCTCAATCCATTCATCGCATCTTGAATTCTAGTAAATCCTCCTCAAGTAATTCCAAAATATCTACTTGATCAAGAGGGTCCCAATGCCATAAACGTCTCATCAATCAGACACCCGGTTTGTGAGTTATTAGTGTTTTAGTAAATAGGGCTAGTTGCATCTGGGTCCGGTCCAACCCGGTCAGACTGACCCGACCAACCCAGCCTAGGGGTCCCATATACCCTGGTTTAATTTGACCGACTCGACATAAACCGAATCGGGTCTGGGTTAGCCACATCTGGCCTACCCACTACGCCAGGCTCAATGGGCCTCGCTGGGCTCGACATGGTTTCACCGAGGGTCCAGCCCACCGGGTCGTCCAGCGACCCGGTATAGTCCGGCCCGGCCCGCTGGCTGGGGGCATGGCCCACCATCCCAAAGATCAGCCTACGTGGTGTGGGTCGGTGTGCGCTGCCTGGCCGGGACTTGCGGGGCCATCCTACCGCAGTCGAGCGACCGCAACTCTTTAATCCACCCAGACAGCCCGGATGTGGTCTGTCCCTCCAGGCGGTGCTAGGCGGGCGCCGTGTCTCCCCACTACTATTGTGGCCAGTGCCGCCACATGCCACCACTGCCAGCACCAGTTCTCCGGTAGATTCTTCGGCGGACCACAATACGTGCTCTGGTGGTCTGTTCTTCATGCCGCCTATGCCAAATGCCTATGGGGAGCGTCCTCTTAACCAAAAAGGTCTCAAACATGCCTTTTCATCGATTCGGAAAAACCATTCACAAGGAGAGAACATGTAGAGGGGATCGGGCATTATTTGTGTGGTCTCGCACCCTCTGCATTAGAAGTTATAATCATGGGGAGGCTCGGGGATTTTTGCTTAATCAAACTAGATATAAACTAATCCCAGATAATAACTCCCAAAAGAAAAGTCACACTCCTGTATAAATGCATGATTTTCGGATCAAAATATTCGTGGGTTGATCCGCGTTCGTCGTTTCTAGAATAAGAATGGTGAAGAACTTTCAAAAATTAAACCCCTACCTATTTAACGTTCGTTGTTTCAGCCTTACGTCCTTGAGGTTTCAAGACATCAAAGTCATTCGTCAGTTCTAGCTCTATTCTTAGAGTTTCATCGAAGATGTTTGATGTTCATTGGAATTTTTCATTCTTTGTTAGAGAGTATGTTCATCGGAGGTTCATTAGAGAATCCTCACAGTTTAATTCCCCCACTCTCCAATGCATTTGTTTAATAAAAATAAATACATCGCAGGGTTTCTTCTATGCTATAAAGTTGTATCGTTATGCAGTTTTGTTTTTGAAATAGCATAGAGGTTATACTTGCACAACGATACATTAAGGGGATTCCTTAATTGCACCTTGTCATCACCTCTTCGCCGCACTGTAGTGTTTTCGTCCTCCACTCAATGGTGCGAAAGAAAAATAAAATAACTTTCTAAAGTTATTTTATTATTTTTTCAAAAATTCCCAAAAATTAACTTTTTTGTCCGACCCTTGCCAGTTAAAGTTAATCCCTTTATATGAAAATCACGACGTTATGAATTCAACAGTTCCCTTGGATTTTCGATCTGATCACTGGTTCAAAAGTTATAAAAACTCACTCGCATGTTTACTTAGGTGAACTAAAAAAAAGTTCAAAATTTTGTTTCGAGCTCACCGGGCCTCGGAATCACATTCCATTAAAGCGTGTGATCTCAGAATAATTCTATATAATTAAAAACATTACATAGAATTTCCAAGAAATTACACTTTTGGGTATTTTGGTATTGAAATTTTTTTTAAAAAATAAAGGTGTATTTTGTTTTGAAAATGTGATTTTGAAATATAATGGTATTTTAATATCTAGAAGTGATTTGCATATGAGTTTAAAATATTTTTTCAAATGATGAATTTTTATATAACATGTTGTGGTTCTTATACATTATAAATGATGGGTGTTCCCAGATAGCTCCAAGTGATCCTATTATTGCATAAATTATGGATTTTCATAGATAGTGCTCCAATTCATTGGGTACTCCATAGAAGGAAGTGGACTGTATAGTTATTCCATTTTTGAGGGTTCTGTAAGGGTTCTATGTGATGATTTCCCAAGGTAACTACATGAATTTTCTATATTTTCTAATGAGTTTTTTTGGGAATCATTTTTTTTCAAAAGGTAAAATAAATTATCTTTCTAAATTGATGGTATTTACCTTTATGGGTAAAATGTTATGTTTTCAAGGAAAGTGTTTTTCAAGGGTTTTCAAGTTTTTACTAAACTAATGGTTTCATTCCTCTTTTTATATACCTTACTAAGATTTTTGTGCTCATCCCAAGTTTAAAAAAATCATAAGTTTTAAGGGAGAGTAGCGACAAGAATTAGATCAAGGATAAAACTATGAATATTTTTCATAAAAATAAACCATGTTTTATTTTAAATACTTTTTTTGGTAAAAAAATGGATAATTTGTAGTTTCCACTTGTAATGTATGGATTTAATTTTTAATATTTTTTACTAATTCTCTTAAAATATATACTAAAAAGATCCTAGAATGCTAATTGTAGTTTAAAAACACTAAATTATATAATTTTTAAGGTATAGTCCTTATACTTAGTATCAAAGGATGGTTTATATAACTTTAGAGGTTAGGATGTGAATTAATTGTATGTTTCAAGTCATATGTAACCAAAATGTTTAGCATAGTAGGAAGGGTCATAGTTATTTTAGATAAATTTTATGAGTTGAAGATAACATTAATAAGGATATTTTAGTGTTTATCATTCTAATAAGATGGCATATTATGATTTTATTTCTTACACTAACCTTTTTTTTTAGTAAATGGATAGATCCAGTAGGCACCAAAGTAACAATGGATGTGATGGAAAATGTGGTTTTTCTATGAATAATAAATCAAATGAAATGGGAGCTATAATGAGAACACTTTTGATTATTCTAAACAAACTATAAAAGTGTAATTATTAACTAGTTGAATCTTGTCATTTTATTTAATGCATAATATATGAGATAAATGAATCCCTGTGGAATTTAAGGTAATAATGTTTATAAAAGTAAATATATTAAATGACACATGTATCAAGGATATGGAAAGAAACGCCTAGGAAAATTTATTAAAGGGATGGGAAGATGTTCTAAATGTGGTAAAGGAGTTCATAAAGCAATAATATTTCAAGGAAAAGGGAATCGTTCAGTTGAATCCATAAAAGGGAAATAAGTTATTCCCGAGTTATAAATTGAATGTTTTAAATGTGGGGAGTATGGTCATTATGAAAATTGATGTCTTGGGAAGAAGAATAATGAGTGGGATCATTAGGATCATACTGATATTTGTTTAGGAATACCTAATGCAATTATAATTGAAGATGAGGAAACTATAAACGACATATGAAAGGGATGGATTATTTATGGGTTCATGCTTTAATATTATTAAATCTTAGGATATGATTCAAATTTTTTATAGGAAATAAGTACTAAGTAATAAGGTGTAAAATAATAGTTAATAATTATTATGATGTCTATATATAAGGAATTCAAGATTTATGTTAGATCTTGGGATGATGAAATGTTTAGAAGTATTAATACTCTTTTGATGATGGAAGTGATTTGGAAGAATTTTTAGCTTTTGTTATATGTAACCCTTAAGATTTTTATGTGAAAAACTTATTTGAAGAAGAATTATCTTTTATTTTATGGGTATAATTATAAATTTATGGATAAATTTTAGGGTTTATATGGTCTTTGATTTTGAGGTAATGATGGGATATTACCTTTTTGGATGCAAAATTAAAGGTGTGAAATAACCTTTCAGGTTAAAACATATGAAGGTTATTTTTATGTTGTTTATTAAATTTTTAGAATTTATTTTATAAGGATTATATTAATATAGTTTTAGAATAAGGAAAACCTGCAGACCATGCGACAACCTATCACGCCTGGCGTGGTCTTGGGAATTGAATCCACAACCGAAGGGCAACAAGGGTGCATTGCCTACCATAGATCTATGTGATGTACTAGTTATTAAAATATTATTTTCATTTAATTAAAATATATTATGGATAATGGTTAAGGTAATTTTGGAAAAAATGCTTTATGGATAACTTTGGGATTAGAAAATGATTTGGTGATTAACTGATTAGTGTTTTTTTTTTGAATAGGTTCTCTATTTTTGGTAATCTTATAATATTAATGTAAAAATAATATTATGAGAAATAATGGTTGAATTTAATTTTCTTTCAAATATGATTTTATTGTAGACTTACGGTGATTCAAGTTATTTATGTAAATAGTTAGCATATCATAGAGATTTTTGTGATTTAGGAAATTAAAGTTTTTGTATGATACATTAAGAGTGATTGATGTTATTTGGAAGACTATGTAATCAAATCCCTATTATTTTGGGTTTCATTACTTTCCCAAAATATTTTGGGGGAATTTTAATGATATTTGAATGATCTATGTTGAACTTTGGGTATTACTATTGAATTTTGGAGATTAAAAATAGTCTTTATTATTTTAAAGGTTTTTTATTTTTATATAATTATCGTATCTTATCCAAACCATTTTGGTTTTGTTTAATGTATAAAGATAGAAGGAATATATATTCAATCCTTTTTGGATTATTTTATTCTTTGTAAGTTGATTTCATTGCTTCAGGCATGAAAAATTCCTCATAAATACCCATTATTTGGAGAAAAAGATGAGTTTGTGTTTGATATTTACTAAAGGATAAAACTCAAATTTTCATGTAAGTGTATTTGTTTATGTACTTAGTATAGGAAGTAAATTAATTCCTTAACTCTATAAAAATGATCTTAAAACAAAAAAATTATCTATTTACTTTTCTTACTAAGAAATCAATGACCTTTTAACCCATCACATTTTTATGGTTTTGTGAATGTTGACTTTCACATAATCATGATCTTTATCACTCTACATTAAAACTTTATAGTTTGTTTTTTTCTTCCATGAACAGTTTTTCTTACATGGAACCCTATTATGTGTTATCTCAGGTGACCTTCATACTTCCCTTTATTTATTTTAAAGTGGAAGTCTCATTAATCATTTTTATGATGTGGGATTTCAATAAAGGTATTTTAAAAAGTCAAACATTAGTTACTGATCCCGAATTCAAAATTACAAGGATGAAATTTTCAAAAGCGGGTATAATGTAACATCCTGAGTTTTTAAAAAAGTAAATACTATGTTTGATATATTACATGATATTCCACATCAAGCTTAAGCTAAAAACTGAATATTATTATTAAAATGTCATCCTTAAAACCTAGTTGTTAGAATGGATGGGATGAATAGGATTAACTGAATTATGAAAATATAGTTTAAAAATGTATATCTAATTAATTATTTAGTGAAAAATTAATTATAATTTAAAAAAATCCCTTTTTAAAATAAAAGGAAATGTTTTTTTGAAAAAAAAACTATTTAAATGTGCACAAGTGTGTTTTATAGCAATAAATGAACAAATCACTCTTGTTAGATTATATTAATTAAATAAATAAATATATATAGTATATTAAATATAATATTTAAAATTAATCCTATGTATTTTCTAGATATGATATAAGAGTAAATATGGTTTTATACTTAAAAATGTATTTTTTTAAAAAGAAGGATTTGTTTCCTTTTATTGGAACACTTAATTTAAATCTATTTTTAATACTTTTATAAATTATATTTGAAAAAAAATATTCTTATTTGAAATAAAAGTATTAAATTTTACTTTGGTTGATCTTTTTATTTTTCTGATAAGATTCATTTTTTGATGAATAGTGAAAAAAATACTATATTTTAATTGAAAATTGATTTTTCATCTAATTTAATTACATTGTTAGACTATATTTTAGGCTGGTTTTAAAGTATAATTAGATCAATATTTTATCATTTAATCTAATTAAGGTTATTGGAATCAATTTCATATTGAATTTGGATATAAAAACATTTCAATCTTTTGAACGTTTTTACTTTAAAAACTAATTTTCTCGATCTGTCAACGGGATTAATTTTAAGTTAATTTTAGAAAATTCTTTGTTTTGAATTTTCAAAAATGGATTCCATTTTTTTAATCATAAGTTATATATTTATTAAATAGTCCCATTTTGTTTTTGTACAAAATATGAATAGTAACTTTAGTATTTTTTATTAACATGGTTAAAGGTAAATCGAGTAATTAAGGTTGAAAATAATTTTATAAATATTATAAAATTACCATAACACTTTTCCTAATTTCATTTTATGAGTTTTTTTAGCTAAAATAATCCTGGTTTAGAAATTATAACCTTTTAAATACACTTGGATGATAGTATGATATTTATAATATTATATTTAATGAAAAGTCAATTTTTTCATACTTTGGTTTTTAACAAGTAAAATATTTTTAATATGGAGTTATATAGGGGATATGTTTGACTATAAATATTATTTTGAAAGATGAAATTTTTATCTTCATCATGATAATTTATTTTAAATTTTTAGGTAATAAATAATTAAATTAAAGGCTTACATAATGATGATGTAGTAATTGTTTAATTAAAGGAAATATCAAATAAATGATGTTAAAATTATTCAAATAAATATAATATTAGAGAATTAATGTCATCCATTAATTTTAAATATTAATTTTACATTTTAGTATTTTAAATAGTTTTTTATAATATATCATGTTGTTATGATATTTTTGAAAATTCAAGTGATGAATAGTGTCAAAATTGACATTATTGATATTTTAAAAAACAAATTTTATTAAATGATATAAAATTTCTAAAACAAATTTCAGAAAAATGATTGTTATAAGTCTTAAAATTTCATAAATGATCCATTTATTAGTCTTTTTTATTTTATAGTAATCATATTAACCTTCAGAGTGTAAATTACATGTTATCATTATAAGAGATAAAAAGGTTAAATAAGGGTTAAAACAACAATATAAGGATTAAAAAATATCAAGACTTGTATAAATTTCATTTTATGACTTTATTTAATCCCATATCATAATATATTATAAATAAATCGGTTTGGATCCATTTGGAATAGAAATTTAATTTATATTAATTTAATATTTTGAAGAATTACAAGAGTGCCCCTCCCTTATCTAATAAATGGAGCCCCTTTTTCTATTTTATTCACACTTAAAAACCTATTTGTTTCATCCAATATCTTCCCAAATCCATTCCTATAATCCCTACTCTCAATATATAACTCATAATTTAGTAATAATACCCACCTTAGAGGTGTTAATGTGTTAATCAAAGGAGATTGTCTGAAGAAAATGTATTGGTTTTAATTAAGTGATTTTGTTTTTTTTCTTCTTCCACTCCTTTTAAATATTATTTAACCATGATGAAATAATAAATATAGTATTATAAAAATATTGGGATTCTATTATGTTAATATCATCACCTAAATCCATCTCCACTTCCATCAAATGGGAATATAATTAACCATTTGTGTGTACGGCGGACTACCACCTCGTGAACCGATATAATTCATTTTCCATAACCATCTCTCAAGACTGGTTATAATGATGAAATTAATTTTTATATATGATATTTATGAAATATTTATAATTATTAAATAATAATATATCATTTATATTATTACCTTTCCATGCACATAAAAAAAATATGTTGTTTGTGCGTATGTGTGAACTATCACCTCCATGGAGCAATGTGATTCATTTTTTATAAGCACATCACATTGATTATATATATAAGTATATTTAAATCATTAATATGATATTAATGATATTTTTTCATTATTTAAATATAAAAAAATATTTACCTTCTTTCCATAATGATCATTGAAAATTAGAGGCATTACTCATGCGTATGTACGGTTTACCATCTCCATGATTGTAACGTAGTTAATTTTTTATATCCATATGTAATGGATGGATTAAAAGGTATAATTTATGTATAAAATTTATTATTATATTATTATAGAGATGATGGACTAATTAACACTTTGACTATAAATATCACACCAAATTCATTTTGAACTCATGTACAGAATATCATCAAAACATCCAATGTGAACTTAAATAATTATGTAATTGTTATAACATGATATTAAGTGATATAAAAGGAATAATAAACTTAAAAATTTATATCAAGAAAGTAAATAATTAATATAATTTTATTATTCATGAAGATAAATAATGTGCTTTATGATTCGGACTCAAGGTAAGGGACCTCATCTCAATCTCTATTCATTGAGACATATCTTGATGTTATGCACTTTATAAGGTTTATATATAGCCCCTTTTACATGTTATATCATGAATTTTCTCTATTATAATGATATATGCCTTTTTTAATGTTATTTTTTAATGAGTTTTATGGTTCAAATATTTCTATGTGGTATGGGATACTTTAATTTAAAAATATATTTTAAAATGTTTTAAGATTTAATTTCAAATTATTTTCCTCCATGTCAATATTATTGATATTATTTTATATATAAAGGAAAATTTATTTATATTTTTAATTTCATTAAAAAATTTATAAAAGTAATATTTCTATATGTTTTATACAGAACATTTTAAAAAATGATAAAAGGAATGTTTTATTCTTAACCTAAACAATGACAATGAATTTTCCACCGCTATAGCCATTATTTCATTTTTGGATTCCTTTGAATGATTTAATTTTTCATTAAAACCCCTATTTATCTTTTGGTAATTTTGGTATTGAAATTTTGTTTTCAAAATAAAAGTATATTTTGTGTTGAAAATAGGGTTTTAAAAGATAATGATATTTTAATATCTAAAATTTATTTGCATACAAGTTTAAAAGAGTTTTTCAAATGTAAAATTGTTTTATTACATGTTGTGGTTCTTGGAAATTATAAATTATTGGTGTTCCCAGATAGCACCAGGTAATCCCATTATATCTTAAATGATGGATGCACCCAAATAGCACTCCAATGCATTGGGTACTCTGAAGATGGAAGTTGATCGTATAGTTATTCCATTTTTAAGGGTTCTGTAAGGGTTCTATGTGGTAATGTCCCTAGGTACCTACATAAATTTTATATGATTTCTAATTATTTTTTATGGGAACCATTTGTTTTAAAAAGGCAAATTAAATAATCTTTCTAAAGTTATGATATTTAACTTTATGGGTAAAATGTTATGCTTTCATGGATAGTGTTTTCAAGAGTTTTCATGTTTTTAATGAACTAACAGTTTACTTTCTCTTTTTATATCCCTTACTAATCCTTTTTCTCTCATCCCAAGTTTTAAAATGTTTTTCATAGGTTTTAAGGGAGATTATGGACAAGGATGAGATCAAGGAGAAAAATCTGAATATTTTTCATAAAAAGAAAGCATGTTTTATTTTAAAGACTTTTATTTGGTGAAAAAAATGGATAATATGTATAAGTGTCCACTTGTAATGTATGGGTTTAATTTTTAATATTTTGTACTAATTATATAAAACTATAAACTCAAAAGATCCTCAAATGTGAATTATAGTTCAAAAACACTAGAATATGTAATGTTTAAGTTCAGGTCCTTATACTTAATGAAATCAGAGTGATTCATCTATTTCTCTAATTATTTTCATGTCAAATGAAGTAGGGGTAGCTGCCTATTTGTAGGCTTAGAATTTCATGAAGATCCCACATCTCTAATGGATTTTTCATGAACCTCTAGATTCATGTTCATGAATCCCTTCATTCGTGAGGCTCTATTCGCAAACATTATCATAGTCATGAAGAATCATTGTAAACAAATCACACACTCATGATGATTTATCTTAGTCATGAATAATCACTATATTTTCATCACATATTTGTGATGCTCATTCAAAATTCTCCAAATCTTCATGAATCTCATGAAGGACCCCGGAACACCCTGAGAGGGAAGGGGTGAATCAGAGTATTAAATTTTTATTTTTAAAGTTGTGGATCTTGTTCCCATGTTGGTAGGAACTTGTTAAACCTATCAAGCAAATGAAAGTAGGAAGTTGACATAGCACTTTTACTTGGTTCACCACAAAGGGTTACGTCCAAGGAGCATACACCGACAGGTTTTCGATCATACCTAATTCCACTAAACTTTACTAGCTGCGGATTACAAAGTTCAGGTACAGTCACTCTATCCCAGGCACACTACCTTTACAAAAGTTCATAGATAGCCCACCGCTTCCCTCGGGTCTCACCTGTTGAATCCCCTGGATCACTGCCTTTGGTAAAGTCCCAGTCATTTTATAGATGTGAGGGTATCTTCAATATATTTTCATTGAATTCTTTTCATCTGCTTAGCATGAGACTCTTCTTGCATCGAAGATTGGTAATGATGCACTTGAATGCACTAAATCACTGAACTGGATAATCTGAAACGCGCAAATAGGTTTCACTGACAATTTCACACAACACCAAGTTTTACGCGCAACCTCAAGTTGTTCGCGCAACTTCACCTTTTTTGCTCAAGACGGAATTTTTTGTTCAAGTTGGAATTTTTCGCATAAGCCGGAATTTTTCGCACAAGCCTCAATTTTTCTACGTGAGCCAGAATCTTTCGCGCAAGCCTCAATTTTTTCTCATGAGCCAGAATCTTTCACGCAAGCCTCAATTTTTCGTGCAACTTCCTTTACGCGAACCTTTTACGCGCATCAGACCTCGGAACTTCTCTGAGTCTTCAACCATACAGAATGAGGGGGTCACCTCTTATTTATAGGCATCTTAGACACCTGCGTGAAAAACCCCATGTGGAACGAAAAACCTCTCATTTGGCGTGTAATATTTCATGCAGGTACTGTTTTTCATGCACATCTCCAGATTTTTCATGCATCCCATGCCTTTTCCATTTTTCGACATTCTGATTCTGAAACACTACTTGCATGTAAAACCTCGATCCATTATTTCGTGAACCACGCTGTTTTTCACACCCAGATCAAATATTTCGTGCACAAACCTCCTTTTTCGTGCACCACGGCCTCTTTGCACGCACCCCCTTTTACCAACAATCCATGTCTTCATTTTCCAATTTTGAGTTCCAAAAAATTGGCAAACACTGGGAAACAATTCCACCTTCAATACTATTGTTTTCTTGAACTGTATGATTACTTTACTGGCACACATTATGAACTTCCACTGAGGATTGACAACAAATACAAACCATACTCCAATTCATGCATAGAACAACCATTGTTCCAACAATATCCCCCTTTGGGTTTAATGGCAGTTAGTAAATAAATTCAATAGAGCACCAGCCACATGAAAACCAAAAATGCAAGAATCAACTCGTACAATACTCTATGTCTATGTGAGTAATGCTCGGTGTAGAAAACAAGATTGGAAGCTTGAATTGGGTTCCTGTGTTTTGGAATTCTCAATGACGCCCAAGTAAATCTCATATAGTGTCACAGAAGCATTACATGTCCATGACAAGCCTGAATTCAATGAAGCCCAAGTAAATATCATACATTGTCATAAAAGAGTGTCATAGAAGCATTACATGTCCATGACAAGCCTGAATTTATTCCTAAATTTATTCCTTTCTCCCCCATTGACAATAAACCCAAAGACCGGTAATTTTTCATTTTTCATCTCAAAACACACTCCCCCTGGATAGTGTCTCCCCTACAAACCTACATCACAAACATAAACAGATTAAAATAAGTTAACATAAATGGGGATAAGGTTATTGTGTAACCTCTTTATGCACTGGGAGGTGGCTGAACACTGAGGTTCAACTGATGCTTCTCAAACATATCCACTGACAATGGATTGGTCAGGATATCAGCCACTTGCTCATCAGTTCTCACATGGTCCATTCTAATCACGCCTTGCTCAAATTTTTCTTTGATAAAGTGATACTTGATTTCAATAAGTTTTGTATGAGAATGATGAACATTATTCTTCATAAGATCAATTTCGCTCGTGTTATCACAGTAAATTACCATGGGTTGCTTCACCTCATCACCAATATATCTTAGTTGTTGCTTCATCCATAGAAGTTGATTGCATGCCTTTGTAGCGGATATATACTCAGCTTCAGAAGTACTAAGAGAAGTACTTTCTTGTTTCTTTCTCAACCATCCAACACATTTATTCCCAATATAGAATTCTCCACCACTGGTGGACTTTCTTTCAACTACATCTCCAGCCCAGTCAGCATTAAAAAACGCTGATAATTCGTTGTCCCTGCCTGCAGCAAAGTATAACCCAAAGTTATGAGTACCTTGAATGTACCTCATGATCCTTTTTACTGCCAATATATGTTCCTCCTTTGGATTACTCTAAAATCGGGCCGCTAGACATGTTGCAAAGACAATATATGGTCGTGTCTCTATCATGTACAGTAGGCTCCCAATGATCCTCCTGTACATGGTGGGATCTACAGATGTCACATCCTCATGCTTTCCAAGTTTGGTTCCAACTGCAATCAGAGTTAGAATTGGTTTGGAGTCTTTCATATTAAACTTCTTCAGTAGCTCTCTTGCATAATTTTCCTAAGAAATTAAAGTGTAATCCTTCTTTTGAATCACCTGCAGCCCCAAGAAATATGTGAGCTCCCCAATCATAGACATTTCAAATTCTGATTTCATGTGATTGGAAAATTCATCCACTAATTTCTGCCTACTACCACCAAATATAATGTCATCAATGTAGACTAGAACCATGAACTGATCTTTTGGAGAATTCTTCACATATAGATTGTGATCTACTCCTCTTCTTTTGAATTCCAGGTTCTTGAGATAAGAGTCTAGCCGGGAATACCATGCTTGTGGTTCCTGCTTCAAACCATATAGATATTTCTTTAGTTTGAAGACCTATGTTTCATCAGTACCAAGAAGAAAACTAACTGGTTGTTCAATGTAGAATTATTCTTCAAGTACACCATTTAAAAATGTTGTCTTGAAATCCATTTGATATAATTTATATCCTCTTTAGAGTTCCATGGCAAGTAAAATCCTGATTGACTCCAGTCTAGCCACTGGAGAAAAGGTTTCTTCAACATCAACACCTTCAATATGGGAGTATCCTTTACATACCAGTCGTTCCTTGTTTATAACAACACTTCCATGCTCATAAAACTTGTTCTTGAAGATCCATTTTGTACCAATCACATTGTGACCTTCGGGTCTCTGGACAATATCTCATGTCTAATTCTTGTCAATCTGATCTAACTCTTCATTCATGGATTTCACCCATGATTCATCCTTTGTAGCTTCTTCAAATGAGGATGGCTCCACAACTAACAAAAATGCAGATTGAGTGTTATTCCTCATCCTCCTTATTTGTGTGGGTGCACTCCAGTCCCCAGTTATGTTAGATGGATCAATCTCATCTCTTTGATTTCTCCTATGAGGTTTAGTTACATTCTCTCCAGCCAAGGTTTCCTCTTCAGATTCTTCTTCTGAGTCAACATCATGATGTGACTGCTGAGTGTTTTGTCCACCTTCCTCTATTCCTGTATTTATATTTACTCCATGTTAATTTTCTTCCTCACTTTCTATCACATCATCATATGAAATCCGTGAAGCATTTGTGGTTTTCTCTTCAATGATCATAACATAACTGCTTTCCACGAACCTTCCTAATCACTTGTTGAAACACTTGAAAGTTTTGATGTTCATTGAGTATCCAAGGAAAATTCATTCATCTGCATTGTCGGCATACTTCCCGTGATTTCCTTCTTTGTTCCTAATGAATAATTTACTTCCAAAAACATGAAAGTATTTCAAAGAGGGATTCCTTCCATGCCACAATTCATATGGTGTCTTCGTCTCTCCCATATAAAGTCCTGTTCGATTTTGAATATACATTGCAGCTTGAACAACCTCTTTCCAGTAATGTCATGGAATAAAACTCTCAATCAGAATAGTCCGTACTATGTTATTTACCTATCAATTCCTACGTTCAAAAACTCCATTTTTTTATGGAGTTCTCATAGTAGCTACCCCATGTTGTATCAAATGATTCTACAGGTAATTTTCAAATTCAATGGATGTGTATTCCCCTCCATTGTCAGATCGCAACACTTTGATTGTTTGTCCAGTATCATTCTCGGTGATTCGTCGATATGTTTTCATGCAGTCAAGCACTTTTCATTTCCTGTGAATGACCATTGAACATTCCATTCTACTGTAATTATCGATGAAAAGGACAAAGTACCTTTCTCCATGAGTTCTGGCAACATTTATCAGCCCGCATAAATCTGTATAAATTAGATCAAGAAGATGATATGCCCTTTTCTTCTTTGCCCGATATGAACTGCAAACCAGCTTCCCACGAATGCAAGAATCACAATACTTTTCACGCTCATGATTTAGGTTGGGAATGTCCATGAAAATCCTAAATTTTGATATTTTCTCCATGTCTTGTTGATTGATGTGTCACAGTCTCTGATGCCACAAATTTTTTTCTTCTTCAACAGTCATGTAACAAACATTTTCTTTACTATCACCCTGATACAAGTTGTCTTCTATTCGACATCCCTTCATAAGTGAATTTCATGTCTTTCCCTTGATAGTGCAGCCTTTCTGATTAAAAGTAACTATAAGTCCCAAGTCATATAGTTGACTCATGCTGAGTAGATTATAAAGTAGTCCATCTACATAAAGGACTTCAGTCATCTTTAGCTCTCCATTAGCTAATTCAGTACTTCCACTACCTTTTATTTTCATAGCTCCATTATTACCAAATCATACTATACCATCAACTTTCCTTTTAATATCCGTTAACAGGCCATCATTACCTATCATATGAGACGAACAACCGTTATCCAGAATCCAGGTACTTTTGCATTTTGTATCTTTGAGGGCCACCTCTACAAGGTTGGATTTCTCAATTTTTTTCTTTTATTTCCATGAGACATTGGATTGAGTATAGAGCACTGATTACCTTTCAATTATCTTATCCGTATACATTGGTTCTTCATAGTTGAAGTCTTATTTGAGAGGATAAAACCTGTTTGTAAGAGCAACACTATATTGTTGACGAGATTTGACTTTTCTCGAACTCCAATATGAGGTGTTCATGTCACTTCTCTGCATGCAATTAACATCCTTATGACCAAAGTTAGAACATCAAAAACAATATCCATAGAAATTGTTTCTTCTAAAATAATTAGAATAGGAATTTTTTCACCTCCGTTGAACTCCCATATCTTTTCCATTCAGATAGCTTCTTGCCTCTTCACAATAAGACATGGTATAGTCCAAATATTCAAATAACTAAAACTTCATGAGAGGAAATGTCTTCTCACTTCTATTTATCCTCATTCCTTATTCGGTGGGATAAAAGTTTGAGGGCCCCTTTTTCAAGGAGGATCGAGGATAATCTTATTTTCTTCTTTCAGATTTAATTGGGGGTTTCTGTTTCAGCACTTCAGATGACTTTTCCACATCACCCACTTTCATCTTTCCTTTATTTTGGTTACCTTTATTTGCAGCATATAACAACTCTACCTCACAACCAATTCCACTATTTCCCATTTAGGCAGATCTCTGGTCATTTAAAATATTTTCAACTCCATTAGAGCCACATTTTGATCTCTCCAACAGCTCAGCATCTGAGAACCTTCCAAACTATATTTTCTTCCTTGATTCTTTTGAAATTGAATCTTTTTCAAGCTTACTCCTAATAGTAACAAATTCCTCTTCAAGACGCTCAGAAGTCTTGGACTTTTCCTCTAATCTGGATGTGAGTTCATTGATGACCTTTTACTGCTCTTCAATTCTCAGCTTCAGATCTACTACATCATCATTGATTTCAAGTATTTTAGACTGTACTTTCACCAATTCTTCCAGTCGTTCAATTTCAGCTTCAAGTTGATCAACATATTCAGTTGATTCTTCTACAATTTATTTCCACTTATTGAAACTATTACATTTAATCGTAATCTTACTAACAGCATACTTAAGTTGTAACTCAGGATTGGCACTAGTTTTCAACTAATTTTCTCCACCAGTATCTTATGATCTTTTAACAGTGGCCATCATGGAAGCATGGTTCCTAGTTTTAAATTCTGGTTCTTCTTCATCACAGAATTCATTATCATCTTCTTCCTCTTCACAGTCAAAACTCTTATTTGGTACTTTCTTTCTAGATTTGAAGTCTCCCTTTTTAAGAAAACATTTATGAGGCTTCTCAATGTTTTCAGCATCACTATTCTCATCATCGATCTTTCTTAAGCACTGAGAGGCAATGTGACCAACTTTACCACAACGAAAGAAAACAAGAGGTAACTTCCCTTTGAATTTCCCTTTTCCCTTCTGGAACTTCTTTGCAATGAGAAAAAGAATTTCTTTTTCCTCATCATCTTCACCACTACTATCTTTTGAGATTTTCAGTTTCTCAATGGCTTTGAATGCCATTTCCTTGCTCACTCGAGTCGTAGCATCTTCTAGTATGACTCTCATTTCATATGCCACCAAACTACTCAGCATGTCATCCAGCAAAAGTTTAGAAAGATTTATTTACTCAAGGGCTAAAACATTTGCATTGTACAGGGGTGGAAGTCTTATTAATATTTTTTTTACAATATCAATGTCTTTGATTTCTCATTAAGACCCTGAATAGCTCCAACTACTTCAGTAATTCGATTGAAGAATGAGTCTGCATTCTCATCCGGATGCATCTTCATATCATCAAACCTATTGTGTAGAACTTGTAGTTTTTCCTCCTTCACTTTGCTATCTCCTTCATAAATATTTTAAATTTTATCCCACATGGATTTTTCTAAGATGAAACTCATCACCTTTAGATAGATCTGATCAGAAAGGGCAGTGGTGATAGAATTTTGTGCTTTATCATCTACATCAAGAATTTTCCTGTCTGCATCAGTCATAGCCAGGCCTGTTGGATCAGTGACTTGTATTCCTTGAACAGTAGAAAAAAGGACTTCCATTCCAAGAGATCTTAGATGAGATCTCATTCTATTCTTCCAGATCTAGAAATTACTTCCATCAAAGAGAGGGACTCCTCTGACATTGGATGAATTGTCCATAATGGTAAATGACAGATCAAACACCAGTGAACCTCCCTCTGATACCACTTGATGGACCCCAGAACACCCTGAGAGGGGAGGGGTGAATCAAGGTGTTAACTTTTTATTTTTAAAGTTGTGGATCTTGTTCCCACATTGGTAGGAACTTGTTAAACCTGTCAAACAAATGAAAGTAGTAAGGTTACATAGCACTTTTACTTGGTTCACCACAAAGGGCTACGTCCAAGGAGCATATACCGACAGGTTGTCAGTCGTACCAAATTCCACTAAACTTAACTAGTTGTAGATTACAAAGTTCAGGTATAGTCGCTTTGTCCCAAGCACACTGCCTTTACAAAAGTTCAGAGATAGCTCATTGCATCCCTCGGGTCTCTCTCGTTGACTCCCCCTGCCTCACTGCCTTTGGTGACTCTGAATCAGTTTATAGACATGAGGGTATCTTCAATAGATTTTCATTGAAGTCTTTTCCTCTACTTAGAATGAGACTCTGCTTGCATCGAAGACCGGTAATGATGCACTTGAATGCACTGAATCACTGAATCAGATAATCAGAAACGCGCAAATAGGTTTCACTCACAATTTCGCGTAACACAAAGTTTTACACGCAACCTCAAGTTTTTCGCGCAATTCACCTTTTTTGCGCAAGCTGGAATTTTTCGGGCAAGTTGGAATTTTTCACGCAAGCTGGAATTTTTCATGCAAGCCTCAATTTTCCGCGTGAGCCAAAATCTTTCACGCAAGCCACAATTTTTCCGCGCGAGCCAGAATTTTTCACACAGGCCTCAATTTTTCAAACAAATTCCTTTATGAAAACCTTTTACGTGCATCATACCTCGGATATTCTATGAGTCTTCAACCGTACAGAATGAGGGTGTCACCTCTTATTCATATGCATCTCAGACCCCCGCGTTAAAAACCCCTTGTGGCGTGAAAAACCTCTCATTTGGTGCATAATATTTTGCGCAGGTACTATTTTTCGCACACATCTTCAGATTTTTCACGCAGCCCATGCCTTTTCCATTTTTTGATGTTCTGATTCTAAAACACTACTTGCGCGAAAAACCTCGATCCACTATTTTGCACAACACGCTATTTTTCGCACCCAGCTCAAATATTTCACGCACAGCCCTCAATTTTTGCACACCACGTCCTCTCTGCACACACCTCCTTCTACCAACAATCCATGTCTTCATTTTCCAATTTTGAGGCCCAAAAAATTGGCAAACACTGGGAAATGACGCCACCTTCAATATTGTTGTCTACTTGAACTGTATGATCACTTTACTAGAACACATTCTAAACTTCCACTTAGGATTGAAAACAAACACAAACCATACTCCAATTCATGCATAGAATGACCATGGTTCTAACATCTCAACCTTTGTGAAACCTAGTCTTCATGAAACTCATGCCTTTACCATATTTGAGAAGAGTCGATCCTATAAAACCACCTTTCACAAAGGTTGATTCTTACTCCTTATTTTGATCCCAAATATTTGGAAAACACTATGAAATTATGTCACCTTCAAAATTGTATCCATATTATACTATAAGATCAGTTACCTTGTAAACTCCATGATCACCTTGATGCAGATTGACAACAAACATAAACCAGACTCTATTTCTAGCTATGAAAGGCATTTATTCCAACATCATATCCCAATAAAATAAATTTAAGGTTAATTATAATGATAACATAAAGGTTTTTAGAATAATTATAATAAAGGGATAGAGAAAGTGTGGAAAAAAACCAAAGGAAATAATAGGTTTCAAGAGTCCCCTTACTTTAGGTCTCGTGTTATTTCATCACTTTCCTGCCACATGTAAAATGAAATTTTGTTTATTAAAACATGAAACCAAAAAATAATTATGTTTGTTTTTTCACTATTAATAATTTATAACCATTATATTTTATTTTTTAATTATCATTGTTAAATGTTAATGGTTGTTATATTATATTTAATTTAAAAATGTCTCATCTTTATTCGATTTCATGATTTTATTTTATTACTACTTAAAATTTAGTAAAATTATCTCAAAAAAATATAAATACATATATTTATACATTTATATATTATAAATAATTTATTATAACCATCCATAAATGTAGTGTTAAGTGTAGAATTGGTAACCTCCTCATGGGCGGTTAACCCACCGTTAACGAGACATTATCAAAAGAGAAGGTAAGATATGTAAATCCTTACAGTAGGTTAATAAAATTAACATAATGATAATATGATATTCAACTAATTTTATGATTCTTGGGTTAGAAATTAATATAATAGTTTAGGAAGAGAAGTGGAAAATGAAATGAAAAGATAAAGGAATCATACCTCTTTTTTGTGTTGTTCCTTTTCGACAGCCCTTAACTCTTTGGAATATTTTAGTTCTATGACTCTAGAATGTCACTAAAGATTATAAGGGGGTGAAGAGAGGGAATTTTTCCATATTTTGGCTTTTAAAATTAGAATATAAGTGGTTTTATAGGGGAGAGGGTGTATTTATACTTGAGAAGAGGGGTATTTTCGAGTTAAAATATTGAATAAAATATAGTTTCTAAGGTAACCCATTTTATAGTGATATTTTTGGAATTATGAATTATATTTGATTAAAAATATTTGTTTTTATGAACTTAAAAATCTTTATAAAATAAATTTATTATTTTATACAAAATAAAATAAAAAAATTAAAAAAAAATTATTGGAATACTTTCTATTTTTAGGATTTGGAAAATATTTTTTAGGTTTGAAATTTAAATTTCATAAGTTATTTAAATAACTAAACATTTTTTTCTCTATCCTATATTTCTATAATTGATTAGTTCATTATTGCATATTGAATGATGTAATTGACATATATTTTTATGTAAACACCATATTTTTACTATTCACCTAAAAATTGAATTTTCTCAAAAAATTATAAAAAATTCACCCTTTGATAATTTTTATGTTCCAATTCCAAAAATGAAATTTATTTTATCAAAATAATTTTCAATCATATGTAATTTTAATTATTAACATAAAAAAATTATGTTTTTTATGAAATATAATTCACCAAAATAAAACGTATACCTTCCTTGAGTTTTTAATTTTGATATTTATTTTATGGTATCATAATATTTACATTTTATTAAATTATTCTTGCTGGATATTATTTATAATTATTTTTATTATTTTTAGGTTAGGTTACTATTCAAACAGTCATGTTACTATTCATAACAGTCAGGTTACTATTTATAATGGTCAAGTTATTATTCCAACTATCATATTACCATATATAAATACCTCTTAATTCATCCATTCATTATTCAAATCAATCCATGTCAAGGTTATATATTATTTATTTATAATATTTTGATTGGATTACTATTTTTTTCTTATTTTTTATAATTGTGCTCATGAGTGTTACAATTCTAGGAGATTAACATGATCCACATTTTCCAACTCTAGTTGTTTTGTTTTATTTATTGTGTTTATTGTCCCATAAAACTATTTTCTATTCTTTGGGATATATTTATTTTGTAAATGTGATTTTATAAATTAATAAAATAATCATTATATGTTTCATGTTTTTATACTATATTATATTCCAAAATATAACACACATATTTTATTTGAAAGAGAATTTCCATTTATAAAATTTTAGGTCATTACATTCTTTCCAGCTTTAGAAATTTCATCCCTGAAGTTTCAAATCATATCCTTGACTATAAATATGTGAGGGTAATTTTGTTTTATTACATCCTAGGGTCCCCATGTTTCTTCTTCATAATTTTGATGCTGCCAAAGCACTTTAATGGGATGAGTTGTCTTATTTCATAGAACTTTATCTATATGTTTTAGGATCTTCACTAACTAATCCTTATAAAATAGTTCATGATCTAATTATACCACCATAGGATTAAGTTCATGTTCGATATTGGGTATGTAATTTTTCAGGAGATAGACATAGAACGCATCATGAACTTGAGAAAAATTTAGTGGGAATACTAACTGATAGGACAGATCACCTATGAGATCAAGGATCTCAAAGGGTTCAATATACCTAGGGTTAATATTTCCATAATTTCCAAACCACATGACTCTCTTAAAATGTGATATTTTAAAGAACACTTTATCTCTAACTTTAAAGTCCAATTCCTTTCAATGATTGTCTTCATAGCTCTTTTTTCGAATCTAATTATTTTTAATGTGTTGTTTAATGGATTGAACCTTCTCTTTCATATCTTATATAATATCACATCTAAATATCTTTGATTCACCAACTTCATCCAAAAATATATAGTTTTACATTTCCTCCCATATAGAGATTCATATGGGGTTATTTAAATACTTGAGTGGAAGTTGTTGTTGTAAGTGAACACCTCCAATGGAAGATTTTGATCTCATCCTCCTTTAAATTCCATTTAGCTATCTATTAGTATATTATCAAGTGTATAAATGGTCCTTTTATATTTCCTGTTAGTCTAGGGTTGATAATTTGTACTAAATTTCAATTCAATATTAAAATCATGTTTAATACTTATCTAGAATTTATAGGTGAACCTTGGATCGTGATCATATACAATCGAAAGTGGTTCCATATGTATCCTCACCACTTCCTTTATGTATATATTTCCTAGTTGATTAAGTTAGTAATCTTATAAAATAAAAATTAAGTGGTAATTCTTAGTGAAATGATCCACAAAACCCATATTTCATTTATTACTTTGGATGTCTTTAGTAAAATAGTGAAAAAGTCCATGGTAATGTTCTCCCATCTCCATGTTGGCAGAGGTAATGGTTTAATTCTTCCTTTGGACTTTTGTTTCTCTATTTTAACTTTATTACATACAAATATCTTTTATGTGTCCTTGGTAATATCATTCTTCATGTTTTCCAATCATAAGTGATCTCGAATATCATGGTACATCTTGGTACTTCTAGGATGGATGGAGAAACATGATCTATGTGCATTTTCTAATAGCTCTTTCTTTATCAAAAGTGATTATGGAATATCAATAATAGTTCCTAACTAATTAAAACCATATTTTTTTAATTTTTAATTCTTTAAACTTCGCTTCCATTATTTTTATCACCTTATTTTGAATATCCAAATCATCACTTTATGCATCATTAGTCTTATCTTGGATAGATGGTTGGAAAAACATTTGGTAAAGGTAGGATGTCTTACCTACCTTTATGATATAAAGATCTATCCTTTAAATATCTATGAAGATATAGTCTTTATCAATCTACATCATGGATAGAGTAGAAGGTTCTTTTACACTAAGATCATTAGCTACCTTGTATGGATTTATAAGATGGTAGTGAATTGAGAAATAATGTTCCTTGGTTAACTCTAACCATCTTCATTTATACATGTTGAGTTATTTCTATATGAATATATACTTTATACTCTTGGGATCTATATATATGAAATACTTCTCTCCATTGAGTTAGAGCCTTTAAATATTCGAATTAAAGATCATAGAGGATAATTTTAAATCATGAGACTAGTAGTTCTTCACATGGATCTTAAATTTTTATGAGGAGTTGGATATAACTTTATCATTTTTCATGAGTACACAACACAATATATTATTTAAAGAATCATTTTATATCACAAACCCTTCTCTATTAGAGGATAGTTTGAGTAAAAGTGTAGTGATTCACCTCTTCTTTAGATCCTTAAAGATTTCCTCGAATTATTTTATCCATACATACTTTACCATTTTTTTGTTAACTTGATTAGTGGGATAGAAAATCATGATAAG